>CM028138.1:809407500-809815000 GCA_016271365.2 Neoceratodus forsteri | reverse complement strand
TGCCCACTGACATTTTTTACCTGTTCATGCCTGCCCTCCAGTATTGAGTCAATTCCATGTTTGTATCGTGGGTCCTGCATTGTTGCTATTGCAAAGTTGTCACTATGTTGAATGCTCAAGATGTGACGATTCTGGTCAAATACTGTCAGCATGTGCTTCAGCAACACACTTGCTAGCACTGTCTCCAGCAACATCAAGGCTATGCTGTACATTCACCAATACCCACAGCAGTGGAGTTGATTGGCTAATGGAGGCAGACTTACCACTCATAGCCTTTGTGGTATGTTTAAAAGGCCTCAAAATTGTTATTACAGAGTCCATGAGTAGCCATTGTTCAGTCGTCATAAATATGGAGGCCCCAGAACTGCCACGGCAAGTGTGCATGACAAGATATTCTGAAAATGGCTTTGTATTATTCATACAACCTCTCTGCAATGTATAAAGAGAAATTCCACAGGGTGACAACTTCCAGCTTCAAGTGGTGCTGAGGGAGGCTGTCTGGGATCCTCAACTGCCACAATTGGTCACAGGCTTTTGCAGAGCATGAAAAGTGAGGACAGATATGGCATGCAACTGTCAGCATTTCCTTTATATCAGAGTGCTGCAGAAACTCCTGCACCACAAGATTTAAACTGTGGGCCATGCATGGAACCCAAAAAAAGCCTCCATCCATGATGGATTTCATCACATTTGACCAACTGTCACTTGCTATGAACCCAGCTCTCAGGGACAGGGGGTTCAGCCACTTGTCAATTTCAGTCAGTACCAAGTCCAACATGTTTTCACCAGTGTGTGAACAGGTCACATTGTGCATAATGTTTATTGCATGATGTTGAATTCCTGAAAGATTGCTACCATGACACTCCACCTTACTACACTGATTATTCACACTACCAACAGCACAAACAACACCCTGCACCTGCCCCCAATTGCAATTATACACAAATATGAACTCCCCACTGTTTTTCAACTTGGTCACATAGCCATACTTAAAGGGATGAATTTAGAGGAGGAATGTTAAAGGTATGCCTTACAGAGTCAGACACAGCATGGTACAACTCAGGGACAGCTCAGGTCAAAAAGTTTATCCTGGATGGGACTTTCCATTTTGGACAGGTGCGTGCAGCAAATGACTCAGACCCAGAATTCTCCACAAAGGAGAAGGGCAAAAGATCAATTGTCAGCATTTCAGCTACAGCAGCATTAAGTTCATGTGACACTGCATGACTGGGTGGGTACTTCAGCTTATGCACAAAAATACTCTGTAACATGGGCTGACTTAAACATTTTACATGGGGTGTGATGAAAAATGGTTCTGCTCTGCGAATGGCAGGGGGTGGAGTGTGGATATGTGATGACGGTTGCACAGATGATGATGACAAACCCACAAATGCAGTTATTTTCCCAGGTTTACCAACCAGGGTTGATGTACCACTTGCACTAGACATACTGCATTCACCACCACCACCAAAACTGCTACTGTCACCACCACTGGACAACATTTCAAAATCATTATGCTCCTCCACCTCATCATACCTGTAGTAATCCTCTGCTCCTATTTCATCACTGCTGCACACATTTAATTTCCTACTTGATTTTACAGCCATTGAAGGGGAAGGGGAAATCATGCACGTTATGTTTGATGACAATGGTGAATTCCCCACTGTGGTATTAGCTGCCATCTTGTGCTTGGTCCAAAGTGCCATGTGCCTGTTCTTAAGATTTATATGCTGTCCCCCTGTGCCCAGATGGCTCCCCTTTCTACCTCACCTCACACATGCATGGCAAACTTGACATATTGCAACTGACTTATCATTTGCAACTGCATGAAAAAAATCCCAAACAAGGGATTGTGATGCTCTTGTTTTAACATGTCCCTGATGCTGCTTATTGGACTCCATTTTTTAAGCCATGAAGTGGGGGGTGTGCTACATGATTTTTCAGGCAGGACACACTTGGACTGCAACTGACCACTGCCTCTGCCTATCATTACTACTAGGTCATCATCATCATCATCACCATCAACTGAAACTGGTAAATCACAACTTTTTATGGGGGGGGTAATGCAAACAGACCCAGACACAGCCACCTTGAATTTCTTTTTCTCCAGTTCCCAACTGGGGTCACTTATATCATCATCATATTCATCAACATCACCCACATTCACATATTCTGCATGGATGCTGGCATGTGGACTGCATGTTGCAACCACAACAACATCATCATCATCATCATCAGATTCATCATCATCAACACCACCATCACCCGGTATTTTTTCACAACACTGTGAATCACTGCATGGAAAATGTGTGACCTGAACCATGATGGAAGAAATGTGACATTATGTGTTATCATTGACATGATGACCAGAATCCTCATGTTCAGTTACTGGGATGTTACTAGGGGGTATGACATCATCTACGCTGTCACTCACTGGCACTGCTTCACACTCCACTATATGTTTGGACACAGTAAACTGGTCAGAAGTGCAACCTGAGGCAGCAATACTCATACCACCACCAGAAACTGCACTAACACCACCAGCTGGGACAATATCATCTCCTCCAACTATGAATGAAGCTACTGATTGTGCTGTGAAAAACATTTAAGGAGAAATTCCTTTCCTCACATCAGCAATGCACTTCTGCATACTACCACACCCACAAACAATCTTACCACTGGCAGCATTGCCATGGCTAGAAACAGCTTGGCTTGCACATCTCTTTGCAGGCATTTTGGGGGATCAACATGAATATTCTAAACAAATTTAGATTTTGGAACTTTCACTCTGGGTGGGGGCCGGGGCCTGCGGGGACGCTGGATGTGAAATAAAAAAAAACAACTGTGGCTTCAACAAAAGATACAGAAGCAAAGTCACAACATGTTCAACAACACCTTAACTAACCAGTGGTGCTCAAGTCACAAACAATCCAATTTGGAAAAGAATACCTTTTGCCAGTGAGGTGGGCAATGACTTCAGATTATGGCACTGCAAAACCAAGAAAAGATACGACAATTGCAGTACAAAATCATGCAGATGCAGTAGATAGCAGGTTGACACTGCTGTGCCTATAATTACAGTGTGGCACAATAAAAGGTGTATTATTTGATGTCATGCACCCACACACACTCACACACACACACACACAATTTGTCTACAAGTAATGCGTAGCAAATTGAAAACTTCAGTAATATACCACGTATTGTAAACAACCTGAAATTATGCACTGCTGCACCAGGTCCACAACACACAATCAGCAAAAAAATCTAAACTTACTGAAAATATTACCATGTGTACATTAACACAATCAGTTTTACAAGAGAAGTATACCCAAACAAAAAGAACTCCCTATTTCTCCAACTTAAATCTACCTACACCAAAGATACACCCCTCCCCCAAAGCACACTTCCACTATCTCCCAGTTCACAGACTCAATGTTGTACATTAACACAAAAATTCCAGACACAAACAATAAACGCTTGATGATATGGGCACAGGAGGGTTTCCTACAATCAATGAACTATAGTTTGAGCAACAAAAAATACTGAAAAAGGCCTTTTTAACAGCTTTTATAAGGTTTGAATCACAAAGAGCTCTCAGAGCAGACTATCTCCTACAGCTTCCTAAACACAATGCCTGAACTGAGGCTGAGCAGAACAATCTAGATCCCATGTGACCTGAAATCCCATGAATCACTGCAAAAGTTGCCTTTGGAGCTTAAAAACAAGGTGAAGTGAGGCAAAGTACATTGTTTTCAATGTACTTTGCCTTAAAATTGGTGGAGTAGTGGTTTGGGGAAGGCAGAGTAACATGAAGTAATTAATTTCAATGGACTTAGCATTGCCTATTATGACTCAAAGTAATCCACTTTGCTTTGCAGAGTACTCCACGAATTCATCTTCACTCCATGAATCACTTCACAGAGCGAATTGAGGCCACTTCACCCACGACTAATTGTGATAGGTTGAAACAGGATATGAGGCAGATACTACAAGTGAAAGATTTGTTAAGTGAAACAGATAAGACATTATGAGATGAGAATGAGGAGTTGCGAGAGTATCTGAAAAGGTTAAGAGGTGAATTGGACTAGGAGATTAGGAACAATTGCAAACTCAACACTACATGTAGAGTGTTAGGACAGAACTATGCTAAAGATAATCATATGCATTGTAGAGCCAAGATGGTGAAGCTGCACTATCAAAGATAGAGGTGTTGGCTGGCCGCAACAATGCCATGAGAGGAGTCTATTACATTAAATTGTGTCATTGGTTAATGACAATACAAAAAATGACAGCATTATAGAGACTGGCACACAACACCACCTTCAAGATGGCAAACCCATACTCACCACTCACAAGATGGTGGTCCCCCACATCATTCCCAATATAGCGACTCCCATGTGTGACACCAAGATGGTGACCCCCATGACAGTGGAGGGTGGCAGACACATCCTTCTCCCATTGCCATCCTGAAAAAGGAAGACAAAACAGAGATCAATCTTCTGACTGAGATGGCCATCTACAAGTCCCAAATGAAAGAGGAACAACAAAACCTCTCTCGGGAACACAAGTGAACCATGATGACAGAAGGCCACCATTTGTGGCGCACATGGACTTCCAACCCTTCCTGACCCACAACGAGCAGTTGCAAACCCTCTCCAGGTGCCCCACTCTGTTCAGTAAATCACAGACAGCATAGGCCAAAAGGGCCCAAATGATAATCTCAGCTGCCATTTGAAAAAGGTCCATTTTAACTGTGACATGCTTAGTGTCCCCACAGACCACCAAGTGCAGATTCTCCAACAAACTGTTGACCCAGGCTTCTGGTGGAAAGCTCCCAGAGGAAGTGCAGTGGCTCATGAATCCATCTTTCAATAAGGTTGCCATGGCCTTCATTTCCACTCATTCCCCTGGTGTGGTCAGCGTCATGCTGATCTATCCAGTAAAATAATATGACAAGAAAAGTTTGCCATCATACCATCAGTAGTTATGGTTAACCTACTACACTGGCGAAGGCCTCTCACAAAAGGGAGATAATAAGGACCAGACTGAGTACAAATTCTTGTTTATCCAGAACAGTCTTCCAGCTGGCCAGATGGCACAGAGGGCTGAGGCGCTGCATGTCTCACCTCACGCCACACCATCGACCCAGGTTCAGGAGCAAGCCTGGATCATCAGAGGTTGGCAAAGGGGGTGGGTGGAGCTGGATGGAGCCACTGTCAAGGCAGCTTTCCTCTTCAGTGAGGTGGGGTAGCATCCCTCGCTCACGGTTACACCCTGGTGGAGGCCGAGGGGCTGTGCAAGCAAGGATGCTGTTGATAGGCCAATTGGGTGGATGGAGGACGGCCGTTACTGGGGCTGTATGGTGCATGCATGCCTCCTCACACTTGTGTACTTCTCCTGGGGTCCTCAGGAAAATAAGGGGAGAAAAGTGGAAAAAAGGCACCGGCAGCAGGATGGAGACTGACTCTCTGCAGGCACTGCTCTTGGACCAGGCATAAAGAAAGCCCTGATAATTCTAGGGTGATGGAGTGGGGGGAGTCAGTCAGATGGGGTCCATATAGGACAGAAGAAATACAGATGCGATAAAAAAAAGAACATGCTTCCAGCAGTCCGTGACAAGGTCGAACTTGTGGTATTTCTCAAAACCAAAAGGTTCGAGGACATCCTAGTGAGAATGGGTATCTTGCTACAGTTCCTCATACAGGGATACTTCCCATTATAAATTCCAAGGATATGATCCACATTTCCAATATTAACACACATCTAAGGCAGCTCCTTCCACTTCTCCAACCAGCAGAAGACTGCTACCTACTTCCACACACTGTACCCAGCACCATCCCTGATGGAGTAAGCATAGATATTACCAACAAATTTATTACTGTTCAAGAGGGCACAGAAGCCTACCTGAATGCCATGGTTGTGGCACCCAACAAATCATCACTCCAAATTGAATGGCAAACTGATAGCAATGGACAGCAAATCCCAATTGTCTGCCTCTCCAAAGGCACTTTCCAAGGCTGGCCCAATATCAACATTTCACACAATGGTACCCTGTCTATCCTTCAGGCTAACTACAGACACACAAGTTTATACAACCTCACTGCATTGATCAATCCAATGTTTTGTGATAAATTTCCCAGAGACTCTGCCAGATACTTTTGCACATGACATTACATTGCTACCGCTGCCATGTTTTTTATCAGTAGTTCCCCCTACTGAAGTGGAACTCACCGAGTGCCCCATCCAGGAGCCAGTACCAGCTGGTGGCCTAGCTGCCACATCACTCCCAGGTACATTGATAAACAATGTTCAGTTCATGCATGTCCCAGTGATTTTTACCCTTACACATTGGAACATGGCTGAATTTGGCATGTGCTTCAGAAGCAATGCATCTAAGATGCATAGTACCATGTTACTAGACATTCTTGCAGCATATCAGACATGTACACAAGACCCAGTAAAAGGAACACATACTACTGAACACCTAGGTATGTTTAATAAAATACCATATCCCAACACCAAAAAGAGCAGCAGACTTGATATCACTGGTGCCAGTGGCACTGTCTCCAGACTTTTCAGATCAGGCATGTTCATTTGGAACTGGGCAGGCATAGCTGCCATCAAAAGCAAAACTGTAAAATTCCTGACTGACATAAAGAATGATGTTTTACCCCCCATTATTGCATGGTGTAGATGGGCTTAGTCAGGAAGAGAGATATACCATGTATAACATGCAGTATATAGCCAAAGGTTTTATTGACACTAAAAACAAAAATCAATGAACTTGTGTTCCAGAATAAAAAGGAAGCAGACAAGCAATATATGGCCAGGGAAAATTAATGTCCTGACTATGGCTCATATGTAAATACTACCATGAATAATCTCTTCCGGGATTTGGAATTAGGTTGCATTCCAGACATCATCCATGACAGGCAACTAGCTAAATGAAATTGTACACATTGTAGATCTGTTTCATGTATCATGTTATACATGTCTAGGTCTGTTTCTATACCTTTGTCAACTGCTAGAAATCTAGGCTATGTAACACGCTACCCCAATCAGTGCCCCTGTTATAAAGCTAAACAATGCAGCATTCCTGACACTATGGGCCAGATTCTAGAAGAGTTACACCTGGCATAACAGCAGTTGCACCAAGTAGGATGGGGCATGTAGCAACTTACGCCAGCAGTTGCAACATGCACGATTCTACAATGTGGCCTGCGACATGACGCAGGCCACTTGTGTCAAACAGCAGTTATGCCAGCAGTTGCACCATAAACCCCCTGCGACATGACACTAGGGGGTTTATGGCAGCAGTTGTGCCCCATTCTAGAAGGACAGAAACAAAGTCCCCAGTGTCAGGATTCTACAAGAACCCCCGGAGGAGAACCGGCAACGTAAGTTACACCTGCATTTAGCTGATGCAACTTACAGCCTCCTCCGAGGGTCCTGTAGTCCCAGGCCATGTGCCCTGCCCCTCATGCCCAGATCTCCTCTGTTGTTGCCCCAATGGGCATCGCACACCCTGCCCCATCACCTGTTGGGTACATGCCCCCGTACCCCTACACAATAACTGCCCCCAGGGCTGCTCACCCCCTGCCCCCTGACTCCCTGACTTGTCCATGCCACGCAGGGTGTTACATACTCCCAACCCTCCAAATCCCCTGTGTAACATGCCTCACAGGGTAGTACTGTCATCCCCTCAACCATGCATACACGACCCCCAAATCACTGGCCACAAATGTGACGAATATCCTGAGAAGCCCAGGTAGTCTAGTGGCCCCCACCCAGTCATGCCACCCCACCCAGCACCCCCAACCAGTCCCCAGCCAGCGACTGGCACAGCCCACCTCTCACCTCCATGGCCAGCCACCAACTGGGTGCAGTAGAGCACTCCTGTAAAGATGCACACAGAAATTAATATCTGTGTGCTTCTTTAGGAGCACTCTACAGCACTCAGTCTGCAACAACCTGGATATGAAGGTGGACTGTGCCAGTCACCAGCTGGGGATGAGTGGGGGAGTGCTGGGTAGGCTGGCACAGCTGGGTGGGGAGTGGGGGGCCACTAGACTACAATGGCTTCTCTGGATATTTGCCACTTTTGTGACTGGTGACTCAGCGGTCGGGGCATGCACAGGTGGGGGGATGATAGCACCACCCTATGGGGTGCATTACACCAGCAATTTGTGGGGCTGGGGGTATGGAATTCCCTGCAGGGCATGGACAACTTTGGGAGTCAGGGGCAGGGGGGTCAGCAGCCCTGTGGGGTATGTATCATAGGCATGGGAGCCAGTTGGTGTGGCACACCCCATGGGGCAATTACTAGGGGTATCTGCGGCCAGTTGGTGTGGCACACCCTCTGGGGCAATTGCTGGGGGGTTCGGAGGCCATTTGGTGTGGTACACCTGTGGGGCAATTGCTGGGGTTTTCAGGGGCCACTTGGTGTGGCCAGACCTGCGGGGCAATTGCTGGAGGTTTGGGAGTGCAGGTGGTGTGGGCAGCCCTGCGGGGTGACTGTGGTGGCTTGCTGGGCAAGGGGTGCATATGTGACCTGCGGCTGTGGGTTGCCACTTGCTGGCCAGGTATGTCCTCTGTGCAGCATATCTAGCCACATATCACAAGTTGCAGGACTTTGCTGTGGAGACCCTGCCCCTTCTAGAATAGGGTGCAGGGTCAATGTCGCAGTTACGGGTGGTGCAAGTTGTGTTCGGTGGCAACTTGCGCCACCCTTCTAGAATCAGGCACAATGTTCATTACTTTCACTGTCTCACTTCTATATTTTGTTACATAAACTACCATCTTTGACAAGCTGGATACCATCCCTCATATAGGACACCTCGACAATGACATGTTCAGGTAGAGAATCAACCTCCCTCCTCTACGGGTTTTCCATGCTACCCTAGATGCTTGGGTTGCCTCACGTGGACTGCTGCACCAAAAAGGGTTATCACTATCTCTGCAGATGTGACATAGCTGATATCAAATAGCCTGTCTGTGGTATTCACCGGACAGCATTAATTGGTCCTTTACTATGGGCTCTGAACTTTCTTCAAATGGAACTCTTAACCCTAGTGCAATGAACTCTACTTCATCAACTTCTACCAGTCAGCCAGACTGTGCATCTCTAAAAGGACTGCACTGAGGCCCTTCAGCACTTCACCACCAGGATGACAAATTCATCTCTCACTTGTCATATTCAGTTTCATAAACAGTAGATCTCACAAGTGAGAGTGTCATACAGTTCTGACGGCCAGTATTGTGTCATCACTAAAATATTTATTTATTTATTGAAATGTTTCACTAGGAAGGCACAGTGAACAACAAGTTACTCATCTCCTGGTGTAACCGGGAAGGGGGTGTACTATTGGATGAAGAATTAGACATACAGTTTAATGTTGAAAACATACAAGAAATTAAACATTCAATTACATTTGTAACAAGACAGTTAAAAAAATACAAATAATAATTCAGTCACATTTATAACATATACAATTAAATATATCATACCTGTGAAATATGCATTTAATTAAAAGTGACATATCTGAGGAACATAGTACATAGTGGTGAAAGGGGAGGAGAGGGTGCTGAGACACAGGCTGGGGGAGTGGAAGGCTTAATAGGTGATGTGAGTCATGAAGAAGAGCAGAGGCATAGGAGGACAGTTAAGGAGGGTTAAAGCAGGAGCAGTTAGATGAGAGAAAGTTATGTAAGGCAGAGGCAAGTGAGTGGGAGGAGGAGGAGTGCTGTATTTTTGGGGGGGAGGGAGTTCCAGATTTGTGGGAAATGATGGTAAAGCCTCACTGACCAATGAGAGTGGTACAACAGGGAACCAACAGAGTGTGAGTGGCAGAGGATCTGAGGGAATGGGACGAGGTGGTGGGGGAGAGAGCAAACATCAGAGGAAGAAGGGAAGTTCTCCTAACCAAAATTTTGAAGTGAGTTTGGCAAAATGATTGAGGCTCCTGCTGGCAAGTGGGGGAAGGGAAATGGTGTGGTAAAGGTCACAGTGATGAGTGCGTGATGGAGCATCAAGGGCAAATTAACAGAAGGAGTTAAATAGAGTGTCCAATCTGGTTAGGGAGGATTTTGGAGTGGCACCATAGACTGCATCACAGTAGTCAAAAAAGGGGAGGATCATCTTTTGGATTAGTGCATGTCGTACTGTAGGAGGGATGCAGATACAGTTCCTGAATAAGGCACCAAGCTTAAGGCACAATTTTTTTCAGGATGGTGTCAATGTAGCCAGAGAAGTTGAGGTGTTGGTCCAACCAAACCCCAAGGTATCTGGATGAGGAGGTGCCCTTTAATATTGTCTCATCAAGGGTATGGAATGACAGTAAAGGATGGAGCCTAGAGAGTGTATGACTAGTGCCAAATGTCATGGAGGCAGTCTTTTTGGTATTTAGGAATAGCTTATGTTAGGCAAACTGTAGCTGAACCTTGGGGAAGTCAATCTGAAGGGTGGTTGCAACATCAGCAGGGTATTTGGCAGATGAGAAGAGGACAGTGTCATCGGCATACACATGAATAGAGGTGTAGGGGAGCATACCGAGGTCAAGTCATTTAGGAAGATGGAGAAGAGAATGAGCCCAAGCAGCAAGCCTTCTGGGTCTCCAGTAGAAATAGAGATGGGGGAGAGATCGTAACCTAGATCTTGACTGATTGTATTCTGCTTGAGAGGTAAGCTCTAAATCAGTTTTGGGCAGAAGTGGACAACCTAGCAGCCATAAGGGAGTCAAGAAGTAGGGCTTGGAGACTGTGTCGAATGCCTTGGCGAGGTTGACAAAGATGGCAGAGGTAATGAGCCCATTATCCATCCCAGTGAGGATGGAGTCAGTGAGCCTAAGTAGGGAGGTAGTAGTGGAGTGGTTCTTCCAAAAACCATAATGGAACGGGGTAAAAAAGGAAGAGTCATCAAGGAAGGAGGTTAGCCGAGAGAGGACCAGGTGTTCTTGGAGTTTAGCAAGGGCAGGGAGTAGGGAGATTGGGTGAAAATTTTCAGGGGAGGAGGAGTCACCACCCTTTGGGAGAGGGAGGACCACAACATGTTTCTAGGATGAGAGGACAGAAGAGGGTGAGAAGGAAAGATTTAAGATCAAGGACAGAGGGTAAGCTATAGCAGAAGCTGAAAGGTAGAGGAGTTTAGGATCAAGATCATCTGGTGATGAGCCTTTGGGAGGATTAAGAGAGAGAGATAACATATCCTAATCATACGCTTTGCTTATGGTGATAATGTGAAATTGTAGCACCTAACTTTTGCTTTATGCCTCATCAAACTACAGTTATTGGTCATACTGTCATAACCCCTGTTCCCATTCCTGAACCAGATATCATTAACACTGACCCAGAATATTTGCTTGCTCTGTTTCAATATTTACTCATTTTCAATGTTCACTTTGAACCCCTTAACTTAGCACTCAGGACACTTTTAAATAGAAAGGATACACATCTCTTCTATATCAACAATGTCATATCCAAGGTCGGTGATGCTCTTAAAAGCTTTATCAATGACAGTGACCTTAGCATCACACTCTCCAATACCTAGTTAGAATTACCTTTCAAAGGTTTTGTAATTATACAAATATTTTTCATATTTTTCACGATACTAACCCTCTGCTGTCTCAGGCATGCTTTAAAACAATACCATGCACAATGTCAATTTCTCTACAAGGCTCATGTAGCTGGTCTGTAATAATGCTATCACCCACAACTTACCCACTAGTTGTTGCCTTTTCAGTAAGGCAGCAATGAGGGGAATGTTACACCTGATCTTTTTTTTTCCCCAATTGTTTAACCAGGTGAGACACACTAAGCTGAAAACTTGTTTACAGGTGTAACCTGGGAGCACAGGAAAGTGAAGTGACTTGCTCAGGGTCACACAGTATGCAAGTGGGGACCGTGGGATTCAAACCCAGGTCTCCAGATTTGCAGCTCAGAGCCTTAAACCACTGTGCTATACTGCCTCCCATACTAATCTCCTGGCCTATATTGAAAACCCATAGTACACCCTTAACAGCATCCACAGTATTGTCTAATCATGGCTCCAAATATGAGCCTCAATCTTTACTAACCTATAGGGCACATGTACCTACCATATAGGAGTAAGATATCATGCACAAACTGCAAGATTACTGTTATGACATTTGTATTTGTTTTCTAACTCATAAAAAATTCCTTTGATAATGTAATAGGTAGTGATTGGCACAAAACCAAAAATCTGGGAAGCACATTCATTTTTATATGTTTGCTCTACCCATTAATGTTAAGGGCAGATATGTCCATCTTTGCATGTCATTTGTAATGTCTTTCATCAAGGGTATATTGTTTTGCTCATTAAACTTATTAATATTTTTTTTAAGATTACACATAAGTATTTATGAGAATCTTCTTTCTCTACTATAAAATAAATTATAGGCTGGTGGTTCAGATCTTGGGAAACAATCACGTACCAACAGACATCAAGGTGTCCCCACATTGTGGAACTCATTGCCCATCACTGTCCTCAGCTTGCCAACCTTGGCGTCCATTAAAAACTACTTCATGTGCCTTAAAAACATTGTATGGCAAAATAAAAAATGTAACTTAAAAAAGAAAATGTACTCCACAAAAGAAGATCTGGGATGCAGTAGATCTGCCAAAATCCAGATGGTAGTATATGGCTGTACCACTGGAAGGATTTTGTGACACATATGTCAGCAATGACTTAATAGTACATTGGAAAGATATAGAATTAAGTACAACACCATATATCAAATTAAGTGCAGCTTTATCTATGCCTTTCCATAATCTGATATAAAATGAAAATATATCACTGTTTTTAAAAATTTCAATTAAAACTTGGCAAGAAGAGATGGAGCTTGAACCTGTAAGATGGTTAGATGTTCAAAAGTATAAAAGTGGCTGTCAGGTATGCAAAGTGCTCATCAACTGGGAGTTGCAGGGAGTTTGAGGGTGGTGAAAATAACATGTATTGCAAATTGGGAATCTGGATATAGTAAAGCCCCTTGGGCTTGTGCAGAAAGTAGGTGGTATATAAGAGAAGTATGTGAATGCCCAAAACAGCATGGGTTGCTTCCTGGTCACAACACTGTGCAGTAATCTTAGCATGTTTAATTTAGATCTCCCTCACATGTCATTGAATCAGAAATGTGCAACTTAATATCATGTATTAATGACTGCAGAGAGTAAATGTGTAATGTGAAGTGCCATTTTTTGATGCATGTATGGTTTGTATTTGCTATTAAATGCAATAAAAAGAAATATTAATAATAATAAAAAAAAACTGACACCATCGGTGGCTGCACACCATTGGTTCATGGCGTGAGCCAATGGTGCAGCCTGTACTACATATTCAGATATGTGAATGAATCATTCACATATCTGGAATGTGTAGCATGGTACAGGCTGTAATGCCTCCATTGGCTCATGCTGCAAACCAATGGTGTGGCAGCCCTATCGACGTGCTCGGCCGGGCGGGCGGGGCGGAAGGTGGGTGGGTGCTGCTGCCTGCTGGCTGACCGGAGGGGATCAGGCGGTGGGGCTCAGTGGGCGGGTGAGGAGGGAGGTATCCCTAGACCACCAGGGATATTGGAACGATTTATTTTTTTTCACAGATGCCCACAATGGGCAGATAGAGCTCCACTGGACCAACAGGGATATTGGAATGATTTATTTCTTTACACAGATGCCCACGTTCGGGCAGATAGCGGTCCACTGGACCACCAGAGATATAGGACATATTTCTTTTTAGATACAGATGCCCATGATTGGGCTGCAGGGGGCATCAGTCCCCAACGGCTGCTGCCTGGCAGGGTGCCAGGTGCAAGTCATTGGGGATCAGTGCACCTGCATGCAAATGGGGCCATAATGACATGCAAATGGCCCCATGTGCACCTTGCATACATTATGGCCCCATTTGCATGTCAAGTTTTGAATAGCGCTGTTGCTGCGCATGGCGCAATGGAACTTGCGCTAGTGCATCTCCTTGTTCCACTCTGGCCACTTGCGCTGGTGCAGTTCCACTGCACCATGCACACTGGGGGTGGCCAGGGTGCAATATGTAAAGCTGCTGAGCCATGGTGCAGCTCCATTGAATATCGCCCAACGATGTCACCCATGTTATTAAGTTGTGCCACGCCCAAGCTTGCACCACAGCCTGGCGCAGTTTGAATATCTGGGCCTTAAACTATAAGTAAAAATGCTATATGTCATATCTAGAAATAAAAAAAACTATATTAAAAAGAACTGGATTTCTGAATTAGAAATGTCTACAACTCCATTAAAGGATTCTTTTTATTAATACAGATAAGCACAAGAATACAATAGGAAAACTATACTCAACTAAAGATAACCTACAACTAGATCTATCAAGACTTAAGTTATCTTGGGAAAAAGAGTTAGATATAATAATTTAAAAGAAAGATTGATTAAAAATAATGAATTATCCAAATATAGTATTACAATTTATTAGATTCCAACAAATACAATTTACTATCCTACATAGATTATACTACACCCCAGCAAACTTCATAAATTTAATACTGCTATTTCAGATTTATGCCCTAGATGTCACATGAATGCACACAGCAACAAAGTCTCCTTTTTCTACAGTCATTTAAAAATAATAAAGTTCTTGAAATGATGATGAGTACTCACTACCTGACATAAAGCCACTCTGAGAGAATATGCTCAGAAAAGGCTTGATGATGGCATGCCTGGTCTGATAAAAAAAATACATATATATGTATACTCCCTTTACACATGCAGTTCATTCATTTAATTGTGTTGTTTCCTCCTATACAGGCAGTTCCCCCATTTCTTTTTGTTATTCACATCCTTATACGAGGGTGTTCCCCCATTTGTTTTTCTTATTCACTCTTTGTACAGTACTTGTGGTTTTCACAATTCTTTTTGTTTTTATCCCATATACAGGTGCCCCCCCCTCTAGTTTTTGAGTCCACTTTTTATATAGGAGGTTACCACGTTTGTTTTATTCTCTCACTTACATGGATGGTTCCCCAGTTTTTTTGTTGCTAACACTTTTATGGACAGTTGCCCCATCTAGTTTTGTCATCCCCTTTTTTATGGGCAGTTGACCCATTTGTTTTTGTTATCCCCCTTTACACATGTAGTTTCCCCCATTTGTTTTTGTTATCCCCCCTTTATATGGGTAGTTGGTAGAGTGTGCTCTCACACTTTATCATGCCAAATGAAGGCTATTCAGCAATGTGGAAAGACTATATATCTTCAACTATAAATTTAATATTAAGCTTATCATCGCATAACTGACTAACACATGATGACTCAAATAACATTTGTCAGAGAAAACATGTCTTCATCTTGCTAGCTATTTTTATATCTCCTCCCTTGGATCCAGTTGGCTGACACATCCCAACCCACCTTCTGGCCCACACATCCGATATCAGGCCACCTCCTCAATTCCTCATCTACTTGCCCCCCATGGCAGGGCTGTGAGGAGCCCCCCCCCCTTTAGCTCTACTCACCGGAATGGATCCAGATAAGGAGATGCCTATGCGGGGTCAGGACACAGAAGTCAAAAGCTCATGCTGGCTGATGAGGAGCCATTTTTCCACACTTTTTCGTCCCCCTGGAGATGTGGCGTGCAGTGATGCTGATGAAAGGAGCATATATGCATCCACATGCTCTCCCACCAGGCATCAGCCCCAACTCCACCCCTTTTTGCAGTGTTAGCATGCTGCCCCCTAACCTCGGCTAGGGGCCAGTCAGGAACTGACCCCTCCCTGGAGAAAGAGACCAGTCCCTCAGATGCTCGATCCTTCTCCTCCACTGCTAGCCACCGGCAGCCTATGTTCCTTCCTGAACATGGGTCACTGGCATGGTGCAAGGTAAAGTGTCCAATGCCTCAGCCCTCAGGGCCACTGGGATGGCTGTCTCCATCTTTTTGAATGAAACAGATACCACAGAACTACTGCTGTCTGTGCTTTACCATTTATCTTCCACCTCTTCTACCATTTTCCTTCCATGACATAAGAGGGTCATGGAAGTACTACCTCACCTGCTGCTGAGTGTGTGGTTAACTTTTTGACCTTCTCCAGAAGTGCAGTACAGATGCATTCCATTGTTGTTGTTTTCTAAGTTATTCTGTGTTTAGCTGTTGATACAATCTTCACTTTGAGTGTACAGAGTTTTTAATTTACTGAAATAGGTTTACCCTTTTCTGACTTGACTGCACAAACTCTTCTAATACTTTTTTTTTTGAAAGTATGAAACACTCTCATTTTAACTCAATAATATTAGTAGTATGAGTCTGTGAGAAGGATGAGCCAGTTGGAGATGTTTCAGTCTCTACCACTTCAGTTTCTACTGATTGTTTTATTCCACAATGTTAAACAAGAAATGTGCTATTTTGCCGTAAATATATATAAAAAATATGTATTCTGCTTTAAAATGCTGATTAAATATGTTGCAGCCAGGTTCAGTTTGCTGATTAAATGTGTTTAGGTTCAGTTTTGTATGTTGTTATTTGGTACTTGTCAACTATTTTGTAGGCATGAACCAATGTGATCTTTTAATATTTCTTAATAAACCTAAACTAATCTCTACAAGCTGCAAGTCTGTTGCAATGCAGGTGGCTGGGCAGGCTTGAGCAAAGAAGTTAGCATTCAGGATATATTAGGAGACGCACAGATAGGAAAATAGAGATGTGTATGAGGAGAAACAGATGGAGGCATGCAAAGCAATGAGGAGTGAAAAGGTACAGACAGATGAAAAAACCAGCCCTAGCAAAACAGAAAGGGGGCAAGGTACTTTTATGGTATTTTAGCAAAAAGAGAAAGACCAAGGGAGGGATAGTAATGCTTAGGAGGGAAGGGGGAGTGCATGGAGGGGGACCAGGAAAAGGTGACCACCATCAACACTGGAAGGAATAGATGCCATGACAACATACAAGTTGGTCCAGGAACTAGAAAAAATGGCCTGACATGAAAGGGTACATCATGCAGTGAATAAGAGATTAGACAACATCACCATGACCTGAGGAACAAATCAAATGACAGACTACTGTAATATACCCCAAGGACACTATGTGCCATCCCATATGCAACAGTTGCTGTGACGACCAGCTGATCAAAGAAATATATGGCTACCCTCACACCATGTCAGCTTACTCAACAGAAATAGACTCAGATACATTCTCATCCTCCTGAAAGAGAAAACAAGGCATAGGTTAGACTAGCAATTGCAATCTTATACTTGGGCAGTGACTTTTCAACAACGGTGGACACTTTTCCTCACTTGATATTTTATACTCCTCCTCAAGATGACAATAAATGTTTTATAGTTAACTGACTTTGTTGTGCTAAATTCAACTGTGTATCAGAAGATTTGTCTTACTTATTAGTGTTGTATTTCCATTGCGTGTTGCACTGGCTGGGAGGAAATCTTTGTAGAAATAGTAATTGTTACCTTATGGCTTCATGTTTAAACTAATAAACTATGACTCATTAAGAAAACATCAAAACTACACAGAATGTATGAAAAAGTTATATTTTTGAGAAAATGGCACCAACACTGTAAGGTTCTGAACTTTTATAAACTGGATTGCTTATTTCCTATCACCTGTGTCACTGTACAAAGACTGCTTATGCCAGTTGAAATGGGAGAAGGAAAAAACTTGTTGAAGCAGTTTTCTCTAGATTGCAGGTGCAGATAAGAAGCACTTCAGAGGAAGAATGGTGGTTTCTCTGCTTTCTCAAATCATCCCTTTTCATTTGACTTTAAATTTATTTATTTATTTAGTTTTTGTTGACCAGGTAAGTGCATTAGACCAATAGTTCTTAGACTTTGTCACAGTGAGCCTCCCCAAATCCATAGAAAAGATTTTGAGCCTCCCCCAAAAACTGAAATAATCTTGGGCCTCCCCAAAGAAATATAACATACTGTACTTTGCACAGTACACCATGAATAAATTGAAACCCCTTTCAGTATTTGGCTCACATTCAGTTCTTTGTCTTATACTAACATGGAACCTTTGAAAAAGAGCTTCTGTGCTCAAAGGTGTCATCTGAATAACAAATAATTAAAATAAATATTATTATTAAGGTTATTGTAACCCCCACAGGCCAGGCTACGTGCTCCACTATTTTCATTCTTGAACCATTGTTACCCCTTGCTGCAGTACCTTCATGGGTCAGACTACTTTCTCTGTTTCCTCTCTATATTAAATAACCTTCCTACATACTTTGCCGCTCCACCTTCTTCCCTGCTCCTGAACAACTTCTCTTCGATTACTTTGCTCCTTCCTGCTATTGCTCTTAGTACTTCTTTGCTCAACCCTTGTATTTGGGCTGTTCTACCATCAATCTACAAATTTATCAATTACCACCACTCATTAAATGTTTATTGTTCATATTTGTTTGCCCTATTGTTTACTGTGTATTTCTTGATTGTTTTGCAGTTACCTTTTGAAATGTATTCATTCCCAACCCTTCGCCGGGTACACCTGAAATGAGCCTTGACTCATTCACCTTCCCTTGTCACCTATTAGTAAATAAATACAATAATTTCACCTACTATTATCCTCTTTCAGTTTGCTTCATCTCTTCACACAAAATATATAAAACTCAAAATGTAAATACAGTACTTTTCCAGACTTGCTTGAGCCTCCCCTGGAACAGGTTGGGGCCTCCCAAGGGAGGCTGGCCTCACCATTTGAGAACCCCTGCATTAGACAGATCCTGCCTATTTTCAGGCACAACCTGGGGGAGAGGGATACAGATGAATGCCAACTGACCTTGAACCAGATTAAGCTCTTGGTCATATTTTTAGTGAATGAGGGAAATTTGGCGAGGACACCAGGGAAATTCCTCTACGCTTTTTTTGATAAGTGCCATGGGATCTTTAACATCCACCTAAACTACCACCAATCCTGGCAGGTGGGACCTCAGTTTAATGTCTCATCTAAAAGACAGCACCTCAGAAGTGCAGCACCCCTCTGATGCTGCACTACAGTGTTAGTACTGGGATATTATTACAAGTGCCAGATGTGGGAACTGAACCCACAGCCTTCTGATCTCCCGGCCTCAGAGGCGAGTGTGCTATCTATTGAGCCATATTTGGCTGAAGTAAATGGGGGGGGGGAGATATGGTTACAGTTTCCCATTGTGGTTTGTAGTTTTCAAATATCAGTAGCAGACAGAAAACAAGAAGAGAGCAGAATAGGGGAAGTGACCAAAAGGCACAAATAAAAGCAAAAGGGAGAGAGAGAAAAAGAACAGGGAGATAAGATCAAAGACGGGGACACAATCAAGTGACAAAAACAAACTGAAAGTGAGAGACAGGGAGACAGAGAAAGAGATAAAGACAGAAGCAAACAGACAGACAGACATACCAAAGCAGAGCGAGAGAGAGAGAGAGAGAAGAAAGAGATGAGGACAAGTACAGAGAGTACAGGATACAGAGTTATAAAGAAAGAGAGTGCCAAAGAGAGGTAGAAATACAAAGATATAGAAGAAGGAAGAGAAACAGAAGACAGAGGCAAGGATAAGCAGCATGGCAGATGAGGTGACCTATGCTGAGGTGAGATTTGCTCAACCTGGCACTGCAACCGTGAACACACAACCACAAAAGAAAGGCAAAAATGGTAAGTATCCTTTATTCTAAAGATGATAACACCTTATATGGTATCTTCTGACCCATTCTAAACTGTTGGTATTTTTGAGGTGGCCAGGCACTGTGACAAGGCAGCTGGGAGGGCTAGGGGATGCTGGCATGCATGGGGTATCACCAGCAGAAAGATGAAGATGGTATTGCCTCTGTATAGATCACTAGTAAGACCCGACCTAGACTACTGTGTCCAGTTCTGGAGACAACATCTTCAGAAGGACATAAACAGAGAGATGATGGTCCAGAGGAGGGCAACTTAAATTGCAGGGTCTGCATTAGAAGCCCTGTAAGGAGAAACGTAAGTACAAATATGTACACCCTGGAAAAGAGGAGGGAGAGGGGACAAATTATAGTGATCTTTAAATACCACACAGGGGTAAATAAGGTATAGGAGGGAAGTATTTTTCAGAAAAAAAAAAGATGCTGAAGGACAAGGAGGATGGTAAGAAGCTATTATTTTCTCAGGGGAAAGAAATTTACTTCTTATTTTCCCCAACACAATTATATCTATGCAGTATGGGGGGACAGGTATTTCATCTCCTTTTTCTTCCCCATTTTACTAATAGATGTTTTCAATTAGTTTAGTGCTCTGTGACAGTTTTTGACAGTAACTGTGTCCCTTAGGGTTATGAGAGTGGCTTCTCTGAAGTATTTTTTGATATGAGAACTGCAAAACTGGACACTTCTGGAACCAAAAGGTTTATGAGAATGCATACAAATAACTGTTAGTGACATAGCTAGTGTATTTATTTTGCTCAATTTATTACTTTTCTATACCAGGGTGCAATACTCGAGGTGTAGAATGTAATCTATCAGTTTGGATTAATGAGGGAAGAATAACAGCAGAGACTCTTGCACTTTGTTAAAGTGGGCCGGATTCACAAAAGTTTGATGCAAGCTGCGGTAATGGCAGCTTACAGCAACAGCCCCTGCATCCTGGACCCTGCACCTGATTCAATATCATACAGGGTCCAGGATCCTGCATCCCATAGCTTGTGGCAATGGTCTAAGGAAGGGTGCAGCCCTCTGAATTACTGCAAGTTGTGGGATGGGCAGGTGGCAAATGCACCGTTAGAAGTGGGTGGGGTGCCCCCCCCCACACCAACAGTCCCCGCAGTAGACATATAAAGCCCTGTGTGGGCTATCACCCTACCCCCATCCCACTCCCTATATTGTCAGGTGACAAGCCCTTATGGGCTATCTGAATACCCCCCCTCACATTGCCGCAATGCCCATTTCTCACACAGCACACCCACATCCCATCCCATCTCCAGCATTACAAAACACTCGCAACATGTCCTATGTATTCCTGGTGATCCAGTGGCTTTCCCCCACCCATCAGTGTGATCCCACCTGCTCACCCTCAACCAATACCCCCCTGACAACTGGCACGGCCGATGTCTCTCAACCACAGCCAGCTGATGACTGAGCTGTCTATGGGGCTCGTACAGTTAACATATGTGCTCTGTGAATCAAATCAAATCAAATCAACTTTATTTTTATAGCGCCTTTCAAAACCAAGCCACTGTACATAAAACCAAATACATAAAGATAAAAATTTAAAACAAAAACATTAAAACAGATCATCTGTAACTAGGGAAAGCTTAACTAAATAAATACGTTTTTAACTAAATTTTAAATCTGTTGACAGTTGGGCATGTGAATGACAGTTGCTATCAGTTAAGGAGCACGTATATTAACAGTACATGCTGCATAGACAGCTCAGTCAGTGGCTGGCCATGGTGATGAGAGGTGGGCTGTGCAGGTCGCCAGCAAGGTATTGGTTGGGAGGAGTGGGGGCTCACATAGACAGGTGGGGGCCACTGGATTACCAGAGATAGACTGGGCTAGGTGCACCTATTTTGTGATGGTGGGGATGTGATGGGATGTGGGTGTAGAGTGCAGGAAATAGGCATCAGGGCATTGTGAGTGGTGTTCAGATAGCCCATAAGGGCTTGTCACCTAGCAATATTGGGAGTGGGATGGGAGGGGAGGGCAATAGCCCACACTGGGCTTTTTAATGTCTACTGTGGAGACTTTGGGCATGTGGAGGGTGGGAGGAGCAGTGCTGTGCACTAGGAAAACGGGACTGTCAGGGGGACATAGTAGCCTCTTGGTTGTGCAGCACTGGCTGCACATTGGCAACCCCCAGTGAATGACAAAGACCACTTACACCAACTCATACCCAGCGTATGTGTTCTTTGGTGGATGTCCACAGGGTTCTTTCTGAATCCCAGTTTGGGGACTTTACTGCCACTGTTCCTGAATAAAGTGAAAATGCCACCATAAACCCCCTTACGCCATATTGCAAGGGGGTTTATGGCTCATTGGTCCAAGTGGGGGCTAGAAAGCCTGCAGAATGTCACAGGCTGCCTTTCTGAATCCCAACATGATGCAACTTATGACACAATTGCTACTTGCCTTTTGTGCATCCTGCCCTGTATATCTTATATAAGTTTTCAAAATAAAAATATGCATATGCTGTAAAATATCTACCAATCTATTTATCTATCTATCCAACTGTCTGTCCAGCTACCTACCTCTGTGTTTAGAAAGTATCTATCTGCCTGCCTGACTATCGGTCTATTAGTCCATCTGTCCATCCATCTGTCTGTCTGACTGTCTGTCTGTAAATCTGTCTGTATTTATCTCTCAATCTATTACTGTCTTTAGACAGTATCTATATGTCTATATGTCTATTCCTCAGTACCCTCCATCTAGCCTGCTCAAGCAACCTGCTTCTTTATGCAGATGATGCCATTATCTACTCAAGTCACTCTGACCCCCTTCCCCTTGAGCTTGCCCTTTGAAGAAGTTTTATAGAAGTTGAATCCTGGTTCTCTAATCATAGACTCATAATAAAATAAAACAAGTATTTGTCAATGCCGAATGTTGTCACGCTGGCAGTGGCAGTGGGAGTGGCGTAGCTAGAGATGCATAGCACTGTGAGTTTGTGAATGTGTGTCAAAAGGTGATTTTGCAGAGCGAGCACGCCATTGTGTGCCACAGCTGCAGAAACACGTTTTCGGCAGGCTGTGAGAAATTGCAGCTGGACTGTTGATAAGGAGATGTGCACAAATGCCAGTAGTGAAAATGTGGCATGAAAATATTGCAGATTGACAAAGTTACAAGGGTGCGTGGAAACTGCGCAATGCACGCTTGCAACACGGTCATTGTATGGAGTATTGTCACCAAATTTTCAACATAGGCATTTTAGGACCTCTGCTCATGAATTGTGTCACTGTCTTTTCCTCAGACTGTCCCAAAAACTGATTTTGCACAGCAGCCATGCAATTCTGTACCTGACATGAGAAAACATATTTCAGGCAGCTGCAGTGTTCATAAGGAGGTATGGGAAAATGCCAACGATGAACAGCTGGAGTTACAGTATTACAAATTCACAAAGTCATGAGAGTGTGTGCTAACTGTGCAATGCACACTCATAAAACACTTATTGTATTGACTTTTGTTCCCAAATTTTCAACATAGGCATTTTAGGGCATCTGCTAATGAACAGTGTCACTGCCATTTTCATCATGTGTCTCGAACACGGACTTTCCACAGCGACCACGCTATTCTGCGCCAGAACTTCGAAAACAGATTTTGGTCAGGATGTGAAAAATGACAGCTGTACTGTTCATTAGGAGGTGTAGAACAATGACACTATAGAAAATCTGGAGTGAGAATATTAGAAGTTTGCGAACGTACGAGTGTGCGTGCAAACTGTGCAACGCACGTCAGAAACAGTCATTTTATTGAGTATTGTCACCAAATCTTCAACACAGGCATTTTAGAACCTCTGCTCATGAACAGTGTCACTTTCATTTTTGTAATGTGTCCCAAACACTGATTTCGCACAGCGAATGCGCTATTCTGAACCCAAAGTGCAAAAACACATTTCGGCAAGGATGTGAAAGACGACAGCTGTACAGTTCACAAGAAGGTGTAGTAAAATGCCAAATTTGAGAATCTGGCATGAAAATATTGTGAATGCGCTAAGTTATAAGCGTGCATTGTGCAGTTGCTATGCACCTCGTAAAAAAGTCATTTTATGGAGTATTGTCACCAAATTTTCAACACAGGCATTTTAGGACCACTGCTCATGAACAGTGTCACTGTCATTTTTGTAATGTTTCCTGAACACTGATTTCGTACAGTGACCGTGTTATTCTGCGCCAGAAGTGCAAAAACACATTTCAGCCAGGAAGTGAAAAATGACAGCTGTACAGTTCACAAGAAGGTGTGGTAAAATGCCAATGTTGAGAATCTGGCAAGAAAATAGTGCGCATGTGCTAACGTATGAGCATGTATTGCACAGTTCCTATGCACGCTCATAAAACAGTCACTTTATGGAGTATTGTCACCAAATTTTCAACACAGGCATTTTAGGACCTCTGCTCATGAACAGTGTCACTGTCATTTTCATAATGTGTCCTGAACACTGATTTCACACCACAACCGTGTTATTGGTGGCTGAACCTCTGGCTATCCTGTTCAGCCAATCACTGGAAACAGGGGAGGTACCCAAAGACTGGAGGACAGCAGATGTAGTCCCCTTATACAAAAGTGGGAACAAAGAGGAAGCAGGGAACTACAGACCAGTCAGCCTCACCTCGGTAGTGGGAAAGATCATGGAAGCACTACTGAAGGAGAGATTGGTGGAACATCTGGTTGTCAATGGACTACAGGACCCAAGGCAGCATGGTTTCACCAGGGAGGTCATGTCAGACCAACCTCATTGAATTTTTGACTGGGTGACTGGGAGGTGGATCAGGGGAGGGCAGTGGACATAGCCTATCTGGACTTCAGCAAGGCCTTTGACACTGTGCCACATAGAAGACTATTACACAAACTGGGGAATATGGGTGTGGGCAGGACAGTAGTGTGGTGGGTAGGTAACTGGCTGGGTGGCAGGACACAGAGGGTGGTGGTAAATGGCTGTCACTCCACAGAGGGAAGAGTGACCAGTGGGGTTCCACAGGGATCAGTGCTAGGACCGGTCCTATTCAACATCTTCATCAGTGACATTGCACAGGATCTAGAAGGCAGAATTTCACTGTTCGCTGATGACACAAAGCTCTGTAACAGAGTAGACACACCAGAGGGTGTAGACAGAATGAGAAGAGACCTGCAGAAACTTGAAGAATGGTCAAGGGTTTGGCAGTTGAAATTCAATGCAAAGAAGTGCAAGATAATGCATATGGGGCACAAAAACCCAGGCACAATATATCAGTTGGGGGTGAGGATATAGCATGCACCAAGCAGGAAAGGGATCTTGGGGTTGTCATCTCTGATGACCTCAAGGTAGGAAACAGTGTGACAAGGCAGCAGGTAAAGCAAATAGGATGCTGGGATGTATAGGCAGGGGCATCACCAGCAGGAAAAGGAGGTCATAATTCCGCTATACAAGACACTAGTGAGGCCCCACCTGGAGTACAGTGTACAGTTCTGGAGACCATACCTACGTAAGGACATAGACAGGGTAGAGAAGGTTCAGAGGAGGGCAACAAAGATGGTGCATGGATTGCATCACAAGTCCTATGAAGACAGGCTGAAGGAACTGAACATGTACTCCCTGGAGGAGAGGAGGGAGAGAGGGGATATGATAGAGACATATAAGTATCTTACAGGGAGGAACAGGGTGCAGGAAAACACTATTTGTAAGCGAAAAGATGTTTCAGGACTAGAGGGCATGGGATGAAGTTGGAGGGAGGGCGATTCAGAGGAAACATGAAAGAATTTCTTCACAGAACGAGGTGGTGGACAAGTGGAACACCCTGCCAGAGAAGTGGTGAGGGCTGAAACAATCACAGGATTTAGAATGCATGGGATAGACATAAAGGAATTCTAGAGGTCAGGAGTAAGGAAATAGACTTCTAGGAAAACAAACTGAACTTACAAGCTCAAATGGGCAGACTAGGTGGGCCATAGGCCCTTATCTGCCGACACTGTCTATGTATGTATCTATGTATCTATGTATTCTGCGCTGGAAGTGTGAAAACACATTTCTTCCAGGATGTGAAAAATGACAGCTGTACGGTTCACAAGAAGGTGTGGTAAAATGCCAGTGTTGAGAATCTGGTGTGAAAGTATTGCCAATTCGCTAACTTACATGCGTGCATTGAACAGTTGCTACGTACACTCATAAAACCGTCATATAGTGTTTGGCGGAACGCTGTTAACCTTAGGAAATCATTATTTCCTAAGGTTGTTAACCTATTGATGTGATGAAGAAATGTTGTTAACCTATCGATGCTATGTCACATCAGTAGGTTAACAATGGAGCATGCCTTTTTTTACACTCAGGAACACAGCGGCGCCGAGTGTGTTAGGATTCCTCTTCCTCACTGCTCATGGTGAGTTATCATTATAGAGAAGGTTCAATGACTGAAAGTGGGGTTCAGCAGAGGGAGGGAAGGATGGGATGGCAATGGCATCAGCGTCTTCGGCCACTGCGGCATCTGGCTGAGAAGCTATGGGTGCGCACCCGCCTCATATCCTGGTCCCTTCGTGTGGAAGTTTGGGCACAGAATAAAAGTCCTTGGCTATCATAGACAGCTGAGACAAGTCTCCTAGCAGAACGGGGGTAGCGAGGGGACTGGAACACAGGGAAAGCCAGAATAATAAAAAGGGAGTTGGTAATGATAATAGCAATAAAATGCCCAGTTAGCCCTCGAGCTATGAAATTTTTGTGCTCCTAGTACTGGAAGATGTGTTTCTGTTTCATGTATAATGGTTTATACAGCTTCACAGGATGAGGTGGAGGAGAGAGCTTTGCTGTAATTTCTGTGGGGGAACCTTAAGCAGTTCGGCAGTTAGCAATGGAGCTCTCATTCACATCCAAGTTATAATCTATTATTTCCTACAAAAATGAAAAGGCTCTCTGGTAGTAGGAATAGATATTGTGGGGGAGCAGTTTGTTACTGTTGTAACTTACCGTTCATAGTCACCCAGAATCTATCCCATTTTGTGTAATAGAACCCTATCAGAAACTTTTTTTCTTGTTTTTCTTTATGTAGCTCGTATAGTGCCAGAAAGTTCAGCAGAGGTCAGTGCTTCACGCCATGACCCTGTCTCTCGGTGCGCTGTATCCCTATTTGGATGTTTGAAATCACGTGTTGTTTTTGAGATACCCAATGCCCATATACTATAAAAGACAAAGTATGGGCATCGATGAATAACCAAGCTAAGCTATCTTCTAGTAGCTTCCTTGGCAACTACGGTAAGCCTCTCAAGCTGCACTCTCGAGGTTTACCTGGCTGCCAGGATCCACTCAGCTAGCAGCAGTCATTCATCAATACTTACTTATCCTCTATGTTTTGGATTTTCCCACCAAATTTGCAACATAGGGTTTTGAGAGCCCACCTCATGATTAGTGGCACTGTCATTTCCTTACATGGTCCCGAAAGTGATTCACGCGGTGACTACAAAATCACCTTTTGGGACTGAATAACTACTATGACAGTGCAATAATTCACGGAAGGGTCTCAAATCCCCATGTTGAAAATGTGGGACCAAAGTCGCAAAATGCCTGAAGAGATATGCTAAAGTTGAAAAACCTATGTGTCCCATTATACAGCTTATCGGCATTTCCTCAGTTTGCAGTTGGCTTTGAAGAGTGCAGGCGTGTTCTCGGTCCATCGATGATCATCATGCCAAGCTCCAGAGTGAAAGTATGGGGTTGTGGGGGTGTGGGAGGCAAGGGTACACAGTGGGTGGATACGGGTGGGGAGGTGGCACGGAGACTACGAGGGACCGTTTTCCCTTAGACAGATTCAAAGAGGAGGAAAAAAACAAAACATTGCGGGAAAGTTTTTTTTTCCAGGGGATTTGGCATGCTAGGGTCAGCTCCCAGGTGCCACCTAACTGTTTTGGGTGGGTGTATGTAGCCGATGGGGGATTGGGCACCCTCATTGGCAAACAACACAGGGGGGCAGAATTTACGCAGACAGGGATTGGGCTTCCTTGTCGGCACACAGGAAAGGGAGGTGGGAAGAGCGAGGGATGGGGCACCTCAGCATTAAACAATTGGGGGTGCTTTATGCTGACAGAGTGGGCTCCCCATCAGCCACATTCACAGGGGCAGGGCAACTGACAGAGGGATTGAGCACTCCAAAGTCAGCAGTTCTACGGCCAGTCTCCCACCATGTACATAATGGCAGTGAGTACGGCAGGAAAAGGACCACTGCATCTGACGAGCTTTGTTCAGATTACAGTGGACCTTTTCTTAGATGTGCTCACCCCATTATGTATGTGTGGTGTGGCGCTGGCATGCAGGCTGATTGGAGAATGCATAACACACCTACTGGTGCGTGCCCTGCATTCACCCAACAGCGACTGCCCCTATAAAGCTGCACTGTCCCACGATGTTGGCTGCGCAAGTGCGCCAACATAAAAACTAAGGTTATGGTATTTGCTAACACCAATAGCAAGCACAAATTGACATGTCCACTATCCTCAATACTCACTGCCAGCCACTGGATCAAGTCAGAAGCTTTACATAACTTGGAGTTACCCTCTACTTCTCCCTATCATTTCATGATCACGTCAACCTGGTCTGCAAGGCAGTGAAAAATAGGACTGGGCTACTTTAAAGGCATAGGTGCTGTATGACACCCAACACCCTCCAGCAGGCTGTAACTAGTTCTGTCATTTCTTTCATCGATTATGATATAGTTATCGATGGCTGTACCATTGATACTGTCCTGTCCTCAATAGACTAAAGACTGCACTCAAGAAAGCATGTCGCTTAGTAACTGGTGCCCATAGACTCACCCACAGTTGCGACCTTTACTTGCCTACTATCTGGTTAAACCTAAAGGGCAGGCTCTCTTACCAGTCCTGTCTACCAGCAAGGAAGATCACCCTCAGCCTAACCCAACCCCCTTCTCCATCACTTCTCATGCCTATAGCCACTCCAAGGTACACTGGGGGGGGGGGCCTCTAAAGTTTCTATCAATGCCCCACTCTGTAGGACATCCCAATGCCAGTGGGTGTTCATGTACAGGGTGCCTGTATGGCTAAATAGCCTGCTTTCTGAAATCATGGCTGAACAAAAGATAAGGCCCAGTACCTCCTAGCAAGAAGCTACAGTGATTGCACTTAATCTTGCCTGCCTTCCCAAGCCCCCCACCAAGGTTTCTGCCCCAGAGTTGTCTCTGATGACTATTTCTGGTCTAATGTTATCTGCTTTCTTGCAGTATCTGAAGGCTGCATTTACTGCTTGTGCACTGCTTCCCCATTCCCCCTGTTTTGTTTTCCTCAGCATTGTACCACACTCAGTATTCAGCTCTGGTATCTAGCTTTCGCTGTGTAATATATTTGTGCTCCTCTGGTACTGCTGTTGTTACTGCAAATATTGCAGTATGCATTCACTCTGTACCATGCTTTAATTCCCAGTATTTCTGGAGTTTGCTACTGTGCCGTAGTTACAGTTCCAAACACTATTTTGTGTTATTTTATTTACCTTTCTGTACTTGTAACTTGTTCTTTCTGATGTGGAGCCCTTGAAAATGAGTCTCTGACTCAAAGGTTTGTAATTCTGAGATATGAATAAATAAATACATTGATAAATATATAAAATAAATATCTGCCTATCTATCTTTCTATCAATCCATCTCTGTTTTCTGATAGTATCTGTCTGTCTCTATCTGGCTATATGTCTGTCTATCTATCTATCTATCTATCTATCTCTATCTGTCTATCTATCTCTATCTATCTATCTGTCTGTCCATCTACTTACCTCTGTGTTTAGACAGTATATATCTGTCTGCCTGCCTGGCTTTCTATTTGTCTGTCTGTGTATCTGTCTGTCCGTCTGTCCATCTATCTATCTATCTGTCTGTCTGTCTATCTATCTATCTCTCTGTCTTTAGACAGTATCTATCTGTCTGCCTACCTGTCTGTCTATTAGTCTATCTGTCTTTTCCTCAGCACCCTCCATCTAGCCTGCTCAGGCAACCTGCTTCTTTATGCAGACAATGCAGCTATCTACTCAAGTCACTCTGACCCCCTTCCCCTTGAGCTTGCTCTTCAAAGATGTTTAACAGAAGTTGAATCCTGGTTCTCCTATCATAGACTCATAACACAATAAAAAGACAAAGGTTATGGTATTTGCTAACAGCAATAACAAGCACAAATTGATATGCCTCACTACCCTCAATACTCACTGCCAGCCACTGGATCAATTCAGAAGCTTTAAATACCTTGGAGTTACCCTTGACTCCTCCCTATCATTTTTTGATCATGTCAACCTGGTCTGCAAGGCAGTGAACAATAGGACTGGGCTACTCTACAGACATAGGCACTGCATGACACCCGACACCCTCCAGCAGGCAGTAACTATTTCTGTTCTTTCTATCATTGATTGGTGTAGTTATCTATGGCTATGCCATGGATACTCTCCTCAATAGGTTAAAGACTGCTCTCAAGAAAGCATGTCACTTAGCAACTGGTGCCCATAGACTCACCCACATTTGTGACCTTTACTTGCCTACTATCTGGTTAAACCTAAAGGGCAGGCTCTCTTACCAGTCCTGTCTACCAGCAAGGAAGATCACCCTCAGCCTAACCCAACCCCCTTCTCCATCACTTCTCATGCCTATAGCCACTCCAAGGTACACTGGGGGAGGGGCCTCTAAAGTTTCTATCAATGCCCTACTCTCTAGGACATCTCAATGCCAGTGGGCATTCATGTACAGCTTGCCAGTATGGCTAAACAGCCTGCTTGCTGAAATCTTGGTTGAACAAAAGATAAGGCCCTTTAAATTTAAGCTATGGCAGTACCTCCTAGCAAGAGGCTACAGTGATTGCACTTAATCTTGCCTGTCTTCCCAAGCCCACCCCCCCAAGGTTTCTGACCCAGAATTGTCTCTGATGACTATGTCTAGTCAACTGTTACCTGCTTTCTTGGTGTATCTGATAGTTGTATTTACTGTTTGTGCATTGCTCCCCCATTCCCCTGTTTTGTTTTCTCTCAGCATTGTACCCCATTCAGTATTCAGCTCTAGTATCTAGCTTTCACTGTGTAATATATTTATGCTCCTTTGTTATTGCTATTGTTACTACAAATATTGCATTATGCATTCACTCTGTACGATGCTTTAATTCCCAGTATTGCTGGAGTTGTTACTGTACTTTAGTTATAGTTCCAAACACTATTTTATGTTATTTTATTTACCTTTCTGTACTTGTAACTTGTTCTTTCTGATGTGGAGCCTTGGTAAATGAGTCTCTGACTCAAGGGTTTGTAATTCTGAGATAAGAATGAATGAGTGACTAAATAAATATGTAAAATAAATATCTATCTTTCTATCAATCCATCTCTGTCTTCAGACAGTATCTGTCTGTCTGTCTGTCTCTGTCCATATGATCTATCTATTTATCTATCTATCTATCTATCTATCTATCTATCTATCTATCTTTTTATTTTATTTATTTATTTAAGAATCAGTTTACAACCTTTGAGCCAGAGGCTCGTTTACAAAGGTACTACGTCACATAAAGACATACATTGCGTTTCGGTTACATAGCAAAGATTTGCCAAAAATCAATAGGCATTCACCAGAGGTGCCACATCACATTATGGTCAGACAAATACAATTGGGTACAGGGTACATGTAATTGATAACAGGTATTACACAAGTCAGTAGCAAGTGAGCATTCTGGTAGATAAACATTGAAACAGCTGGCACTGGCCAGGTTAAACCTAGGCATGGTGTACAGGGAAGTGGTGGAGGCGATGGTTGGGTGGAGAGCTGCCCGGGGGGCATTGTCAAGAAGAAAAAAGAGGTGGAGCTATGTTCAGAGACAGGAGCAATTCGAGTGCTGAAGATGTGGTTCAGTGCGGTTTTGAATGTGGAGATGGTGATGGCATTGGTGATGGTGGCAGGAGAGAGTTAAACCAGGTTGGGGCTCTATAGCTGAAGGACCTCTGGCCATGGCTGGTTCTTGTTCTGGGGACCTTTAGAGTGGTCTTGTAGGAAGACCGTGTTGCAATGGTGGGAGAGCTCTGGTGGATGGATGCCGTTACCCCAGGGGGGGAGAGCCCGAGTAGGGTTTTTTTGGTGAGGAGACAGGTCTGGTATCGGAGCCGTTCATCCAGGGTAAGCAGGTTAGCATCGACATATAGCTGACAGGTGTGTGTGAGCCTGGGGGCACCAGTAATCAATCTGCACCTTTATTCAGGGTTAGATGAATTTTGTTGAGTGCAGTGGTGTCGGCAGCACCGTATACTGGTAGACCATAGTCTACAAGGACAGAAGCGACGATGTAACAGCTAGCGGAGAGCATTTGGGGAAGGCAGGTTTTGTAGAATAGGATGCCAAGCCGTTTGTTGGTGGCGGATGTTAGAGGCGTCGATGTGGTTGTGAAAATGAGGGCTGAATCAAAGGTAACCCCAAGGTATTTGTAGGAGCAGACTTGTTCCAGTGGTTGGTTGGTGCTTGGAAGGATATAGAGTGGGTGGTTGCTAGCTTTGTTTTGGGGGTGTGAAAAGAGCATAGTTTTGGTTTTCTTAAGATTGATGACGAGTCTGCGCTCCTTAAACCAAGCCTCGGCACTGTTGAAAGACTGCTGTAGGGAGTCCTGTAGGGAGATGGGATTACGGTGGGTGGCAAAAAGGACAGCGTCGTCTGCATACAGCAGAATTTTGCCAGAGCATGCACTGGGCAGGGTGTTCAGATACAGCGAGAAGAAAAGGGGGCCCAGGATGGAGCCTTGGGGGACCCCAGAGAGAATGGGATGGGTATCGGAGAGTGTGCTATTAATCTTGACACACTGGGATCGAGTGTCAAGATAGCTAGCACACCATGCCAGGGGGCCAGCCGAGAGACCAGTGAGGCAGAGTGCATTCAGCAGCAGTGGATGGGAGACAGTGTCAAAAGCCTTTGAGAGGTCAATGAACACTGCACCAGCTAGGGAGCTGGTATCCAAAGGAGTGTAGAAAGTTGGAGGAATTCAATAAGGGCAGTGCTGGTACTGTGACCCACATGGAAGCCATGTTGCTCTGGGCATAAGATGTTATGTAGCCAGATAATCAGTGATTTGAATGGCCACCACTTTCTCAGGGCTTTAGAGAGGGAGGGAGGATGGAGATTGGCGGTAGTTGTTGGCCGATGACCTGTTGCCTCCTTTATGAATAGGTGTGATAATGGCTGTTTTCAAGCTGTAGAGAATTGTCCCAGGCAGAGTGACTGGTTAATTAGGCTTGTGAGAGGTGCAAGGACTTCATCTAGCACCAGCCTGAGGATGCTGGGGTCCAGTGAGTCACTGCCGGGATTGTTGCCATTGAGAGCTTTGATTAGGATGGGTCTGGCTTCCTGGGTGGAAATCTTTTGCAGGAGGAAGCTGGGGTGCTGGAGGACAGGGGGAGTTTGGCTGGGGGAAGGGTCAAAGAAATTATTAGGGAGGACTGAGCTAAGGTCAGTGAAAGTGGTGTTGAACCAGTTAGCTATGGTGGCAGGCTCGGTGGAGGTTGTGCCATTTCTAGTGAGCTGGGATGGGGCAGGGAGCAAGCTTTACCATTGAGTTGCTTAATATTATCCCAGAAGGTCCGGGCTGAGCCCCAGGAGGAGGTAAGGGAGGCCTGGTAATGGTCTGCCTTGGCTTTCCTGATGGCCCATGAGCATTTATTTCGGGCTGCATTGTATGCTTGCCTATCAGACAGACGGCCTGTTTCAGTGGCAAGGTGCCAGAGGTTATCCCGGTCTCTAAGTAATTGTAGGAGGGCCGGGCTAACCCAGGGTGCATTCTGTTTTTTGGACCGGGTTTTGGTTAAGGGTGCAAAGAGATCACAGGCCATGTTGAAGGTGTGAGTGAAAAAGGTGAGGGTAGTATCAATGTTGGTTGCCTGCTGAATGGGGGACCAGTCTATCTGGGTGAGAAGTGCCTTAAGTTTCTTAAGGATAACTGTTCCTTGAGAGTTCATGAGCTCCTATTGCTTCTTCCGAACCTGATATCATAATATGCTGCATGTTACTTCAAAATTATTCCCATGACAGCAGACTGTGATGTCACAACACTCTTTCTGGAGTGTAGTTAGAAATTTCATTTCTTGTACACATGGGTTCTGGATTTGTGATGGGTGATACAGGACTAGCATCAAGCCTTGCATTAGACTTGTCAGTCAGAGCAGCTGGGCTGAAAACTTTTCCCAAGATTGTACTGGGTGCAAGTAGATTGTGCGCTTATATGACAGTTTTCCTGATTTACAGCAGCTTGTGAAAGATATTTGGCACAAGCCCCATTAAAAGGGTACCCAAGATTTCTGCAAGCTAGACCAAAAAAGGTTAGTCTAACTTACAGCAATTGGCACACAAGATTGCAAATCCCAGACTCCAGCTGGGGAATTCAAGCCCTTGCAGTATACGTTCATAGCACCCTAGACTTGTGGCACATTGGCTGTTTTGATAATTTGACTCATGCTTTCCAAAAGCTGCCACCTCCCACTTTTCCATGGTCATGTATTATATAGTTATGCACACCTTGTGTAAGTATGGGGCCTAAGTTTAAAGAGCAGCTGATGCATTTTTGGGAAAACTTTGGAGAATGTAATATGTAGACACACTTTAGGTTATATTTCATATATGTTCTATAGATTTCTCCTCTCCATAGTTATTACTGAAGAAATACCCACAACAACAAGCCTGTTATCCCTTAGATGTCATCTGCCTCTGTAGCTTATTCCTTACTTGAAATCATAATGCTCTGTTGTGACATCACAGTCTGCTGCCATGGGAATAATTTTGAAGTAACAAGCAGCATATTATGATATCAGGTTTGGAAGAAGCAATAGGAGCTCAGGAACTCTCAAGGAACAGTTATCCTGTTTTCCTGCAGATTGCCTCAGTAATGAATAATGGGGATGAGGCATACAGGACTAATTAGAATTATAAACTGCTTTGTATCCAAATGTTATGTTTTTCAATGTTCTTCTTGAGGTGTCAGACAAATCAGACATACAGTGAAATAGTTTCTTTCTTTTTTTTAAATGATTGCAAAAATGAAAGTGCTTTGTCTAACCTACTCTTATTACTGGTTATACTGTACATGCATGATGACAGTGGGCCACGTCTTAAACTGAAGAATTTATTTGAAAGTGTCACAGTAGAAAATCAGTAATAACTTTCAAATATAGAAGTGATGTAGTCTTTTTTTCAAATTCAAATATTAGAAACTGGGCTTCAGAATTCCTCATGTCTGATAGTCACATAGCTGTCTCTGGGCATACACTTATTTCTTAACAATGCCCATCTAAACACAAGCACCAGTGGCATGTGCCATATTACCAACACATATCCATATGCCCACTTACAATGTTAAAAACAGACTGGGAAGCCATTTTTTAGAAGTCTGCCGGTCACTGGCACACATAGTGTCAGACCATCTGGCAGCCTACTTCAACATCCTGGGTGACCAGCAGTTACATGGCATCTTCACAGAGGATGACTTTGCTGGAAAAAGCTTGCCACCTGCCCCCACCCCAAAAAAGAAATCTGTAATTGACTTTCATATAAACTTCACTACCACTGACATGAATAAAGTTGATGCTGGACACAAGGAAGAGAGCATCAAAAAAATAATTATTAGGTGGTACAAGTGTTCTCAGTCAAGCCTTCAAAACACAATATGCAATTTGGTTTTAAAAATTACAGTTTAGAAGAGCTAAACTGTCTGCTTCACTGATTTTATGTGAAGCTGAGAAGTACTGCTGGCAAATAGTATTCTGTTTTGGGGTACTCTTCACTGTGGTCTGGGATAATACAGCATTTAATCATCACAATATCAGTCATAGCAGGAGTGAATAACTTATGCTGAGTATTCAGCTAAATATTCATATTTGGTTCCCAATATTTATTTATTTATTTACTTATGTATTTATTAATTATTGTCTCAGATTAAATCCTTTGAGCTAAAGCTCATTTGCAAAGGTTTCATGTCAGAGTGAGAAAAGAACAACAGTTAGTACAGTAACAGTGAGTGGTACAGTAGTGTGTGAGAATTTTTTTTACACAAAGGAAACAACAATAAGCAAAATATAAACATAACAGAATCAGGTGAAAGGTAAACAGTAAAACAATAATATAAGACAGGAAATGATACACAGCAAAATGTTTAAATAACAGGCACTGCTGGCAGAAGGTGAAAAGATGATTAATTTGCTAGTGGGATCAGAAGAGAAAATGGGGGGGTTGAGGAAGAGGGCAGTAGGGAATCAGGATTGAGGATAAAGGGAGAGGGTGGGGTAAGGAGCCATAGTACAAGCCTGGGATGACCAGTGGGTTGGAGAGGACTGGGCAGCAGTGAGTGAAAGTGGACTGGGGGTGTAAGAAACTGGCATATCAAAGTATGGATGCAGCACAGTAGAGAACAGGGCAGTGGTAGGAGTATGGATTCTGAAAAAGGGAAGGGTGGAGGTAGGGGAGGGGAGGGAAGGATGTGGGGAGAGATATATGAACAAAAATACAGCATAAGCATTTTGATTGTTGGGATTGTTGGTCAGGAAGCAGATGTATTGAGGAGGAAGGCAATGGGAGGCAAGTTAACAAAAAACAGCATACTGTAAGTGCTCTGTAAATTAGAAGGGCTGATTAGGAAGAGAGAGGGATGCAAAAGGGAGAAAAAAAATGGAAGGTATGGGGAGTAATTGAGAGTGTTGATAAGGATGGGGCATGGCTGATGGTACCGGGGGCATGGAGTGGAGCAAGAGTGTGTATGTTGATACCCAAACAATTCTACTAATGTGTAGGAAGTGGGAGGAGTGAGAACCGGGGGGGGGGGTATTAGTCTGAACAATCACATCTCCCTCGGTCATAAAGGTGCAGTTTTCGATCATGTTTTAATGGCCTTAGTTTGGAGACATTTAGGATGTTGACTGGGAGGTTATTGAGCCAAAGTGGAGTCTTGTAGGAAACGTTCCTTTAGGCCAGAGCAGTGCAACAAAATGGGATGTGCAATGAATTCATTGCCTTGTCACTGCTGGTCTGGTGAGAAATGTGTGCAGACTGGAGTAAATTTTGGGTGATTTTTGGGGTCAGATCTAATAGGGTTTTTTTCCCCCCAAGGAGACAGATTTGGTGTTGTACTCTGCCACGTAGGTTGAGCTACATAGTTTGGTCATAAAGCTTGCATGTGTGTTTGGGCACCTGCACATAGCACCAATCTGCAGGCATTATTTAGTGCAGTTCTTACATATTTCAGTGCGTTATTCCTTTCTGAGCTGTACACCACAAGGCCATAATCTCCAATAGAAAGAATGGAGCTGTTTACTGCTAGTGAGATTGCCTCATCAGTCAAGTAGGAGTGGTGCCTGTAGAGCAGTTCTAATGTGGTGTTGACTGTATTTACAACTTGGTCAATGTACTGAGAGTAGAAAAGGATGCTATCTAGGGTGGCACTGAGGTATTTGAAGGTGTTCTCTTGTTCCAATGGCTCATCCCAGCTGTTTTTGATAGACAGATGGCTAAGTTGTTTTCTTGCTCGGGTGTTATAGAATAACAGGGTGTTTTGTGCTTCAGGAGAAGTTTATTCTGACTGAAACACTCATAAACCCTGGAGAAACTCTGGTGTAATTCATTAGTTAAGTCTATAAGGTGGGATCACTTTCAAAGATGGCAGCATCATCTGCATAGAGGAGAAGCTTGGACAGGCAGCTTTCAGGAAGGGAATTTTTTTTTTTACTTTTTGGAAACTGGGTAAGGCCCACTAGGCACAAGTGTTTGTTTTTCATGGGTGACCTGGGAGCACTGGAGGGTTAAGAAGCTTGTTTAGAGTCACACAGTATGCAAGTGGAGGTTGTGAGAATCAAACTCAGGTCTGGTCTGCTGGATGTATCAAGCTTGTTCACACCTCGTTCCTTTAACCTCTAGGCTATACTGCCAGCCCAATTGGGAATTGAGAAAGAAGCTAAATAATAGAGGACCAAGAATGGCTCCACTTGCTCAGAATTATGCAGTGTAACTTTGTGCAGCATTTTCCATGGTTGTTATGTAGTTAACAGGCAAGAATGAGGCAATATACCTTTCTGCAGCATTTTCCTTGGTTGTTATGTAGTAACAGGTTAAGAATGATGCAGTATGGCTTTGTACAGCATTTTCATTGGCTGTTTTGTAGTAACAGGGTCAGAATGAAGCAGTGTGACTTTGGGCATCATTTTCCTTGCTTATTATGTAGCAACAGGCAAAGAAGAATTGATGTAACTATGTGCAGCACTTTCCTTGGTTGTTATGTAGTAACATGCTCAGAACAAGGCAGTATTACTTTGTACAGCATTTTCACTGGCTGTTTTATAGTAACAGGGACAGAATGAAGCTGTGTCACTTTGGGCATCATTTTCCTTGCGTGTTATATAGCAACAGGCAAAGAAAGAATCGCTATAACTATGTGCAGCACTTTCCTATGTTGTTATGTAGTTACAGGCTCAGAATGAGGCAGTCTAATGTTGTGGAGCATTTTAATAGGTTGTTATGTAGAAACAGGCTCAGAATGAGGCAGTGTGACTTTGTGCAACATTGTCATTGGTTGTTATGTAGTAACAGGCTCAGAATGAGGATGTGTGACTTTGTGCAGCATTTCCTTTAGTTGTTACTTATTACCATTCTCAGAATGAGGTAGTGTAAACTTGTACAGCATTTCCCATGGTGGTTATGTAGTAATAGGCTCAGTATTAAGCAGTGTGTAACTTTGTGCAGCATTTTCCTTGGTTGTTATGTAGTAACAGGCTAGAAATGAGGCAATGTAACTTTGTGAAGCATTGTCCTTGGTTGTTAAGTAGTAACAGGCTCAGAATCAGGAAGTGAAATGGTGAGCACATCAACAATGGCAGTTATGTAGTAACAAGCTGGGAATGAGGGGCTGAAACTTTGTGAAGTATTTTGTTGGTTGCTGATGTGTAGTAAAAGGCTCAGAATGAGGCAGTGTAAATCCGTGCAGCATTTTCCTTCTTTGTTACATAGTAACAGTCTCAGAATGAGGCACTGTTAAGTTGTGCAGCATTGTCCTTTGTTGTTATGTAGTAAGAGGCTCAGAATGTGGCAGTGTAAATTTGTGCAGCATTGTTCTTTGTTGCTATGTAGTAAGAGGCTCAGAATGTGGCAGTATAACTTTGTGGACCATTGTCCTTGTTTGTTGTGTAGCAACATGCTCAAAATGTGGCAATGTAACTTTGTGCAGCATTTTACTTTGTTGTTATGTAGTAACAGACTCAAAATGAGGCAGTGTAACTTTGTGCAGCATTTTCCTTGGTTGTTATGAAGTAACAGGCTCAGTACGAGGAAGTGTATCTTTGTGTAGCATTTCCCTTGGTTTTTATGTAGTAACAGACTCTGAATGAGACAGTATGACTTTACGCATCATTTTACTTGGTTGTTGTGTAGTAACATGTTCAGAATTAGGCAGTGTAACTTTATAGTGTATGGTGGAATGCTGTTCCACATGGAAATCCATGCCTGGAACTGCATTGTTGTGTTGCACTTGGTATGTCACAATCTTCTTGTGCTGCACCGAGTACGTCACTGGTGCAGCACAACAAGATCAAATGCATTTATGCATGTGCAATTGAGCAGCCAAGGGCAACTCAGAAGTAAGCACGCTGGTACAGATGCCGAAGTAAGCCTTATTTTTTCTTCTAGACTTGTTTGGGGGATCACGGAGTGCTGATTATGGTTGCCCATACACTATAAAAGATTGTTTATGAGCAATCATACACAAACAAGGCCGTTGAAAGATCTCAAGGTTTCCATGGTAACCGACCTCTCGAGCTGTGCTCTCGAGGTCTCTAGTTATGGAAACCTCTCAATCTCAACTGCCTTGTTGTGTATGCTTGCTTATACACAATCCTCCATGTGCAGCATGTCCCTTTGTTGTTTTGTAATAACAGTCTCATAATGAAGCAATGTATCTTTGTGCAGTATTTCCCTAGCTTATTATGTAATATCATACTCAGAATGAGGCAATGTATCTTTGTGCATCATTTCCCTTGGTTGGTATGTAGTTACAGGCTCAGTATGAGGCGCTGTAACTTTTCGCAGCATTTTCTTTGGTTGTTATGTAGTAACAGGCTCAGAATGAGGTGATGTAACTTTGTACAGAATTGTCCTTTGTTATTATGTATTAACAGGATCAGAATGAGGCAGTGTAACTTTGTGCAGCACTGTCCTTGGTTGTTATGCAGTAACAGACTCAGAATTAGGCAATGTGACTTTCTCCCAGATTTCCCCCTCTTCCTCCACAAAAGACAGACATCATTATTTGTTGTGCTCAGATTGGCAATTAATTTATTTAGATTCATAATTCCATATTCCAGTCCAATTCCTTTATTATCATATTTCCAACATTTTGTTTATACCATCCATATATCAATCACTGATTATTCTTCCCCAGGTGAAAACCTGGGTGCCTTCTTCTTCTCCTTTTCCGTTACGTAACGGTGAAAACCGAGACCGCTTTTTCCTTCATCTTCCTTCTCTTCTTGTGTTATTCCTTTTTTCTTCCCCCCTCCCCTCCTCACCCCCTTTTCCCCACTAGCCAGTCTCCAGCTTGCGTTGGATGGCTGGCTTCCCCCTTTAACTAGGGTAGCCTTCACTCTTACCTCAGGGGAGCTCCTTTTCCATCTATATCTGTTATTATTTACTTTTTTTTTAAATCCCATTGTTTATCTGTCTCCTCCATTCTTCTATAAATCCCATCATTTCTGTATTGAGCATGTCTATAGCTATATCCGACAGGTGTATCCCGTCTGACCTGTAAAATTCATCTACCCATTCTTCTACCCCCCTCAGTATCACCTGTCCTCCCATCTGCTTTTTTCCATTTAAAGTTTATTAAAGGTTTTACACATGAGCGGTCCATCATAACAGATATACTTCACATGCACGGTATACATTGGTCCAAAATCTGTCCCCCTCCCCTCCCCCTCCCATCCCAATAGCACAGACTCAAAATAAAACCTATTCCCTATGATTTCCACAGTGCTGACAATACCGAAGAACAGGGGTATCCCTAAGGGAGAGGACTTTGGGCTGTAAGGTTCTGAATAGAGAACAAGGTATATATGGGGTCCCATATCTTCTTAAATCCACCCAACCTATTGTTAAGACTTGCAATAGCCTTTTCTGTTCTGAGGTTTGCGAGGAGTTCAGATAACCATTCCCCATATTTAATTTCCAATTGATCTTTCCAGTGTCTTAAAACGACTTTCTTGAGAGTCAAGGTTATCAAGGCCATGTGGTATTATTTGCTAGGAAACCTAATACTCGAAAAGTCACCTAGGATGCATATTTCAGGCTTAAATAAGTCTTCTAATCCCAAAATGGGGTCAAGGTTATTACGTATGTTGGTCCAGAGGGGCTTTATTTTAAGGCAGGACCAGAAAATATGTAATAAAGACCCTTCCTGATCATTACATCTCGCACAATGGGGAGAGGATATTAGTCCAAATTTAAACAATCTCTCGGGAGAGAGATAGACATAGATACATAGATACATAGACAGTGTCGGCAGATAAGGGCCTATGGCCCACTCAGTCTGCCCATTTGAGCTTGTAAGTTCAGTTTGTTTTCCTAGAAGTCTATTTCCCCTTACCCCTGACCTCTAGAATTCCTTTATGTCTATCCCATGCATTCTTAAATCCCGTGATTGTTTCAGCCCCCACCACTTCCTCTGGCAGGGCGTTCCACTTGTCCACCACCCATTCTGTGAAGAAATTCTTTCTCATGTTTCCTCTGAATCGACCTCCTCCAACTTCATCCCATGCCCTCTAGTCCTAGAACATCTTTTCGCTTAAAAATAGTGTTTTCCTGCACCCTGTTCCTCCCTGTAAGATACTTGTATGTCTCTATCATATCCCCTCTCTCCCTCCTCTCCTCCAGGGAGTACATGTTCAGTTCCTTCAACCTGTCTTCATAGGACTTGTGATGCAATCCATGCACCATCTTTGTTGCCCTTCTCTGAACCTTCTCTACCCTGTCTATGTCCTTACGTAGGTATGGTCTCCAGAACTATACACTGTACTCCAGGTGGGGCCTCACTAGTGTCTTGTATAGTGGAATTATGACCTCCCTTTTCCTGCTGGTGATGCCCCTGCCTATACATCCCAGCATCCTATTTGCTTTACCTGATGCCTTGTCACACTGTTTCCCTACCTTGAGGTCTTCAGAGATGACAACCCCAAGATCCCTTTCCTGCTTGGTGCATGCCATATCCTCACCCCCAACTGATATATTATGCCAGGGTTTTGTGCCCCATATGCATTATCTTGCACTTCTTTGCATTGAATTTCAACTGCCAAACCCTTGACCATTCTTCAAGTTTCTGCAGGTCCCTTCTCATTCTGTCTACACCCTCTGGTGTGTCTACTCTGTTACAGAGCTTTGTGTCATCAGCGAACAGTGAAATTCTGCCTTCTAGATCCTGTGCAATGTCACTGATGAAGATGTTGAATTGGACCGGTCCCAGCACTGATCCCTGTGGTACCCCACTGGTCATTCTTCCCTCTGTGGAATGACAGCCATTTACCACCACCCTCTATGTAGTGCCACCCAGCCAGTTACCTACCCACCACACTACTGTCCTGCCCACACCCATATTCCCCAGTTTGTGTAATAGTCTTCTATGTGGCACAGTGTCAAAGGCCTTGCTGAAGTCCAGATAGGCCATGTCCACTGCCCTCCCCTGATCCACCTCCCTAGTCACCCAGTCAAAAATTCAATGAGGTTGGTCTGACACGGCCTCCCCTGGTGAAACATGCTGCCTGGGTCCTGTAGTCCATTGACAACCAGATGTTCCACCAATCTCTCCTTCAGTAGTGCTTCCATGATCTTTCCCACTACCGACGTGAGGCTGACTGGTCTGTAGTTCCCTGCTTCCACTTTGTTCCCACTTTTGTATAAAGGGACTACATCTGCTGTCCTCCAGTCTTTGGGTACCTCCCTGTTTTCAGTGATTGGCTAAACAGGATAGCCAGAGTTCAGCCACCACCTCTCTTAGTTCTTTAAGGACCCTGGGGTGCACCCATCTGGCCCCATTGCTTTATCAACTCTTGTACTTCCAGTTCCTTCAGGACCCTTTCTCGTGTAAAAGGGACTTGTGTCCATTTCTGCACCATTCTCACCCCTTGTACTCCTTCAGACCCATTACCCCCTCTTCCTCAGTAAAGACTGAGCAGAAATACCTGTTCAATATGTCAGCTTTACTGTTGTCATCCTCCACGCTCCCATCCTCCCCTTCAGTCTCACTATCCCTCCCTTTGTCTTTCTTTTTCACTTATGTAACTGTAAAGGTTTTGTCCCCTTTACCCACTGATTTTGCAATGTGTTCTTCTGTCTGAGCTTTGGCTTCCTTACTGACTTCCTGCCTCCTTTGTTTCTCCTGGTACTTCTCCCTATCCCTTCTGCCTGTGTCTTTTTGTATTGCCTGAATGCAATCTTTTGGCTTTCACTTTCTTTGCTACCTCTTTGGAAAACCATAATGGTCTCCTCTTCCTTTTCCTCTTGCTAACCTGCTTAATGCATAATTCTGTTGTTCTTATAATCCCCATTTTAAATTCTGCCCACTGTTCCTCAACCCCTGATTCCTGTCCCATTCCCCTTAATGCCTCTTTCAAGTATCTCCCCATTTTCCCAAAGTCTGCCCCCCTAAAATCCAGGATACGTGTTTTTGTGTGGTTTGGTTCTGCTCTTTCTGTGATTTCAAACCACAATGACTGATGGTCACTGTTACCCAGGTGCTCCACCACTGTTACCCCATCACACTGTCCCTGTTTGTGAGCACATGGTCCAGTATTGCCTTCTGCTGAGTTGGTTCCATGACCAGTTGCTTGAGGAAGGCACCCTGAAGGGACTCCAGGACAAATCTGCTCCTAGTTGATGCTGCTGCTGGGATGCTCCAGTCCACGTCTGGAATATTGAAGTCTCCAACCAGTACTACCTCACCCTTGTCTGCCATCCTTTGGATGGCTAGCATCAGCTCCCTATCTGTTTCTTCCTCCTGGGCTGGTGGTCTATAGACCACACCTGTGCAGATGGCTGGCCCATTTTCCTTTCCAGCTTACCCACAGTATATCTCCCCATTTGTTCCTCCTGGATCTGTGTGGCCCTTATGTCATTTTTCAATTACAGTGCCACTCCTCCTCCCTTCCTGCCTGCTCTGTCTCTTCTGAATATGTTGTAGCCAGGTATGGCCATCTCCCAGTCATGGTTATCATTACACCAGGTTTCAGCGATGGCCACAATGTCCAGGTCTGACTGTACCATGACAGTCTTCAGATCTTCCATCTTGTTGCTAAGGCTCCTGGCATTTACACATGGCTTTCCATGATTTGACCTCCTAGACTGCTTCACTGTTCTACTCAGCCCCTTCCTTGGTTGTCATTTATCCTGGTTCTCCTTGCTGTCTGCCCTTCTGCTGAATTTTGCCCTTTTCTGCTTATCCACCTTTTGGACACTAATCTCCATCTTTTGCACACTGCTTTGCAGAATAGCCACTCCTCTGGTTCACTGGTTCCACTGCTAGCTGTGGGGGTGAGCAAGTAAGGTACCCTCCTTGTTGGCCTGCCACCCCTTTGCTAGTTTAAATGCTTGTCAATGTAGCATTTAAACTTATCATTGGTCTTGATTCCCCTCCAGGATGGATGCAGGCCTTCAGGCTTGAACAAACCTCCATCCCTCCAGGTGGGTCCCCAGTCACCAATGAATCAAACCCTTCCTCACAGCACCAGTTCTTCAGCCATGAGTTAAAGTTCCTGGTGCATGCATTCCTATGCTCTCCCTTGCCTCTCACAGGTAGTACTTCTGAGAAAGTGACAGAAGTAGCTACTTGCTTGAGACCCCTCCCCAGTTTCCTAAACTCTTCCTGAACTTCCTTTGGCTCCCCATTTGCCAAGTCGTTAGTACCTAGGTGGATAATGACATCCAGCTCACCCTCCCGTCTTGCCTTCCCAGTGATCCCCAGTATCTTCCTTCCATCCCTCCATGCCGTGGCACCTGGTAGGCACCTCACCTCCCTGTCCTCCCCCTCCTGTGTTCCTAGCTGGATCCCTCTTATGATGGAGTCCCCCACCAGGATTCACTTCCTCCTCCTCTGGGGTCCACTGCTTTCCCCACTGAGGTCACCTCCTTGGCTAACCTCCACATCCTTTCCTTCCACTTCTCTGGGTACCTCTATTTGGTTGTCCTCATTTGCCAGTGTGGCATATGAGTTCTTGAGAGGAATAGGGTCTGGGATGTGCCTCTGCCTGACTGTTCTAACCCTCCCTGAGCCCACTGTCATCCAAGTGCTCCTCGTTCTCGGCATCCTTTGAGGCAGCTGCATTGGACTGGGTGGTCCCTGGATAGGGGTGATGGTACTCCTGACCCAGTTTACTTCCACTCTGAGTCTGGCTACCTCATCCCGCAGTCCAGAGAGATACATGCAGATAGGGCAGCACCTCAGTGTCCAGAAGGTCTGCCTGAATATGGCAGCCCCACAGCCACTGCATTGCACCACTCCCCACATTATACTGCAATTCCACTACTTGTCTGCTACTGAAGCTCTCTTAGTTCTATTTTCATTAATTTACAGTACTAAAAATCCTGTAACTGATCCTCAGATATGTATTTTTTTTTAAGGAAAAAGAAACCAATAAATAAATAAATGAGTCAAAACACTTGTTGTTCTGAGGGTGGTCTTCTTCCCCCTTATGCCCTCCTACTTCACACCTCTTACTATACCCTGTGTTTAGCTCCTGTCAATCAGATTTATCAGGGCATATAATTAAGAGTTGGGGGAAGGGAAGGGGGGCGAAAATTTGCAGCAATTAAAGACAGCACAGAATTACACCACCACTATGTTTTAAATTTTCAACAGCCCAAAAACAATTATAAGTAAAGACAACAAAGAAAGAAAGTATAGTGTCACTGCAAGCCTACAATCTAAGTTTAAAAGAAAAATACCAATTACCATTTACTCTAAAGCACTGAATCGAATATGTTTCCTTCCTTCTCCTTCTGGCTTCTTCTGAGAAAATAAACCTCTGCTTGCTACTTTAACTGTGACTAAGCCCCACCTCCAGTTATCACGTGGCTGAGGTCAGAGGCCAGACAATTAACAACCTTCACCCAGCTACAGGACAGTCAGACAAGCCAAGATAAAATTTGCAGCAATTAAAGACAGCACAGAATTACACCACCACTATGTTTTAAATTTTCAACAGCCCAAAAACAATTATAAGTAAAGACAACAAAGAAAGAAAGTATAGTGTCACTACAAGCCTACAATCTAAGTTTAAAAGAAAAATACCAATTACCATTTACTCTAAAGCACTGAATTGAATATGTTTCCTTCCTTCTCCTTCTGGCTTCTTCATAGACATTATGTAAAATAAACATTTGCATCACCCTTAATCTGTCATGCATTGTAAATTTATGGCAGCTAGACCAAAGGTCAGCCCAGTTAATTTCATATCCCGGTAAGTGGGCAGACCAGTAACGGGTTGGACCATAGTAGTCTGGGTACACTCTATCAAACAAAGTACAGTATATCTTGGAGACCACTTTCTGCTGGCCCGCCCATTGGGCTAAATCAAGGACCATTGGAGGGTCCACTTGTAAACATGACTTTGACCCCAATACTTTGATTAATAGGTGTCTAAGTTGAGTAATTCTGAAAAAGTATTTAGTGTGAATCTTAAACTTTTGCATTATACTAAGACTAGGTAACCAAGCATTTTCATCTCCTATTAGCGAATGCAGGGGAGAGTCCTTCAGCTGGGATAACCAATCTCCGGGGAGACTTTTCTCGCCTATCTTAAAATTGGGATTTCCAAACAGGTGCTGATTTATATCTCTTTGGTTGTCATATTTAAGAAAGTGACACAGTTGAGAATGAACCTTAAGGGAAACTGCAATTAGGGTGTTTTTTAACCTGTTGGGAAGGAGATTTCCCTTGATGTGTAGTAATGCATCGGGAGCTAAACCAGACGAGTTAATCAGGGCCCTCTCTATTTTGAGCCAGAGCGGGGTGTAGTCTGATGAAATTGGTAAAGTCCACCTCAAGTATTTGCTAGTGTGACTGAACCAGAAATAGAGCCCCAAATGGGGTAACCGTAAACCTCCTCTTGACTTGGGGGCAATTAGTTTGTGAAATGCTATCCTAGGGGACTTGCAAGCTCAGACAAACTCTTGGACAAACTATTTACTTTTCTGAACCATGACATTGGAAGCCAGTTATTTAACATTGAGAGGGGGTAGAAGAGTCATGGAAATATGTTCATTTTAAGCAGGTTGATTCTACCCCAGATAGAGATTGGGAGGGAGGCCCACCTGTTAAGATGCTGTTTGATCACTTGTAAAAGGGATCCCAAATTCAGTTTTATAGTATTACTCAGGAATCTAGATAGTTCAATGCCTAAGTAGAGAAGGGAATCTTGTTTCCAGGCCAGTCCCATCTCTAGGATCTCTGCTTTGTGGAGCTTATGATTGAGAGGGAAAACAATTGTTTTATTTACATTTAACTTGTAGTTGGAGACTGCACTAAAAGAATTAATAACCTTTAACATGGGGGGATAGAGGAAATGGGATTAGCAACCTGGAGGAGAAGGTCATCTGCATAAGCAGAGACCTTAACTTCACAGGGAAAAATCATAATTCCTTGTATCTCTGGACAGGCTTGCAATCTACGGATTAAAGGTTTTAAGTATATGTTAAACAGTAATGGGGAGAGGGGGCAACCTTGCCTGGTACCAGAGTGAAGAGTAAATGACTCAGAGATAAGTCCGTTACCCGATATTCTAGCCATAGGAAAATGGTAAGAAGATTTGATCCATGTCCGGAATAAGTCAGGGAATTTAAAGGCACCCAGAATCTGAAATACGTACTGCCAATGAACTCTGTCAAATGCCTTCTTGGCATCCAGAGAAATTAAGGCTGCAGGGTATGGGGCATCTCTGGACGCTGAGAAGACAAGAGCCAGGGTCTGAAGGTGGTCTGAGGAGAGTCTACCTTTCATGAATCCTACTTGTTCAAAGCCTATAATGGAAGGGAGAATCGGGTTAAGACGGCAAGCTATTAACTTGGTCAATATTTTGACATCCTGGTTCAACAGGGAAATTGGGCGGTAATTTACCACTAACTCAGGTGCCTTGCCGGGCTTAGGGATAAGCACAATTAGAGCTTCAAAAATAGAAAGATCTAGTTCTGCTCTGGAAAAAATATATTGAAATAGGGGAAGCAATAAAGGAATGAGGGAAGTTTTGAACCTTTGATAAAAATAAGCTGTGAAACCATCCATCCTGGGGGTTTTATTTGATGGTAGAGTGCTTATTACATTGAGTATTTCTTTACTGGTAATGGGCAAAATTAAGGCCCTTTGTTGAACTTCTGTAAGATTCAGCAAAGGGGTCTCCTTAAGATAGCCGTCTAGTTGGCTGTCAGTTGGGGGATCTGACATTGGACCGTAGAGATTGGTGTAATAATCAAGGAATTCCCCAATTATATCGTTAGGGGAGGTCTTCAGAAGTCCATCCTTTTGGGATAGAATCGAGGCGATATACCTAGAAAATTCCATTTGTTTAATTCTACATGCCAAGAGGCATCCTGCTTTTTCCCCCTGATCAGTAAATGATGCTTGTGTTTTTAAAATGACATGTTCCGCTTTCTCACGGAGTATCTCTAGGTAGGCTGCTCTTAATTTAATAAGTTCTTGGAAGGTACATTCTGAGGTGGAGGGGGATAGGTCTTTTTCCATGGCCGTTATCTGGGACAGTAGTTGGAACATTTCTTGCTCTTTGGCTTTTTTCCTATTGGAGGCTAGTCCAATGAATATCCCCCTCAAATAGGCCTTAAAGGCACACCAGAGGATGTCCGGTCTTCGGGTTGTATTCTGATTAAACTGGATAAACTGATCTATGTGATTTTGTATTATACAAACCAGTTTGGGGTACTTGATAAGCTGGTCATTAAGTTTCCACCTTCCTCTTCCCCTAAGCAGGTGTTCTATAATCAATTGTCAAGCTACAAGAGAGTTATTGGACGGGGTGCCTGCCTGTATGGAGGAGTCAGAGACTTACAGTATATAGGTCTTTGAGATAAGCAAATAATCTATCCTGGATGAGGTTCTGTGCACCGGAGAGTAGAAGGTATATTCTCTGACCCTAGGGTGCAGAACCCTCCAGATGTCACACAGTCTGACCTGATCAATTAAGCCCCTGAACGTGTGTTGAGCCGGGGATAAACCCTTCCTTGAGTGTCCGGATTTATCTACCACTGGGTCGTACACCAAGTTAAAATCTCCTCCTAATATCATTGGGGTTGAAAGGAAGGGAAGCAGGGTAGAAATAAATTGGGAGAAAAAATTGGGGGAGTCAATATTTGGCCCGTAAATGCTCCCCAAGAGTATCTCTCTTGCATAAAGGTTACCAACTACAAAAATAAATCGGCCCTTGGGGTCTTTTATTGTTTGTGATGGAGTAAAGGGGAGTTTCTTGTGCACGAGTATCATCGTGCCACCACTATTAGTAGAGCCCTCTGCTGAGAAAATCAGTCCCACCTGCTGCCTCCTAAGTTTAGAAGCTTCGACATCTAATAAATGCATCTCTTGTAAGAGCATGATTTCAGCTTTGACTGAATTTAAGTGCTTTAAAATCATATATTGTTTAGTTTTAGCTCTGACCCCTTTAACATTCCATGTAACAACTTTCAGTGGATTAGCCATTAGCCCTTATCTCTCTGTGGTGCCCTAATTTGGGTGCGAGAAAAAAGAAGGCCGCTGGGAAAATCGTAGTAAGAACTGTAACCACAGTGCTGTGCTCTCCCCACTCTTCCTCTATGTAATCTACTACCCTCGCCCTTTAATTTCCCCCCGACCCTCCTCCCTCCAAACCATGTAACACATATGAATTCAGTCAACTCAAGAAACCGAGTATCCCCCCCTTTGGTTACCTCCACAAGGTGCAGAGCCACTTTTCACCACACTCCCAATTGCTCTGCTCCGTCGCCTGGCTCCAGAGAGAGTGATTCAGGGACTACCCCGAAACTATTTAGCAGATAAGAGAGAGAAAAAGGGAAGGTGGTTTCGGGGTAGAATCCGGAGGGAAAATGAGAGAAGTACTCCCAACATGAACACAACCTCAGGTACTTCTCTTCAAGTAACAATGAACCCAATTAGATAGACTGCTACCTTAAATACATTTTGATACTATAAACAATATCTTATCATGTGAATGACCACAGTATGGCAAAGAAAAATAAGCTGTGGTGCTAATTCCTGCTAAGTTGTCTACAATTATCACCCCACTGTACCCCCTGTGGCTATGAAGAAGAGAACAAAAAAAAACCTCTATAACTCGAGGGGGAGTGGCTATAGTTACAACATCCCTAGACCCGCTTTAGGTCTTACACATGAATCAGACAGTCCACATTGTTCCTATATATACGTAATGTACATGAAGCGAGTTATGTACAAGCCCAAAAGGTATCCCCCAATAACAACTCAGGGCTGAATTTTCCTTCTCCTCTCAAAACTTGCAAAATGAAATAAGAAAGAGGAGAAATCGGAGGAAGCCCCCACAGCAATGATATCTTTTGGGGTAAGTTCGAGAGGTCCCTAAACCATGCAATAATTAGTCCAGAATTAGGATTCCTCTGTGTTCCCTCGAGGAAATCACTTGTATGAAAGCAGTTCTCTGAGGACCTCTGGCGGTTATCAGTGTAAGTACAGCTATCATTCAATGAGGGAAAACTGGACACAGAGATACACAGCTGTACGGATCACTCGCAGTGCAGGTGTCAGCCCCGTGAGAGATGCAAAGCGCTCGTGAATGCAGAACTCCTCATCCCCATTCGAGTCCACCTCCAAGGAGGGATCCACAACACTTGGAGGAGAGAAAAGAAAAAAAAAAGTTTCTAAGCCAACATAGGGGGAGACGCACTTCCATCCACTTTAGCTGGGGATTCGAGCAGGAGTAAAATGCGCAATTCAGATAACAGAAAACCAGTTACCGGCATTCCAAATAGCTTCCCCTTCACTATTTTTCTTTACCCTTTTTCTTTCTTCAACGGGCATTGAAGAGATCAGGCAGGGACTTCTAAAGGGTCATTTTCACCAACTCCACCTCCTCGAATACAGCCCAAGAGCCCTCCAATAAAATCTGTAGCCTGGCAGGGTACCCCATCTTAAACTTTATCCCCGAGGCAATTCATTTGGAGACAATCGGGTGAAATTGAGTGTGGCATTGCCTGACAGAGGCAGGGAGGTCTTGCGTGACTCTAATTTTTGTACCCTTCCATCTGATTTCTTGAAGTTCTTTCACCTTTCCCAAACAATACTGCCTCTCTTGGTAATTGAGGAATCTGGCAATTATCGGGCGGGGCACGGCTCTTGGTGGGGGCATGGGTCTCAGGGCTCTATGTGCATGTTCAATCATATAAACTTTGCCGAAAGAGGAGGGTCCAGCTAGTTTTTCCAGCAACTTTTGGATGAAGCTGATAACCTCGATGCCCTCAACTTTTTCGGGAATAGCGAGGATGACTACGTTATTTCTCCAGCTTCTCCCTTCCAGATCTTTTAGCTTCACCTCCAACTTTTTGAGCTTATGACGGCTCTCTACGACCTCCTCCTTTATGCTCTCTGTTTTCTTCTCAAGTGAGGTGGTATATGATTCATTATCAGAAATCCTTGTTGATAAGTCTTCCAGTGCAGTAGTTATCTGTTTGACCTCTGTTGTCAGGAATTTAATGTCTTCCCTAAATTGGGTGAACTCAGCTAGGAACCATTCTAGCATCAGAGGGGTGTCCCCGGCATCCCTCACAGGGTTTGGGCTATTGGGTGTTACTTTTCTGGCCTGACTCTGCTGGGTCTTAGGCCGTTTGCTCTGTTTTTTGGGTGATACCGGCGGGGTATGTCTGGGGTTCGCCGATCTCATCTCCGCTTCCATTCTCGGGAACCGGACTCTACTCCTGACGTTCAGCAGGTAATTAGCACCCAGCTACCATTGTTTGTAGCAGAAGGAAGTGGTGAAAAGGCTATATTATTCATCAGGCGACGGGAGCTGCAATGGTAAGCTGTTACTCGATGCGCTGCATCACGTGGTCTCCCCGTCCTCCCATCTGCCTTACCAATCTTCCAACCCTCCTATTCATCTTCCTCCTGGCCCTTTCTACTGCTCTGTGGCTGTGCTCTTGCCTCCCCACTCTCCTTGGTATCATATCTGACCAAGCGATGCCCACTTGCGGCCACCACTGCCGTATGGCTCTTAAGTCCTTTTTTATTTGTAAGTATGTGTCCACCCAAGGCCTGCTTGCCAGGTCATTGCCTCCCAAATGTATAATAATTAGGTCTGGCCTGAGCCACCGTTCTCCAAGTTCTGTTAATGTGGGAAGCAGCTGAGCCCACCTCATCCCCCAAATGTCATGCCAAAACAACCTACACCTTCTCACATCTTGGTATAGTTGCTTTCCCCCAGCCTTCTTCTCTGCTCTCTTTCTGGCCCAATAGATGTAGGAATGGCCGCAGATCCATATTTCCGTGATCCTCCCTCTACCTATGGGGTGCAAGCAAAAGTCATTACTATACAAGGTCATAGTGTCACTCCCACATTCATCCCCCCTTTTCATGCCCCCCTTCCTGTCTGTTCCCATTTCTTGACCCGCTCATCGCTGTGGTCCCAACCAGGAGCCCTACCCTCCCCTTATGTCTAAATATGTATCTAACTATATCTACATAGTTTCGTGTTGTTTTTTTTATTTCAGTGCTCTAATGTATCTTTTATAACTGGCCGATCACCAGTGTCCCTTTTCCAATATCTTGCTCACTGTCTCGCCTGCTGCTGCCCACTGTGAGGCAGCCCCAATCCGCAGGGAATGGGAAGAATAATTAGCTGGGTCTTCTCCCAAGAATTGCATGCCCTTTTTCAGTATTGCCATGACTTGGTAGCCAGTCACCCTTCTCCCGTCCCTGTGTACAAATAATTTTCCAGTCCTGCTCACCTGTTCTGTGGCGAAAACCCACAGTGCCTGTACCGAGCATATTGCACCCTCTGGTTGACTTTCAGCATCACCCTGCAACCTTTTCCCCCTTGACCTGTCTTAGACCTCCTAATCCTGATCTGTACCTCATTCACCCCCCAGGTTATGTCATCCCAGTCTAGCCCCCCTTCCTCGTCTTCTCTCCCATGGCCTACCACCTCACTCACTCTCATGGCACCTGCGAACATTATCACATAAATCATGTGAAATAGCTGGGCCTCGTTCCATGATCTGCATATTGCTGAGAGCACCTCCTTCAAGTTTATAAGCCATTGTTCCCCTACAGGCCTCCTACTATCTTCTGGTCCCTGTTTTAACCTGCTCCATCCTTGCATCATTCTTCTGATGAGCAATGTTTTTGTCAGGTCCCTCCACCCTTTCAGACTGCATATAAGACTAATCCCAGCCAGGCAAACTCCCATCTTGGTGTGGGCTGTGCCTTTCCGCCACTGTTCCACTGTGAACATTCCCAACTGTCACTCTGTGAGTGGCCTCCATCTGGTGATCTCCCCTGAATGTTTAAAACACTCCCCAGGCCCCATTGTAGGCCCTCAGAGTCTGAGGCACCCATGAGCTGCAAAACAATTCTGCTCCTTCCTGCTAACATCCCAGATGTTCATTGGTATGGGTGTTTTTAATTCTTCTGCTGCTGGTGCCAGCCTCTGAAAATGGTCCAGCTGCAGACAAGAAAAGCTGTCAGCCAGAATGTTGTGTACCCCTTCTATGTGTTACGCTCTAAATGACATGTTCAGTTGTAATGCCCTTAAAACTAAACATCATAATACCTGCATGACTGTGTCTGATCTGGCTCCCCTGTTGTTCAACACATCTACCACTGCTCTATTGTCACACCAAAAAGTTACTTTCTGATCCCGTAATTCCTCCTCCCAGACTAAAGTACACACCCATATAGGCATGATCTCTAGTAATGTAATGTCTCTCATCTTTCCCTCCTGCACCCAACTGGCCAGCCAGGGTTCTGTGAACCATCTACCTCTCATGTACCCCCCCATGCCCAGTCCTCCAGCTGCATCTGTGTATAGATCAAGATCTGTGTTGTATAGCCATTCCTCCTGCCAGAACGAGCACCCATTGTACTCCCTAAGGAATTCTTCCCAAATCTTAAAATCCTCCTTAACCCCTCCCGTCAAGTCTACCCAGTGATGAGATCTGGTGACCCCTGCTGTGGCCCTGGCTAACCTCTTTGTGAATGTCATCTCTGGTCCGATGGCCCTGCAGGCGAAATTCAAGTGCCCCAGCACCTGTTGTACAAGCTTTAGCTGTACCCATCTCCTGCCAGTGTGCAATTGTATTAGTTCTTTCAGCTTATTGACTTTCTTATCCGGTAGTCTAAATACCTCGTTCGGGGCATCTATCTCAATCCCCAAGAATTCTATAACCCGGCTGTGCCCCTCTGTTTTCTTCAGGGTCAGTGGTACCCCCAACTCCGGGCACAATTCCTGGAATTTACCCAGCATCATTTGTGTCTCCCTTTTTCCTCTTCCAATAAATAGGAAATCATCCAGATAATGTATGACCATCCTATAACCTGTTTTTTTCTTGAAATATCCACTGCAAACAGATGCTGAAAGCCTCAAATGTGGCACATGCTGTGGAACAACCCATTGGCATTGCTTTGTCAAAATAGTATCTTCCCTCACTTTTGAAACCCAATAAATCCCAGTCTTCCCTCCTGACTGGAAGCAGTATGAAAGCGAGCTCAATGTCCATTTTAGCCATCCATACCTCCTCTGTGGCCCGAATCATCCGGACTGCATCTTCTTGAGTTGCATTAGTCACCCTACTGTGTTCCTCACTGATGAAATCATTCACTGACTCCCCTTCTGGATAGGACAGGTGGTGAATCACTCTGTAGTCCCCTTCCTGTTTCTTGGGTACCAGACCCAATGGTGAGACCCGCATGCTGTGCAATGAGGGTTTGTCAAACGGGCCCTCGACCGTCACTGCTGCTACTTCCTTCTCTATCTTATGTCTCAGTACCTCCTCCTTCCCTTTCACTGACCCTAGGTTGCTGGCTTCCATTGCTCTCCTAGGTCCCGAAAACTGTAATGAAAAACCAGTGCTAAAACCCTTCAAAATCATATTCCACACTCTTATATCTGGATATTTGTCCATGTAACCTGCCCATACCTTAGTTTTGATTGAGGTTCTGGCCATCCCAAACCGTGCCTTATCTCGTCCCCCGCCCTTCCCCCTTTTTCCCTCTATCTCTTCCTGACTGACCTCTTGGCCTTCATTGACTCTGCTCCCCCCTATTCGTGTTCTCCCTACCCCATACTCCCATGTTCTATGTCTGGCCTCTAAATCCTTGACCCTCTTGAAAAAACTGTTGGCCTGTTCCTTGCCCCCCATGCCCCTGTGCCCCTTGTCCCCATGCCGTTCTACATTTGCTAGCTGGGTGGCCTCCCCCGCACCTTGAGCATGCATGCTCAAACCGACATTGAGGCCAGGAACAAAAGGCTCTGTTATAAGTCCAGCAGCATCTCTGTGCCCCAAAACCCTTCTTGCTCCATTCCCCTTCAGGCGTGGACTGATCTGTGATGTAATCTGTCCATAAATCTATATGTTTGGTGTCCCATCTCACACCCCCAAATGTTACCATTCTATGCCTAAAGGCTTCGTCATAGTATAACCACTCCATCCCACCCTTTGCCTTTGCCTTCCGAATTATCAAGGAATAGGTAATGAGCAGGATGTCTAATTCTGGCCTCTTTTCCATGATAATGGCTGAGAAAGTAGAGAAACCTAGGAACCATCATTCCCAAGTCTTCCCTTTTGTTATCCTATCTTCCTCTTTTTCCCCTAAAAGCACTATATCTGCTGCCATCTCACTCTTCCTTATGCCCTCAGCTTCCTAATACTTGGCGGCAGCCTCGCGGCTCACCAAGGTGAATATGTCCACGTATTCTCCTTTCCAAATTTTTTCTTTCGTGGTCAATGGCACATGCTCGCCTATCCTCATTCCAGGGGCACCTATCTCTTGTGTCCCTTTTCCCTCTCTCACCTCTCCCTGTTCCTTCCCTTCCCTTCTGTCCCTTCTTTCTCCCTCTTGATCTCTGCCAGTGCCAATTCCATCTGTCCTATAACGCCTGCTCCTAAGGCTGTTACGATTTAGCCTATATATTCTTTTATACTGTCCCTCACCGTGCTGGATGCATTACCTGTGACCTTGTCTGGGCCGTCCTGCCTGGAGTCTTCCAAGGTCCCTCTTGCTTCTCCCAGCAGCTGCAGAGGGGGCTGGGCTGCTGGGTTTTGTGGAGGGAGCAAACCATTCTGGGTATCGTGACTGGGTTCAACCAGGGAGATGCCACCCTGATCTGGGTGGGAGACTGGGGAATCAGTGACCGTAGGCTGCAGGGGCAATGGATCCGCCATCCTGGCTGGTCCCCTTACCACCGGTGGTGCCTTCCCAGTACCACGCGGCCCTCTGGCTGGTCGTTCTTCCTTGCTGCCCTTTCCTGTGGCTGCCTTTCTCTTTTCCCGGGTCTCCTTGGTTTCTCTCCCTCCACAAGATCCCACATCCTGTTTGCTTTTTCCGCCAATTCCATTATCGCCTTGTAAGCCTCGTCCTTTGATGGCCTGCTCTTCTTTGGTGCCATTGTTCTCTTACTCTTTACCCTGTGAAAACAACTATGAGAGGAGAACAAGGGTAATTGTATAACTGTACCATCCAGAATGCTTTTACTTCTGGCTGTACCCCCCCCGTTCCACCATCTGGCAATCAGTCAAGACCCCCTTCACTCTTGACCAGCTTCTTGCCACTCTCCGTCACTCGCTTGTGACCCCTCCGGTCCTCCATTCTCTGTTCATATCAAGTCCCCACTTGGTGTACCCCGCTGTCAGCCTCACCTGCCTGGCTTGACCAAAGCACCCCACAGTTAGCATCCCTGCCATAGGAGGTGTTCGCACCATGTGGTCCGAAATCTCTGCCATCCTCTGTTCTTACCTAGCACCCAATCCCAAAAAGGGGGAGAAAGGGCCAAAACACAGCAAAGCGCCCCACCAAAAAGTAAGGGCACTACTTCCCATGCGGCCACCTCATGGCAGGTGACATCACCCGCGAGGTCATGGGTCGCACTCCCTCACCTTCTGTCCCAGGCCTCTCCCAGACCCCTTGCTCTCCCCCTAGTCTGCCTCAGAAAAGCCACCCAAGCTGTGCCACAGCCTGAGCACCCAGAATCAGCTTTATCCTGAACTCCCCCGTGGTGTGTGAAGTCACGCCATGTGGTCCCATATCGTGCTCACTTCCACTTGTTTCAGGGCCTTTTCCCAGGCCTACTATCCTTACTCAAAAAGAAAAGGGTCTCGCACAATCCCAAGCCCCCCCAAAGATTACCCTTAGGATTAAAACTTGTACCCTTAGCATCAATTACTGATGACTATCCTACTATTTCACTAGCTCTAGCTAGCACCAAGCCCAGGAAAGTACCTTTCCATAACCCCCCACATGGCGTGTGATGTCATTCCACGTGGTCCATGCATCTGGGCCTCTTCCAGTCTTTACCATTCATCCCCAGGCAACCAAAATGGCCACAACACAGCCCCTAGGGCCCCAAACAAGGACAAAAGGTTTTTTTTACAACAACCCCCCCACGCGGCGTGTGACGTCATGCCACATGGTCCCAGATCGCGCCCATTCTGTCCAGCCTCATGGCCTCCTCCAGGTCTCCCACTCCCAATGGGCAATCAAAAACAACCACAGAGAGCTCCCACAGCATGAAAAACCAAGGCAGGTGCCCCAACAATCCCCACATGGTGTGCAACACCACGTCACATGGTCCACTCCCCGAGGCCTCTTCCAGGCCTACCATTTAGCCTCCAGGAAAGCCACATTGAGTAAGTCACAGTTGTATATGAAACAAACAGAAAGTGCTAAGGTCTTCTACAGTATAAAAGTGCATTACAGTTTAAAATGTTGCCTGTTGCCCCTCAGGTCACAATCCCTCTTAGAGGTACAATTCCCTTTTGCTCGTCCAACCTTGGCCTGGCGCATGACGTCACACCACGAGGACCTTTCTGTCGGCCCCCTTGCAGGCCCATAACCAAGACCCCTTCCTAAACACTGGTGTCCACCTGCTTGAATCTAACCCAGCTCAGCAACAGACTAAAGATGAGGGCTTCTCCCTCCTATTGCTGCCCTTGCACCGACTTCACATCTAGCTCCCTCACTCTTTCAGCAAGTTCTTGCTAACACCCTCCTGCTTTTTTTTTTTTTACTGCCACCTTCGTTGCTCCCTTTTACTTCCCCTTCACCTGTCATCTTCAAAACTCTTCGATGCCGGCTGATCCCTTGCATGCTGCTGTTTTCCTTCTGACAACAGGTGCTCACATTATCTCGCCACTCGCTCTCCTAGCTCACTCTCCAAATTCTGATTATCGCCCTAACACTTGCAATGCTAAGCATAAAAAACACCTCCATATGTCTCTTTTTCAGCATCTCTATAGAATTTAGTTAATGGAACAGGAAAGTAAAAACTTTGAAATTTCTCTACCCTGGAAAGCTGGGCTCACACATGGAAATTAAATTTCAATATCACCAAGTGCAAGGTGTTGCATCTTCGTCAGGGAAACCCTAAACACAGGTACACCCTGGGAGGGGAGGCGCTGGAGGTTTCAATAGGGGAAAAAGACCTAGGGGTCATGGTGGATACATGTATGAATAACTCTGAGCAGTGCAGGAGAGCAGCTAGCAAGGCAAACAGGATGTTGGAATACATCGAAAGGGGGATCACCTCTAGGAGCAAGGAAGTGATTCTGCCACTGTACAATGGACTGGTTAGACCACACCTTGAGTACTGTGTACAGTACTGGAGACCACACTTGAAGAGGGACATACAGCTCCTGGAGAGGTACAGAGGAGGGCAACAAAGATGATATGAGGGCTAGGGATTGACTTATGAGGACAGACTTGAGGAGCTCTGCCTGTTTTCATTGGAGAGGAGAGACAGGGGGACATGATTGAGGTCTTCAAGTACCTCAAGCAAATAAATAGGGTAAACATGGAGGGATCTTAGACTAAAGCAGGAGGTATCACCAGAGGCATGGTTTGAAGTTGGAAGGTGGAAGGGTGAGGGGGAAAGAGGAGGTTTTTCACCGAGAGGGTGGTGGACCCTTGGAATGCACTGCCTGGTGAGCTGGTTCAGAGATCCACAGTGGAGGGCTTCAAGAGAGGGTGGGACAGACACAGAAAGTGGATGTATCAGATGATGGCCTGTCCCAGGGGGGTGGAGATGGATGATAGGGGTTTCTGGAGAACAAGGGATGGGAGGGTCTTGGCACCCAACTAAGGATCTAGGTTCGAGCAGACTCAATAGACCGTAAGGCCTAATCTGCTGGCAAATAGTATGTTAGTATGATATTTACAACAACAGATGCAATTTGAGCCCCTTATATGGAGCGCCATAACCCAGCCATGCATCCTTAGATCACTTATCCTAGCAATGATCGCTCCCTATTGAAAAAGCCACTTGCATGCCCAACAACAGCATTCACCCAGAACCACCATCCATATATATTACTCTTCTTCTAAATTAAAGGCAGTTGCAGACTTGCACCTTGCTCTGCTAGCAAATCCACACAATCACTTTTTCCCTTTTTTTTAAATTTCTGCTTCATGTCTACACAAAGCTGTCTGTTTCTTACCTGATTTCCTAGTGCACAAACCTCTTGCTCAGTCAATCAAAATGCAATCTGATGTGCTGCAGTTTCTTTGTATATCAAAACTCCAGCAAAAGTGGCTGAGGCCCCCTTGTGCTATCCCTTAAGTACCTCTCTATCTCCCTCCCCTTCCTATTTGTCTGCCCATTGTTCTGGTCCCTTAGCCCCTCCCCTTCCTCCCTCCTCCCCTTCTGAGCACAACCATCTTAAGTATGGGGGGAAGGGGTGCACTAGGACAGCCTGGTCTGCCCTTTTAAAGGGGCAAACTCCATTGTGCTGTATGTCCCTTGGTTGTTCTGTAGTAACAGGCTCATTATGAGCCAGCGTAACCTTGTACAGCATTTCTCTTGGTTGTTATGTAGTAATAGACTCAGAATGAGGCAGTATAGGTTTGTGCAGCATTTTCTTTAGTTGTTATGTAGTAACAGGCTTAGAATGAGGCAGTGTAACTTTGTGCAGCATTTTCCTTGGTTGTTATGTAGTAACAGGCTTAGAATGAGGCAGTGTAACTTTGTGCAGCATTGTCCTTGGTTGTCATCAAGTAACAGGCTCAGTATGAGGCAGTGTAACTTTGTGCAGCATTTCCATTGGTTGTTATGTATTATACAATGACAAGAAAGAATCTCTGGCTCTGATTGGTCAGTGTGGTAGTGGACCCATGGCATTATCCTGGCATAACACCATGGATCTACACCCAGCAGACCCACAACCAGAGCATCTGGCAAAAAAAAATTACTGCACATGACACCCTCGCTCAGTCCCTGGTCAGTCAGTGTTGAAGCTAGCTTTGCTGAAAGACATGACTGTTAGTGTCCGTCTTTCAGTTTCACTCCCTGTGGCACAGTTTCCTCCTGGCCCACTAAACATTAAGTGGCAAAATCATATTTAAATGAAAGCCGTCATTAAACACTGCTTAATTTCAATAGCGCATCTACTACTATGATCAGTTTCATTAAACTGCCTGCCCAGCCCTGACTGTTCCAATCCTGCTCTCCCTGCCTGCCAGCCCGCCCACAACTGACTGTGCGCATGTGTTAAAGAACTAATTGCGCTTCACTTGCTCACCGGTAAAGATGCTTTTTTTTCTGATACCTCTTTCTTCTCCCAGTACAATATCTACAGCAGATGTATTAGGAAAACCACAGCCACACACTGGTCACCGGATTGCAATCTTAACAATGCCTTGGCAAGTATGGGGGGAGGCGGCAGTCAGAGTTCCTGCTACACAAGAAAAAAAAGCATGAATATGCAGCAGACCACAGAAATGAGGGGAGAGATGCAAACAAGTACACAGGGTTTAAACGAGCTGTGATAGACCAACCTACAAAGAGCTGTGCAACACAGCAGCTCCACCTACTGGCCAGAAGAAACAATGAGTACAAAAATAATGAGCACTATTTTCTTCTTCAGTATCCCTACCCACTGAAAATCTGACAAAAAAAATCTACTTCTTGTAATAATTTTTTTACTCTTATTTTTATTTTTTTATACAGGAGCCATTGTATTATAGGAATAATGCACTCCAGAGTGTGTGTGGTGCTGGGATAATGCCACACCTGGGCTGTTGGACACACTCGGCCTGTGGCCTCGTTCCCAACAACCCCAGGCATGGGATTATCCCAGCACAACACACATCCTGACGTGCATTATTCATTTAGTAACAGACTCTGAATGGGGCAGTATGACTTTGTGCATCCTTTTCCTTGGTTGTTACGTAGTAATAGGCTCAGTATGTGGCAATGTAACTTTGTGCAGCATTTTCCTTGGTTGCTATGTAGTAACAGGCTCAAAATAACACAGTTGTATGTTCTGCAGCATTCTCCTTGGTTGTTATGTACAGTAGTAACATGCTAAGAATGAGGTGTTTTAACTTTGTGCATCATGTTCCTTGGTTGTTATGTGATAAAAGGCTAAAAATGAGACAGTGTAACTTTGTGCGGCAATTTTCTTGGTAGTTATGTAGTATCAGGCTCAGAATGATTAGGTGTAACTTTGTGCATCATTTTCCTTGGTTGTTATGCAGTATCATGCTGGGAATGATGTGATGTAACTTTGTGCAGACTTTTCCTTGGTTGTTATGAAGTAACAGGTTTAGAATGAGGTAGTGTAACTTTTTGAAGCATTTTCATTGGTTGTTATGTAGTAACAGGCTCAGAATCAGTTGATGTAACTTTCTGCATCATTTTCCTAGGTCGCTATTTAGTAACAGGCTTAGAATCAGACAGTGTAACTTTATACAACATTTTCAGTGGCTGGTATGCAGTAACATGCTCAGTATGAAGCAGTGTTACTTTGTGCAGCATTTTCATTGGTTGTATTGTAGTAGCACTCTTGAAAGGAGGCAGTGTAACTTTGTGCAGCATTTCCATAGGTTGTTCTGTAGTAAAAGGCTCAGAGTGAGGCACTATAAAGTTTTGCAGCATTTGTTTTGCTTGCTGTGTAGCAACAGGCTCAAAATGAGGTGATTTATCTTTTTGCAGTATATCCCTTGTTCGTTATGTAGTAGCATGCTCACAATGAGGCAGTGTAACATCACACAGCATTTTCCTTGGTTGTTATGTAGTAACAGACTGCAAATGAATCAGTGTAACCCTGTGCAGTGTTTTCCTTAGTTGTTCTCTAGTAACCGGCTTACAATGACGAGGTGTAACTTTCTGCAGCATTTGATGTTTTAGTTATGTAATAACATGCTCAGAATGAGGCAGTGTAACATTGTGCTGCATTTTCCATGGTTGTTATGTAGTAAAAGGCTGAGAATGAGGCAATGTAACTTTCTGCAGCCTTTTTCTTGGTTGTTATGTACTGACATGCTCAGTATGAGGCAATGTAACCTTTGTGCAGCATTTTCCTTGATTGTTATGTAGTAACAGGCTCAGAATGAAGCAGCGTAACATTGTACAGCATTTGTCTTGGTTATTATGTAGTAACATGCTCAGAATGAGGTGGTATAACTTTGTGTAGCATTTCCCTTGGTTGTTATGTAGTAACAGTCTTTGAATGAGGCAGTGTATCCTTCCAAAATATTTCCCTTGGATGTTATGTAGTTACATGCTTAGAATGAGGCAGTGAATTTTTGTGCATCATTTCCCTTGGTTGTTATGTAGTACCAGTCTCAGATTTAGGCAATATAACTTTGTGCTGCATTTCCCTTGGTTGTTATGTAGTAACAGACTCAGAATGAGGCAGTGTACCTTTGTGCAGCATCTTCCTTGGTTGTTATATAGTTAAAGTCAGAATGATTCAGTGTAACTTTGTGCAGTATTGTCCTTTGTTGTTATGTAGTAACAGTCTCAGAATGAGGCAGTGTAACTTTATGCAGTATTTCTCTTGTTTGTTTTGTAGTAACACACTCAGAATTAGGCAATGTAACTTTGTGCTTCATGTCCCTTGGTTGTTATGTAGTAATAGGCTCAGAATGAGGCAGTGTAACATTGTGCAGCATTCCCTTGGTTGTTACATAGTAACAGGCTCAGAATTTGGTGGTGCAACTTTGTGCAGCATTTTTCTTGGTTGTTTAGTAACATGCTCAGAACAAGGCAGTGTAACATTCTTCAACATGTTCCTTGGTTGTTGTGTATTAACAGGCTCAGAATGAGGCAGTGTAACTTTGTGCTGCATGTCCCTTGGTTTTTATGTAGTAACTGGCTCAGAATGAGATGGTGTAACTTTGTGCAGCATTTTCTTAGCTGTTCTCTAGTAACAGGCTCAGAATGAGGAGGTGTAAATTTCTGCAGCATTTGACATCTTAGTTATGTAGTAACATTCTCAGAATGAGGCAGTGTAACTTTATGCAGCATTGTCATTCGTTGTTATCTGGTAACATGCTCTGAATGAGGTAGAGTAACTTTGTACACCATTTTCTTTGTTCTGTAATAACAGGCTCAGAATGAGACAGTGTAACTTTGTGTATCATTTTCCTTGGTTGTTATGTAGTAAAAGTCTTAGAATGAAGCAGTGTTACTTTGTGCAGCAGTATTCTTTGTTATTCTGTAGTAACAGGCTCAGAATGATGCAGTGTAACTTTGTACGGCATTTTCCATGGTTGTTATGTAGTAACATACTAAGAATGAGCCAGTGTAACTTTGTGCAGCATTTTTCTTGGTTGTTATGTAGTAACATGCTTTGAATGAGACAGTATTACTTTGCACAGCATGTCTCTTGGATGTAGTGTAGTAACAGGCATGGAATGAGGCAGTGTAACTTTGTGCAGCATTTTCCATGGTTGTTATGTAGTAACAGGCTGAGAATGAGACAATGTAGCTTTGTGCAGCTTTTTCCTTGGTTGATATGTACTGACATTCTCAGTATGAGGCAATGTAACCTTTGTGCAGCATTTTCCTTGATTGTTATGTAGTAACATGCTTAGAATGAGGCAGTGTAACTTTGTGCAGCATTTTCCATGGTTGTCATGTAGTAACATGCTAAGAATGAGGCAGTGTAACTTTGTGCAGCATTTTCCTTTTTTGTTGTGTAGTAACAGACTCAGAATGAGGCAGTGTAACTTAGTGCAGCATTTTCCTTTTTTGTTGTGTAGTAACAGACTCAGAATGAGGCAGTGTAACTTTGTGCAGCATTTTCCTTGGTTGTTATGTTGTACCTTGCTAATAATGAGGCAGTCTAACTGTTCAGCATTTTCCTTGGTTGTTATGTAGTACAGGCTCAGAATTAGGTACTATAACTATGTGGAGCATTTCCCTTGGTTGGTATGTATTAACAGACTCAGAAGGAGATAGTGTAACTTTGTGCACAATTTCCTTTTTTGTTATGTAGTCACAGACTCAGAATGAGGCAATGTACCTGGCCCAGTGGCACTGAGAGTTGAGGTGCTGGATGTCACACCTCATACCATGCTGGAGACCCTGGTTTGGGAACGAGCCTGGGATGCGGGGGGATGGGGGGAGTGAGAGGATCGAGCATCCATTGGACAGCTCTCCTCTTCTGGGAGGGACAGTGGTCCCTGTTCAGCACTCAACTGGCATCTGGCAGAAGTCAGAGATACAGCAAGCACTGAAGTGTGTAGAGAAGGAGTCGGGAGTGGCAGACATTGGTAACAATGCCTTGATGTCAGGGTGCTAGCCACTCCCCAGAAACAGGGGAAAATGCCCCTCGGCTCTGGCAGAGAAGGAGCATCAGAGCTTGTCCTCAATTTATGTCCACCCTCCTAACCGATGCTACTGAAGATATCAGGGTGTTGGGGCCCACCTCATGCCCACCCGGGGGATAAACTGAGGCTACATAGGTGACGGAGGACTGTCCAGGTAGGAGCGGACCATAGAGGGTGACTCCTTTGTGCTTCCAAGGAGACCAGAGCTGAGAAGAGGAGAGAAGGAATGAATAAGAAAATAAAAAAGAAAGAACTAGGCAGTGTACTTTGCAAAGCATTTTCCTTAGCAGTTATGTAGTGACATGCTAAGAATGAAGCAGTGTAACTTTGTGCACCATTTTCCTTTTTTGTTGTGCAGTAACAGACTTAGAATGACAGAATGTGACTTTGTGCAGCATTTTCCTTGGTTGTTATGTAGTAACAGGCTTGAAATGAGGTGGTGTTACTTTCTGCAGCATTTCCCTTGATTTTTATGTACTATCAGGCTCAGAGTGAGACAGTGTAATTTTGTGAAGCATTTTAGTTGGTTGTTATACAGTACTTTGCTAAAAATGAGTCAGTCAAGTTTTGTTCAGCATTTTCATTGGTTGTTATGCAGTACAGGCTCAGAATGAGGCACTGTAACTTTGCGGGCCATTTCCCTTGGTTGGTATGTATTAACAGGCTGAGATTGAATTTGTATAACTTTGTGCAGCATTTTCCTTTTTTGTTGTGTCGTAACAGACTCAGAATGTGGCAGTGTAACTTTGTACTTCATGTCCCTTTGTTGTTATGTAGCAACAGGCTCAGAGTGAGACAGTGTACTTTTGTGCAGTATTTTAATTGGTTGTTATGTAGTATCTTGCATAGAATGAGGCAGTGTGACTTTGTGCAGCATTTCCCTTGGTTGTTATGTAGTAACAGGCTCAGAATGAGGCAGTGTAACTTTGTGCAGCATTTCCTTTAGTTGTTACATATTACCATTCTCAGAATGAGGTAGTGTAAACTTGTACAGCATTTCCCATGATGGTTATGTAGTAATAGGCTCAGTATTAAGCAGTGTGTAACTTTGTGCAGCATTTTCCTTGGTTGTTATGTAGTAACAGCCTCAGAATGAAGCAGTGTAATATTGTGCAGCATTTTCACTGGTTGTTTTATAGTAACAGGGTCAGAATGAGGTATTGTAACTTTGTGCAGCATTTTCCTTTGCTGTTGTGTAGTAACAGACTCAGAATGAGGCAGTGTTAAGTTGTGCAGCATTCAATGAAAATCTGCGAAATACCTAGTACTGTGTAACACAGCCTCATTTAGATCTAGAGGACCTGCAGCGTGATAAGCCTACTTCTGTATACTCAGCCTTGAGAAAGCACTGGTTTTAAGCACTCACGTTAGGCATTTTTGGTGAGGAGTACCCTGTATTTGCTTGTATAGCACTGATGATTTTTCAACATTAAAGAAGTTTAATTCTGTCAACGTGTGCTTCCTGTTTGCAGTGGAGAGTGGGATGCCAAAGCTACATGTTTGGACTACTTCCATGTTATGTCCCTTCTGTCCTTTAAAATGTGGTGACAGTTTGCAAATATCTTAAAATTGGGCGAAAAATGCTGTAAAGTGATTTGGTTTGCAAATTTCATGATGTTTCATAAACATTTCACAAGGTTTCATGGAAACAGAAGCAATTTGCTGTGTAGTTGTGAAACATTCACTGCTGTGAAGATTGGATGATCCAAGGTAGGCACAAACTAGGAACTGGAGCAACAGAATGGGGCAACACAAATAGAAATAAAACAAAAAAGTAAAAACTAGAAATACTGTACCAAGGCTAAGAGTTCAAAAGTATATCCAGGGAACTCATGGAGACAAAAGACTGAGCATGCTGGCAGTGGTGCAGTGCAATACCTGTGGGACTACAGTTTTCAGAGAGACCTTCTGCAGATTGCAGTGCTTCCCAATCTGCACAGACCTCTCTGGGTTGAGGGGGGAGGCTGCTAGGCTCCAATTTGATTTAGCTGGGATTCAATGGAACTCTCCCCCCCCCACCCAGAGGCCACCATGTCAGCGACCTTTACCACAGAGGATACCAGTGAGGTGAAACAGCTGAACTATTTTGGAATCTGGAAAGGTAGGGGTGGTGGGAAAAAGGCCCATTCCTCAACTGGTTTCACTACAAAATGTCTACACTGTTCTGGCGTGTGAGACTGTCAGGAGGAATATGAGGCCCTCTGTAGTGGAGATGCCAAAAAGGGTGGTAAAGTACCCCAGATGGGGTGGAAGCAACTTCTGGTAGGGGACTCAATAGTGAGGGGGAGAGACTTAGGAAAAAGAAATGGGCGAGAGGCAGGTAGGGAGCCATCCAGGTCACATGGCTTATAGGGATCGGTAGTGCATCCTGCAGATCACTCGGGCAGCAAGACTGCAGGGAGAGCTGAGCTGCAGCAGTGGGTGATTCAACAGTCTGCAGTGCATGTTTCATAAGCTCTGATCTTTTGTTTGATGGTCACACTGTCTTCCCAGGGCAAGTACATTCACAGAGAGCAAACTGAGAGTAGCCTCAGACTTCATTGTGGCACTCTCAGTGTTGACTGTTCTTCTTTAATTTGCTGAAACTTCATAAGTTTCATAAGTCAAGTCAATCTTCGGGACTTTCGTCCATAGTGCTGGCCATTTGTTGTTTTAAAACATAATAGTCTTATCATATAGATGTTTATCAAGTCTAGACTTGAACATGTCCATGCTAGAACTCCCCACCACATTTATCGGCAAGTAATTTTTTTTTTTTTATTTACCAGGTGAGACACACTAAGCTGAAAGCTTGTCTACATGTGCAACCTGGGAGCACAAGAAAGTTAAGTGACTTGCTTAGGGTCACACAGTATGCAAGTGGGGGCTGTGGGATTCAAACCCAGGTCTCCAGATTTGCAGCTCAGAGCCTTAAACCACTGCACCATACTGCCTCCTAATTCCATGCAGATACCACCCTTGTAGTGAACCAGTGCTTCCTTAGGTTGGTATTCCATTTAGGCAATTCTAATTCTAATGCTTATGAGTGCTAGACCAGCCTATTCTATATGACATTTTTAGATCTTCTCTTAATGTAGCATCTTGTGATATCCTAAACATCATACATAGGTCTCCTCTTAGTCTTCTATAAGGAATATAGATTAAGTTTAGTTAATCTCTCCTTGTAAGATATATTTTTTAAGGTGAACACTGATCTTGTCGCTCTACACTGAACACTCTCCATTCTCACAATATCCTTTCTGTACTGTGGTGACCACAATTACGCACAGTACTCCGTTGCGGTCTCACCAATGCTCCATACAATGGCATGATCACATTTTTATGTCTGCTAGAAATATGTCTCAAGATACAGTTTAAACTCTGATTAGCCCTTTTAACTTGTTGTTTACAATGTGAACTAAACTTTAAATCTGATGTAATATTGATACCCAAGTCTCTCTCTTCAGTTGTTGTTCCTAGGATATTATTCCCAATATAATACATATGTTTGTTATTATTATGACCCATATGCATGATTTTACATTTGGAAATATTGAGTTCCAATTTGCTAATTCTAGTCCACTCATAAATTTCGTTTGTGGCCTGTTGCAAGGAAAGTGCCTCTGTTGTTGAAGTCACAGTTGATCCCAGTCTGCAATCATCAGCAAACTTAGAAATCCATATATACTGTATATATATAATCCATAAACTTCTACCTGCTTTTTCAAAAGTCAACTTCCTGGGCACAATTTTCTGACAGCTTCAGTTGCCACAATCCCTAAGTGTGTCAACGGTATGGTGTACTGGGCTTGTGGCACTCTAACAGGATTTCTAAGCTGTGTGGCAACTGCTGCAAGTTAGACCAATGTTGTGTGGTCTAGCTCGTGGCAATCCCAGGAGACCTTTTTATGAAGCTTGTGCGAGATATTTGTCACAAGCTGTTGTAAATTGTGAAAACTGTTGAAATTGCACCTGAGATTGTAATATCAGGTGCAGTTGTGGCAGTCAGGACTGGCACAGCCATGTTGATGCAAGGGTTTGACACAGGGCTGGAAAATCCAGTCCCCTGATTTTACTGTGACAATGGCTAGATTGCAAACAGTGACTTTATACTTACTGTTTCTCTTTTAAAAGGGAAAGAAACAATTGCCATTAGATGGCACTGCAGGATAAGAAATTAAACAGGTCACCTATACAGAGTTTAAAAAGCAATGGAGACCTTGTGTAACTTTATTCACCAACAGTATACTTGAAGAACTATTTCTAACAAAATTTCCTCAGCAGTGAAGGGGTTAAATAGAATGCAACCTGATTATGAACATATACAGTGCATGTTTTCTTTCAGTTAGTTTCTACTCTACATACTATTTTTATATAAGATCCAATGGTTGTATATTATCAGATTTTGCATTAAAACTAACCACAGTGATTCAGAAATATAGAATTATGTTTCAGGTTGCACAGTGTATGTTTATATGTACCTGCTTCAGTTCCCCCATGGTTGGTCGGCACCCAGCCAACCACTGACTGAGACCAGGATGCCTGCCTGCAGCTCCTTGGAAGCTGCCTGCCCTTGATCAGAGCTGCTTCAGCTCCCCCATGATCGGTCAGCACCCAGCCCGCCACCGACTGAGACCAGGACACCTGCCTGCAGCTCCTTGGAAAGTACGGTGACAGCACAGCCAATTGGAACATGGGCACTTCAGCCAACCCGCTCCAATTGGCCAGGACTTTTTTCCCCTGCGTCTGCCACCTGGCGCTTTTCACATATAGATTTAGCTGCAACTAAGCAAAATTCAAGTGTCTAATAAAAGGATTTCAACTGTATTAGCTGGATTGTAAATTTCTACCACTGTTTCTAAAGTGCTTACAGCTCTTCGGTTATTTCCTTGCTACTCTCCCCCCACTATCCAAGCACTCTGCCTTGGCACCTTAAAGTCTCACTCTCCTTTGTCTTGCTAAATTGCTCAATCTAAACCTGTCCTGCCTTTTCACTATTTAACCCCTGCAATTTTTCTTCTTTCCTTCTGCCTGCCCTTGCTCAGGGCTGCTTCAGCTCCCCCACGGTCGGTCGGCACCCAGCCAGCCACTGACTGAGACTAGGACACCTGCCTGCAGCTCCTTGGAAGATACAATGACTGTGTGGCCAATTGGAACATGGGCGCTTCCAGCAAACCTGCTCCAATTGGCCAGGACTTTTTTTCCCCTGCTTCTGCCACCTGGAGCTTTTACATATAGATTTAGCTGCAACTAAGCAAAATTCAAGTATCTAATAGAAGGATTTCAACTGTGTTAGCTGGACTGTAAATTTCTACCACTGTTTTTAAAGTGCTTACAGCTCTTCTGTTATTTCCTTGCTACCCCCCATCCAAGCCCTCTGCCTTGGCACCTAAAAGTCTCACTCTCCTTTGTCTTGCTAAATTGCTCAATCTAAACCTTTTTTTTTTGGCTAGTTTTCCATTAGCAGGTTATACAGATCTGCCACTAGAGGGATCTTGATCTTTCATTTAAAAGAATCTACCATCTTAAAGTCACAGTTGCTTGTCTTAAAGTCACAGTAGCTTTACTTGCTATATACCTTCCTTGTACTGCTTCCCTACTAAATCCTATTTTGCTGAAATTTTTGCCTAGGATTATTTCAGCTGTTCCGGCTCACTCTCAGCTCTCTTCTCACTCCCTCTCCCTGCCTGTTTCTTTTTTTTCTTTTTTCTTTTCTTTTGCCCTACACCAGATATGTGTTCCGTCCCTCACCTGCTCCTTCCCCTTCTCTCCCTTCTTGTCCTTCCTCCCTTGTTCTTTCTCCCAGGCCCCTGCCACCCCCACCCTGTACCCACTATCTACTTAATCAATACCAGCAGCACCTTGGGAACGCTCCATTTCTTGATCAGTCCTCCCCATGGGCCTCCACTTGGAAATATCTGGCTGCTTCTTAACACCACTAAGATTGGTCTTACTGCCAGCCTATCCCTACTGTACCACATTGCATATCATCAGAGCTGTCATAAGGACTCTACCTACTACCCATACGCTAAACAGAAATGCAAATTATCACTACTGGACCTGCGCCTCTGTTCAATGAATCTCCTCCTACTTCTCCTACTGATCTCAGGCAACGTCCATCCGAACCCTGGACCAGCCTTCTGAAAAAGGCAGGGGCCCTCACCATCACAACAATTAATATCTGCAGCCTGTTACCAAAGCTTGATGCACTCTAACCCTTTATCAGCCAACATAATCCTGACATTTTTTCCATAGTTGAAGCATTGCTGACACCAAAAGTTCCTGATCTAGAAATTATATTACAGGGATACAATGTTTTCAGACTGGACCGTGTATCTAAAAGGGAAGGGGGCTGTGCCATCTACATTAAGGATAATCTCCTGGGGCACCTTGTTCCAACACCCATCCCTGCCTCCTTGGCCCAGCTTCTACCCATTAAAATTCTTCTAGGTCCCAATCAAAAAGCCCTCACCATCATCTCTGTTTATATCCCACCTCGAAATCAAGATCTTGGCAACAAAGAAGTTCTTAAGTTAGTCAACTCCCAACCTTCTGGCTCTGAACACATTCTGCTTGGTGATTTCAATATAAACTGGCTCGCATCTGTTGTCTGTACTCATAAGGATACCCTTGTGGCTGTCAACCTCTCACAATTGGTCATCACACCAACTCAGATAAATTACAAAACTGGCACCAGTAGCCTGCTGGACTGGGTTCTCACCAAACACCCTACCAGGATCTCTCATACCTCCGTTCTCCCAGAATCTCTCAGAGACCACTTCCCGGTTATATGTGAATGGTCTAATAAATTTCTAAAGCCACCCCCTATATTCATTATCAGTAGAGTCCTCCCCTGTGGTCAACTTACCCATCTCAAACAGTACCTATCCTTGCAAGACTGGCTGCCCATTTACAAGGCAACAGATGCTAACCTAGCCCTCGGCTGCTTCATCACCACCTTCAATAAGGCCTGTGACTGCTTCTCTCCTTCAAAAAAGTGGAAAACAAAAGCCCTCTGTAACCCTCAGATAACTGTGGAGCTCCTTTCCCAGCTGAAATCTAGGGACCACCTGTGAGCAGTGGCTAAAGCCACAGGCAAACAATCTGACATCCAAAAATACAAACACGCCCGTAATGCCTGCACAAAATCCATTCGTCACATGAAAAGCTCATATTATAAGGACGTCCTCACCAACACCTGAGGAAATGGTGTGCTTTCAGGGACAATATCAAGGACATTACTGGGAAACAATCAAAGTCCCCCCGGCCATGTTAATTGTTGATCCCACGGTCATTGCAAATACTTTTAACATGGCTTTTACTGATCTCAGCACTGTTCTGCCATCTGATTTCTTCACAGTCAGTCACACCCCCTCTAACACACCATGCACTCTGTCAAATCACCCTCATTTTTACAGCAGGGAGATTAAGATGAATGAAGCTTGCTGCCACATCACCTCAGCCATCTCCACTTCCAGAATCAGCAGTGACACCCTAGACCTTAAGCTGCTATCACTTATACTTGACGAGGTCCTCAGTCCCCTCACTAAAATTCTTAACCTCTCTCTCCACACCAGTACATTCCCTGAAATATGGAAAACTGCCACTGTGACCCTGATCCACAAAAGTGGAGATAAGACCTGCTACTTTAACTACCGACCAATCTCCATATTGCCACCACTATTCAAGGCCCTAGAGCATATTGTTGTGGACCAGCTCACTGATGATTTGGACACATATAATATTCTGTGCACACAACAGCACAGCTTTAGAAAAAGGCATAGTACCACCACTGCCCTGCTTGAATTTACCAGTGCAGTGCATAGCTCCCTTGATAAAGGTCTTCTCACTGGGGCTGTTTTCATCAACCTCTTGAAGGCATTTGACATGGTCCATCATCAGCTGCTGAATGACCAACTACTCCTTGCTGGCCTCGCACCGGACTCAGCCTGCTGGTTCAGAAGCTACCTTGACAACAGCTCTCAAAGAGTAAAAATTTCCAGTGCTATCTCAGACACCTTGCCTGTCCACTCCAGAGTCCCTCAGGGGTCCATACTGAGCCCTCCCCTTTTCAGCCTCTTTTTAAACTCTCTACGATAATCCTGCACAGAACAAGTCATCCTATATGTGGATGATGCTGTTGTCTTTTCTATGCACAAGGACCTTTCACCACTAAAACACAGTCTCCAACTCGGATTCAGTGCTGTTGAAACATGGTTCTCCAATCATAAACTAGTCCTCAATCACAAGAAAACCAAGGCATTACTATACTGCAGTTCACATAACCATTACAAGCAACACCCCCTTGCCATCCCCACCAAGCAGGGAACTGTCCTCAAACAAGTGTACTCATTCAAATACCTAGGGATTCTGCATGACCCCAATCTCTCCTATATGGTTGACATTGACAGCATGGCTAAAGTTGCCAACACACGGATTGGTTTACTCTACAAGCACAGGCAGCACCTCACCCCAGAGGCCCTGAAGATTGCTGTCCAGAGTTCTGTGGTGTCAATTATTGACTATGATCTCATTATCTATGGCTCCGCCAGGACGCCCACCCTCCGACATATAACAACTGCACTTAACAAAGCATGCCAACTCACAACTGGTGCCCACCACCTCACCCACACCTGTGCCCTTTATGAACAATCCGGATGGCTCCAACTCTCCAACCGTATAAAGTATCTCACATGTGCTATGGTGGGGAAAATCAACCATGGCCTCACACCCCCCAGTGTTGCCTCCTTGTTACATAAAAACACCAACCGACAGAATACCAGGAGCTCAACAATCAGGTTCAACAAGTTCCTTACTGTCGAACTACGCAGGGCCAATGCTCCTTCACCTATAGGGCTCCTCTATGGATGAATGATCTCAGCCACACCATCTCCTCTGCCTATACACTAGGTCTGTTCAAGACCAGGCTCCGGGCCCATCTCATTGCCTCAAGCTCCTATGACTGCCTCTCCTAGCTGATGACCTACACAGCTGTAATCCTAACTTATATACTGCTTACCCCAGGCCCCCCAGTCCCCCTCCCCCTCTCCTGAGGCACCACTTCAAATTGTAGGTCTTCATACTACCTCATTGTCTCTCCTTGCCACATTATAGCACTTATTCCCCCCTTCACCCTGCCCCTTTTTATCATCTATCACTCTTTCCCATTTATTATTTGACAAATGACTCCAGCTACATCTTCATCGTCCCTCTCTCCTCTCATCCATTTCTCTGCGGCCCCCTGGTGCCTGACCCTACCCATTCCTTGTGGGCACATGCGTCCTAGCTGTGTTCACCATTTTACTATAGCTGCATCTGTTAACTACCTACACTTCTCCTCCTCCTCCTCTACACCTTACTCTTCCTATAATTGACCTCTTTCAATAACACTGTTTGTACATGAATTGTTTGCTGTTATTTCACTGTTGCTTTCTTGTTGTTTGTTATTTAACGTGGAACCTTTGTAAAAGAGCCTTGGCTCAAAGGTACTTGTAATCCTAGAAATAAATAAATAAAAATAAATAAATAAATAAATAAGGGGTCAATGAGCTTTCAGACTTTGAGCTTTACAGGCACATTTGCCTTGCCCTTCTGTCCCCACTATGGGCACAAAACAGTTCGCTTTGCCTTATACTTCATAATATATTCAGGAGGTACTTTAAGCAGCAGCGCATGAAAGTTGTGACACTTGAACCTGAGTGCCCCATAATTACTGACTTGTATGACACTATTTTTCTTCAATGTTCAGCCTGGTTCAATGCCTTTTTTTATGTATGGTATGGTAATAAAAGGAGTGCTCCTTTTAATAAGGGGTGATCTAAACTAGAATAAACAAGTAACATGTTTACCATACAGTACATAAAGTTTAGAATACTCACCACCCCATAAGAGGAATGCAGAGACTGAAGATGTTCTCACAAAATGAATTTATTGCAACATCTCACAGTTGCATGAACTGCTGGAATATAAACATATGCTATATAAACGACTAGTCATGCCTTCATGTAAGTATTTATCATTTGGAAAATATAATTTAAAAATGTGAAAAGTAAATAAAAACAAATATTTTCTTTCTTAAAGCTCCAATCACAAAGGAAGATACTGCCATGAACCCAAAAGTACGAACAAACATGGTGATTCCATTCATTGTCATATTCTTCCTCCTACTGGGAATAATCATCACCATGACTATTCTGTGTAAGTCTGCTCCTCCAGAGGATGTTTCTGAATCTAATTAATTAAAAGCATTTTGTGCAATGTTATGCAATTCTAACATGAAACAAATGTTCCTATCAGATATGCACAATCTTCAAGATGATTACTGCTGTGATATTACTGCATCAAAATGTTTGTAACTCAATAAAATACAGCACAACCCATTCCAATGTTCCCCATTAATTCTGGTGTATCACAACATTATCACATTAGTGACACTGCAGTGCTCACTCCAGTTTGCCCAATTACTACAGTGGTATCACATCATCATCCCATTAGTATCACTTTAACATATGGAGGTGACCAACACAATCTTTGCCATTACTGCAGAGATATCAGGCAATATTACAATAGTAAAATGACAACAAAGAGTGGTGCCCACTCATACTGTATAATCCTCATTACTGCAGTGACACCAGAGTATTTTCTCATTAGTAACACATTAATATACAGCTGTGCCAGCTCCAAACTTTCATTTATGCAGTGATATCACTTCAGTATCACTTCAGTAACCCAGTAACACACAGCAATGTTCACTCGAATGTTCCCCATAACTGAAGTTATATCACAGCATTATCACATTAGTAACACTGTAATATACAACTGTGCCTACTCCAATGTTCCTCAACTGTAGGTATATCAGAGTATTATCACATTAGTAACTCAGTAACATACTGTATAGCAGTGCCCACCCAATGTCCCCCATTACTGCAGTGATATCATATCATTATTGTATTAGTATCACAATAACACACACCAGTGTTCATTCCAATGTTTCCCATTATTGCAGGGATTTCACTGCATAATCACAGTGAAATACTGCAGTGCCCACTCCAGTGTTCCCAATTACTGCAGGTTTATCACAGCATTATCACATTAGTAACACAGCAATAAACAGCAATCCCCACTCCAAAGTTCTCCATTACTGCAATGATAGAGCATAATTATCACAATATTAGTGCAGTAACATACTGCTGTTTCCACTCATATGTCCCTTTATACTGCAGGGATATCACATCATTATTATAAAAGTTGTACATTTTTAATTCACTTGCAAAGGTGGCCCAAATCTATCATATTTATTATTGCTGAACTGTTATGAGCACTTGTATCTGTATATTGTATGAGAATGCATGTAGTATGTGTATATATCTACTATTTTTCTATAAACTGGAACAGACTGCCAGGGGAGGTGGTGGGGGCTGGAACGGTGGGGGATTCAAGAGAGTGTGGGATGGACACATCGATCTAGTATATCTGGGGAAGGGAGTAGGTGGAAAGCAATAGCAAAGTCCTAGCAGAGTGCTTGTCATACTGCACAGACTGGGTGAGCTTGACGATCTTTTTCTGCCAACACGTTCTATGTTTCTAGTTACTGTATTGTTTAACCCTCCCCAAGTCACACCTGGAAATGAGCCTTGACTCAATGTGCCTTTCCCAGTTATGAGAATTTTAAATAAAATAAAATTGATATTCACATTCATGAAAATAGTCATGAAATAAGAGGAAAAACTCATAACTTCACTATTGGATTTTTTTTATTTGAAAATCATTGTCTCACCTACTCTGCCGGGGAACAATCCCTCCCCTTCACTCAAGAACATAGGATGGCTTGTTTTACACCTGCCGTCACCATCCCCTTTCCACCTGAACATCAGGCTGTAGTGGCTGGCCTGTTGGCAGTAAGTTAATCTCTTCCCTCACACCTCCACCAAATACACTTCACCAACCTAACCCCCTTCAAGGCCCACTGTCTTTTGTAGAAACACACAAACTCAAACCTCACCCATCTGGTCAACCTCTTACCCACAACAGCACCCAAAAACTCAATCTGCAAATAAAGCAAAAGGTACCATGGTGTCAAATATCTTCTCAGTTGAAATGCCAAAACCCTGTCTTGTAATGGCTTGAATAAATGAATAGAGATATCTTTGCTTTTTGCATAACCTGATTGGTAAGGTTTTCAACCAATCACATTTTATTAGAAGCACATATATTGCCATTCACTCATTAAAGGCAATATGAGATAGAAGTTGGCACTGAATAGAGCAGATGTTCTGCATAGGGGGACCAATTTTATGGCTGTGGGCAGAGCCTGCAGTCATCGTACTGTAGCTGGAAAAATGGGATACAGAAGCACACATTTTTGGAGTTTTCTGTGTATCCTGCCACAGCTGCAAATCACCACACCAGTCAAATAAAATACTCTCTTGCAAGGCTTCAGACTGAACATCTTTTTTTTATTTATTTATTGAAATGTTTCACCAGAAGGGAACGCCAAACCTCAAGTTGCTTGTCTCCAGCTGTGACCTCAGGGAGTGGGGATACATTAAGGGTGAGAGAATAGATTTATACAATTTTGCAAGTAACATCAACTACATACAGATAATTAGCAGGTGGACATCATTGATATACATTTCAATTGCAAAAGCAAGGGGAACAAATGGGTCTGGATAACAGACATTATAGTTAATAAAATTAAGTATTGTGGATAAGACTAAACAGAATGAGGGTCAGACAGTACTATGATGCAACAGAACAATGGAGAACAATATAGTTCAAAGTGCTAATAAGCTCAGAGGCATTCAGATAAGTACAGTGGAAGGGTGGAAGATGGCAGGAGGAACTAAGTGCTATATAATGATGTATTAAGATGGTGAAGGAGGTGTGTGTGTGTGATGGGGGAGGCAGCCAGAACCTATTCTCCTTCTAGATAATGAGAACCCAGCAAGGGGACTGGGAGCCAGCAAGTCAGAGGGAAGAGGGAGAATAAATACAGAACCTACACCCATTCATGATGTTGGGAACCTTGCGAGGTGACTGGGGGAGTGGCAATGAACCCAAAGGGACTGGGAAACACAGTTAGAGGGGACTGAGTGATGCTTATGGGAGAGATAGAGGAAGCGGGGGAGATATAGATGGTATGAGACTAAAGGTGATCATGAGGTAGGGCAGAAAATACAGGGGAAATGGGAGATAGGAAAGCAACATAAGAGGAGTGGATGAAAATATGGTGGGATAATGACTTCAACAGAGTAAAAGAAGACTTTAAGAAGGCTTATAACAGGAAGAGCTAGAGGAGAGATAGTCATGTAGGGTGGAACTGAAAGAGTGAAAGAAGGAGGAGTGATGTATTTGAAGTGGGAAGGTGTTCCAGATTTTAGGGAAGCAGTGGGCAAATCCAGACTGACTGATGAGGGTGAAGTAACAGGCAACTGCCGAGATGGAGGTGTGTCATACAATCTGAAGGTGTGGGTGGGTGGGGTGGAGAGGATGGGGTGAGGAAAGGCTGGAGTTCACCAAACCAATATTTAGAGGTTAGTTTGGTACTGTGGGAAGGGTGCCTATTTGCCAGTGTGGGAATGGACAGAGCATGATAGAGATCACAGTGATGAGTATGAGAGGGTGCATCAAGAGTGAAGTGACAGAAGAAGGTAGGGACAGTGTCCAATCTGGTCAGGGAGGAGTTGGTAGCAGCACCATAGACTGCATTACTGTAATTAAAAATGGGAAGAATCATCTTATGGACAAGTTCATGCCTAGCCATAGGTGGTGTGCAACTATGGTTCTTAAACAAGGCACCAAGCTTGGGAGACAATTTTTTTAAGATGGCATCAATGTGTCCAGAGACATTGAGGTGTGGGTCCAGCCATACCCTTAAGTATGTGAATGAGGAGGTGTCCTCGAGGGTTGTCCCATACAGGGAGTGGAAAAAGGGCAGGCCAGGGAGCCAAGAAAGGCACTGCCTATTGCCAAAAGTCATGGAGACTGTCTACCTGCCATTTAGGAAAAGCTGATGTGAGGTAAATCAGAGCTGAACCTGACTGAAGTCATGCTGTAAGCTGGTTGCTACATCCAAGGGACATTTACTGGAGGCGTATAAGACAGTATCATCAGCATATATGTGGATGTAGGATAAGGGTGAACTGACTGTTGGGAGGTCATTTAGGAAGATTGAGAAAAACAAGAGACCAAGTACAGAGCCCTGTGGGACTCCTGTGCTGATAGGGAGGGGAGGGGAGATGGAATCAGAGACTGTAACAGACTAGGTCCTACCAGTGAGGTAGGCCCTTAACCAGTTTGTGGCTGGCTTAGTCAGACCAGCAGCAGTAAGGGAGTTTAGAAGAAGGGTGTGGAAGACAGTATTGAAAGCCTTAGTGAGGTTGACAAAGATGGCAGAGGTGATCAGACCATTATCCATCCCAATATGGATGGACTCAATGAGCCTGAGTAAGGAGGTTGTGGTGGAATGATTTTTCCAAAAACCAGATTGGAACAGGTGAAAAAGGAGAGGTCAGAGAGAAAGGAGGTGAGTTGGGAGAGAACTGGATATTCTTGGAGTTAACAAGGGCAGGAAGGAGAGAGATGTGGCAATAGTTACCAGGTGTTGTAGGGTCACCACCCTTGGGAAGAGAGAGGAATACTGCATATTTCCAGGTCAAGGGGATGGATGCAGACATAAAAGAAAGGTTTAAGATTATGGAGAGAGGATAAGCTATGGCAGATGCTGAGAGGAAGAGGAGCTTAGGGTAGAGATCATAAGGCGAAGAACCTTTTGATGGGTTGAGGGAGAGAAGAATGTTTAGGGTGTCACCGGGGGAGATCATGGAGAATAAGAAAGATGGGAGTATGGGAAGGTGATGGCTGGCAGATGAGGGTGATGTGCAACTGGGTATAGAAGTGGGGAGGGACTTTAGAAGAGCCGTGGCAAATGAGGTGTAGTAGGAATTAAATTCCTCTGCCACTAAGCATGGGTCAGAACCAAGGGAGTTATTTATTTTGAACACGGGGAGGGAGCTCGGGAGGGAGCTCAGGGAGAAGAGGACATAGACCATTTCCAAAATTTGAAGGGAGTGTTTATGTTTGTTAGAAAAGCTGATTTAAAATATTTGGACTTAGCTAATCTTGTTGCTTTTGTGCACAAATTATGAAGCATTTGGTATGTAGCTTAATCAGAAGGGAGCAGTGATGCTTTACATTTCTTCCATGCTCGATCCCACTCCCTAAGGCAGGCCAGAAGTTTGAGGTCATCAAGGGGAGGTGGTTACCTGGTACTCTTGTATGTTTAAAAAGGGCAAATGTATTCCAGGTTATAATGAATATTTCTTTAAAAATAGGCTAGAGCAAGGTCGACAGTGGGGACTAAGACAAGTGGTGACCAGCTGGCATGTGTGAGATCATTTAGGAGAGGATCAACATCAAGGGATTTGAAGGAGCAGAATTGTAAGATTTTATGGGGAGGTTTGGGCCTGTGCACCTTCCTAACTAGGAAGATAGGGTGATGGTCACTGAAGTCATCAGGTAGGATTCCAGACTTAATAACTCTATAAGGGTGGGAGGTGAGTGCCCAGTCCAACAGGCAGTGATTAACTGTCTTCTGATTTAGGCATGTGGGTTCTAGAATGAGCTGAGTAAGATTTTGGGCTGCAACATCGTTATGAGTCTTGGTAGTAGAAGGAGACAATCAGTTTAAACTGAAACCACCCAAGATGTATATTTCGCTTGAGTGAGTGAGGGATGTAATGGAAGTAATAAGTTCAGTTGCTACAGAGGACTGGATGTCTGGATGGCAGTAGATACCACCTAAGAAGAATGGGATGGTGAAGCTCAAGGAAATCAGAATGGCTACTTCATCATAAGATGCTGGGAGGGAGGAAGACAGAATGGTGGCATATTGTAGTGAGGCTGGGGTATATATTGCCACTCCACCACCCCTGCTGGCCCAATCTTGCCTTCATATGGAGTAGTCAGGGATAGAGATTGAGTGATAGGGAATCTTGTTGCTGAGTCATGTTACAATTAGAATATCAGGAGTGAGTGATACCACCAGGGTTTGCAGAAGGTCTATTTTAGGTAATCGGCTACATATGTTCAAATTGATGGTTTTCAGACCATTTGGGAGGACAGAGGGGGCTCGAGAGTCAAGCACATTTGAGGTAGGGAAGGCAGCTGAGTTGTTAAGGGTGGCTGGCCCAGCATTGAGGTGGATATTGCCTGATGTAGTAGCAGGAGAAATATAATGAGGTAGTGAATCTTGGGGTATTTGTGAAGAGGTGAGGATTTAAGAGATGATAGGGAAGAGTGTGTAGAAGGTGAATAGGAGATCAGTAGGTAAAGAAAGGCAAAGTAGCTAGGCATTGAGAATACAGATGAAGTAGAGAGTTGAGGAAAATAGGACCAGATTTCAAGAGGGGTTGCAGGAGTGATTGCCATGATAGAAGTAGTTGGGAGAAGAGGTAGAAAAGGAGGGAGGGGCATAACACTGTACTTGTGATGAGTGGAAGGAAGAGCTGCAGGAATAGGCAGAGTAAGAACAAACAGCAGAAGGGGAAGAAGGTGTAACATTTTTGGGGGGATGGAGGCACTACAGTGAGATTAGAGTAAGAAATTAGGGATTATAGGGAACAATTGCTAAGGGGGTACAGTAAGAAGTAAATACTACAGCACTGAGAGTAGATAAGTGGAATAGAATCAATTCTATTACTTCAGTACTGGGAGTAAAATTATTTCTGTGTTGGTTAGCTAGAGTAACACGGTAGCCCTCTGGTGGTCAGAATTTATAACCTGCTAATGGGAAATCAGGTACTTTGTTATTCACAACTTCACAGTCATGTGACATCTCCTGGCTATAAAGCAGACTGTAAGATATGGCAGGAGGGTGGGGAACTGGTGCACAGCGCTGGTGGGATGAACGCAGATTAAAACCAATAACATATAGAATACAGGCATGCTGTGAAATTACAGCCTGAGTCTAAACTGCCCAAGGAAGAGCATCAAATTTAAAGGAAGCAGAGTATCTCAGAGTCAGTTTTTCCAAATGGAGCAGCTTCTGAGTATACCTTTTGATCAAACTGGCTCCTGGAGGCAGGCAGGATGTGCCAGGAGGAGCCTGGTGAATGTGGACATCAGCAGAGGTGCCTGATGACGGTGGTGATGACCTGCAGAAGAGAGGGCACAGGTTAATTTAACAAAATGAAGCATAAAGGAGTAGTAAGGAGACAAAAGAAATTAAATGGGAGCAAAAAGCAGTTTAAATCGAGGAGCAGGCAGTGGGGGGGTGGGGGACAGACAGAGTGAGGCAAAGCTTAAAGGAGACGGGAGAGATTACAGTCTAGAATAAAATGCTGAGTTTTGAAATCACTTTAAACAGTGCAGATTAAATAATGAAAAGAAAAAATGTACTTTTAAAGCAGTCAAAATATCCACCAGTAAGTATGCTGGAAGGAGACAAGAGGGATTAATTCAACATCAATGTAATTTTAAAAGCAGTTTAAAAGTACACAGATTAAATAATAAAACAGTGCAGATCTTTTTACACAGATTAAAATCATTAATAGAAAGAATACAGTCATGATGTGCAGTTACAACCTGAAGCTAGCTGCCCAAGAAAGAGTGCCAAATGTAAAGGAAGCAGGGTAGCTCTTAGTCAGTTTTTCCAAATGGAGCAGCTTCTCAGTATAGTTTGTGGCCAAAACCTGGGCTCCTGGGGGCAGGGGGTAGGGATTAGAGAAGTGCAGGAAGAGTTTGTGAAATTGGGGAGGGGCCTTAGTCAAGTAACACGATCGGTAACCTTCTCGGAGGTGCTGCCCATCTATGGCATAGAGAGGCTAGGTGTTGGCACCGCAGGGATTCAATCAGTGGTTGAAAAACTGGTGTGGAGCTCAGGGATTGGCTTCATTGAGACAGGGGTCCACCTGGAGTGATGCAAGCCTATACTGGCATGATGGGCTGCATCTGTCCAGGAGGGGAACCAGAACCTAGGTGATAGGTTTGAATGCTTCATTGGCAAGCATTTAAACTAGCCAAGGGGGGAGGCACTGGAAAGGAGCAGGGAAATCCTAGCCCCCCCAAATAATCACAGTAGTAAGTGCAGCAAACACCAACATAGAGGTGTCAATAGGGAGAAGGGTAGGGGTAAATGGAGAAAGTGACAAAGGCAAGAAGGACAGGGAAGGGGCAAAAGTGAGTAAGGACATCAGGAAATGGAGGGTAATGAGTACCAATGCCCGCAGTCTGGGCAATAAGCTCCCTGAGCTGGTGGCCTTGATGGAAGAGTGATGCCTGGATATCGTAGCAGTGACAGAAACATGGTACACAGAGAACCATGACTGGGATGTTACCATACCAGGGTACATAACCTACAGGAGAGACAGGCAGGGGAGAAGAGGGGGAGGAATAGCTCTCTATGTAAAGGAAGGGATAAAAGCAACTGAACAAAAGAGTAAACAAGGAGGAGAGGAGGCACTGTGGGTCACCTTGGAGACTGGAAAGGGTACCACAATCCACACAGGGGTTGTGTACAGACCCCCATGTCAGGGGGAGGGAATGGACAAGAATATGATAGAAGGCATTCTTAGAATGTCAGAGAAAGGAGAGATACTGTTGATGGGAGACCTGAATATGCCAGATGTTAACTGGAGCACATTTGCTGCAGCCACATCCAAGAGCAGGGCCATTCTTGATGCCCTACAGGTGGCAGGCCTCAGACAGCTAGTTTCGGAACCCACCCGTGAGGGAGTAGTCTTAGACCTCATAATCTCAAACGGGGGCAGTGAGAGGATCTCAGATCTAGAAGTGGGTTGCCATCTGGGGACAAGTGACCTTCAAACAGTGTGGTTCACATTAAACTCAGCTACTGAGTCAAGCCATACAAAAGTGAGGGTACTGGACTTTAGGAGGGCTGACTTTGGCAAGATGGGAGAGTGCCTCAGAAAAGCACTAGCAAACAGGCTAGAAGGAGGTCTGGAGCAACAATGGGGAATCATCAAAACTGCCATCACAGAGGCAACAAGCCTTTGTGTGAAGCAAATAAACAAATCAAAACAAAAGAAAAAGCCACTATGGTTATCAAAAGTGGTGGCTGTGAAAGTCAGGAAGAAAAAGATAGCATTCCAGAAGTATAAGGAAACACAGAAGGAGCAGGACAGAGAGCTGTACCAGTTAAGGCAGAAGGAAGCAGGGAGGGAAGTCAGAATAGCAAAGGCACAAACTGAGGAAAAGATAGCCAACTCAGTTAAGAAGGGGGATAAAACCTTTTATAGGTACATCAGCGAGCGTAGAAAGACAAAGGGAGGGATAGTGAGGCTGAATAGAATGAACGGTGGGTGGGCAGTGGGGGACAGTGAAAAAGCAGGGATACTGAAGGAATATTTCTGCTCAGTATTCACAAAAGAGGAGGGGGAAGTGCCTAATCCAATTAACAGAAGCACTCTTGATAGGGGTTGAGCCCAGTCCTTTCACAGAAGAAAGGGTTCTGCAAGAACTCCTAAAACTGAAGGTGGACAAAGCAATTGGTCCTGATGGAATTCACCCCAGAATTCTAAAAGAATTAAGGGAGGAACTAGTGAAACCACTGGCTACTCTTTTTAATAAATCATGGGAGCATGGTGTGGTACCCGAGGACTGGAGGAAGGTGGATGTGATTCCCCCTTCACAAAAGTGGGACCAAGACAGAGGCAGGAAACTACAGACATGTCAGTCTGACCTCTGTAGTAGGGAAAATGATGGAGTCACTTCTGAAGGAAAGAAGAGTTAAGTACCTAGAGGCCAGTGGAGCACAGGACCAAAGACAGCATGGGTTCACAGTGGGAAGGTCATGTCAGACGAATCTAATAGATTTCTTTGACTGGGTGACCAAAGCAGTAGACCAGGGAGGGGCTGTGGACATGGCCTACCTAGACTTTAGCAAGGCATTTGACACAGTCCCACACAAAAGATTAATAGTCAAATTATCCAGCCTGGGAGTGGGTCCCAGGGTGGTAGCCTGGGTAAAACATTGGCTGCACAACAGGACACAGAGGGTAATTGTAAATGGAGTCCACTCTGAAGAAAGAGGGGTTACTAGTGGGGTACCGCAGGGTTCAGTACTGGGTCCTGTCCTTTTTAATGTCTTCATCAGTGACATTGCAGAGGGACTGGAAGGAAAAGCATGCCTTTTTGCAGATGACACAAAGATCTGTATCAGGGTTGATACACAAGGAGGCATGGAAAGGATGAAAAGGGACTTGGCAAGGTTGGAGGAATGTTCAGAAGTATGGCAGCTAGGATTCAATCCAAAGAAGTGCAAAAGAATGCACATGGGAAACAAGAACCCAGGTGAAGAATACACAATGGGTGGGGAGGTAGTAAGAAAAACAAAAAAGGAAAGGGACTTGGGGGTAATCATATCAGATGACCTTAAGGTTAGCAAGCAATGTGAGAAGGTAGTAGGGAGGGCTGGGAGTATACTGGGATGTATAGGGAGAGGCATCAGCAGCAGAAAACAGGAAGTTGTTATCCCTCTGTACAGACAGTTGGTGAGACCCCATCTTGAGTACTGTGTCCAGTTCTGGAGACCCCATCTCTGCAAGGACTTAGAGAGGATAGAGGTAGTCCAGAGGAGGGCAACTAAAATGGTGCAGGGTCTGCAAGAGAAGCCGTATGAGGAGAGACTAAATGAGCTTAATATGTATACCCTTGAGGAAAGAAGGTAGAGGGGGGACGTGATAGAAACTTTTAAGTACCTCAGTGGAATCAACAAAGTCCAAGAGGGTAGCATCTTTCAGAAAAAGAGACGTGCAAGAACAAGGGGACACAATTTAACGATAGAAGGAGGGCAGTTTAGGGCAATGTGAGGAAGTATTATTTCACAGAGAGGGTAGTGGATGCATGGAACTACCTTTCTGAGGAGGTTGTGGGGTCTAAAACTGTGGGAGAATTCAAGAATGCATGGGACAGACATAAGGCAATTCTTGTCAGGGGTACGAAGAAATAGGCTGTTGGTTAGCTAGGATCTGCAGCCTATCCTGTAGGTAGGGAAATGGGCAGACTAGATGGGCCAAGCGGTCTTTATCTGCCATCAAAGTCTATGTTTCTACGTTTCTATGAGCTGCTGGTGAATGCAGACTTCTGCAGGGGTGCCTGATCAAGGCAGTTGAGACCTTGCTGCTGAAACTTGGGCTCCTGGCAGCAGGTAGGATGTGCCAAGACAGGAGGAGCCACCGGTGAAAGTGAACCTCAGCAGGGGTGCCTGATCAAGGCAGTGGTAACCTTGTGGCCAAAACTTGGGCTCCTGGGGTAGGCCGGTTGTGCCAGGAGTGACCACTGGTGAATGCGGATCTCAGCAGGGGTGCCTGATCAAGGCAGTAGTGAGCTGCCACTGTCCAGAGCTCAATCAAATCAATGCATTCTTGTTCTTTTGGCAGCTAAGTAAAAACCCTATATCCTAAAGTAAATGGGATGCCAGATCTTCCAGAGTGTAACAGATTGTAATGATCAGAGCTTCTTAGCAATTTCAGCTTCTTAGATTTTAGCTGTATGTCAGAAATGCCTTTTCAATTTTTTCTGCAAAAAAAAAATATATATATATATAATGATAATTGTTGCCAAATAAATGAGCTTCTTACACAAGGAGGAAAAAAAACATTTAAAACATGAGTGTGACAGATTAGCCATGAGTCAAGAAATATAATCAGACATTAGCAAGCTTCCCTGAGACTAGTAAATCAAAGGTCACACAATGGAATGCATATGTACTACACATAACTGTGTGTTCATCTGTCAATATTATATAGACTCACACTGCATAAACATGTACAGTCTGCAAAACAGTGCAGAAACATATAGAAGACTTAAAAATGAGATGTTAAAAATACAGTCTAAAAATGTATTGTGAACTGTGAAACTGTGGCCGGTGCAAATTTCCTGACTGGACAGAAGCAGTGACGGTCTGTTTCACTACATAATCCTGCTTTGAATTATATTGTATTACTGTATTGCCAGTGAATACATTTCGAGATTGTATCAGGAGTTCTTCCCTTGTACTCCAACTGATTGATCCTCTCTACTTTTCTAGCCTTTTAGTAGATGTGTGGGTGAAACAGTAGACCCTTTGGTAAACAATTAATACCTTCCCTATTAGATAACAGTTCTACAATTCCTACGTTACCCGTGTAGTACTGATCATGTTAAAACAACATTGCAACAGCTGTGTCATGTAGCACCTGTGGATATGTGGCTACTGTGATCATTCATAATGGTGTACTATCTCACCAACATACAGTATTTGGTAGAAAAGCTGTAAATGTTGACATGGCCAAGCAGTTGTACTGCAAAGAAGGAACCTTGACAGCTAGAAAAATGGAGATCACACTCACAGTATGCCCTGCTGGGAGTGGAAACTGAAATCTCAAATATCGATTGTATGACCCATAAAGCTCAAAGCCAGTGCTGAAAAACAACTAAAAGCTTCAAAACACAATCTGGCAAGTTATACAGTGGCAACGTAGTAAGACAACAGAGATTGGACAGAAGCAGTGACTGATTCACTACATACTCCTGCTTTTAATTATATTGTATTACTATGTACTACCAGGTAATCAATTTCAGGATTGCATTTGGAAGGTCTCAATCAGGTTTTATCTAAGTTTCTGTGATTTATATTTAATACAAGAAGTACCTGAGGCATCAGGTTGGAATCCCAGTAGGGTCAAACCTTAGGATTTGGGTGCGCAGTTTTGTAAGTTGTCACAGTAAAATTGAGATATTACATTGCATAATTTCATATAAGAATATTAACCCCCCTTGATCTTCCTGACCTCCATGGCTTGGGAAACATGTAACTCAATGTAAGGCATAGATATGGGTGAAAAAATATGAGCAGCAAAATGATGAAGTAAGTTTGATTACATAGTTTTCCACTACTGTATGTGAAAAAAGTACCCTTATCTTATTTCATTACTTTAATTACATGGGTAAAACCTGGGACTCCATTGATAGCAGAAGGGATGTGCTACAATCACTGGTAATGGCTTAACAGTACCACAGTAGCTCATTGTGACTACCTGTGCCCTCCATTAGGAGAAGGCTGTGAGACTGGATTTGAAGTAACATTAATAAACCTCCACTTTCAAATCCCATAGTTTCATATACTTTTTGTGGTTGGCAAAGGGTGGCTTTGACTACACATTATGGCCAATGAAAAAAAATTATATTTATTTTAACAATAATATGTATGATGCTAAAAATAGAAAATTATGGGTTAACTATTTGCTTTATATGGATTTCAATTGCCTTTACAGCTCTGCCATTGAAAAAAGTGACATTTTATAAGGCTGTGAACCAGAAAGTGAACTGGAACTCAAACTGCAAATACATATTTGTAACAGTTGTAAACTGTGACTGTCTGTAATTGCTCAGCTGTAGGACAATTGCAATCTATAACAAATAGTGAACCCATAGCATTGCATTATAGCATGATCTGTATCATGGTTATAAAACATATAACTAATTCTCTTTGATGCTTAATACATAAGCTAAATTATCATTTTGCGGCAACTTACATGAAATTACACAACTTAACTTAACAAAGGTGGTCTATTGATGCTACTTGGTATCCAGCCTGATGTCCTAATGGGAGGTCATGAAGTCACAGTGAACTAATGTGCTAATGTTAAGCCATAATGAAAGTTTGTAGCACTTCCCTTCCATTATTCTATAAATGGTGTCCCAGCTTTTCTCCATGCAAATAGCATAATGAAATAATAGAAGGGAATTTTTCACACATACTTTACTGAACAATTATGCAATTGAACTTAGTTCCTCATGTGGCTGGTCAAATCTTTAAGCAATCTCAATATCTAACATTGAGCTGCACATTTCCCAACCATATAGATGGGAGGTCACAAGGGTGAAGGGAAGCTAATATGCTCATATCAACGTATTTTCTACTGGGATCATGTTTACAGTCTTTACTGGTTATTTTAACAAAAATTAAAAACTGTGATATGTGTTTTTTCCCCTACTATATGATTCAACAGTTGCAACACTATCTTATATAGTGTTTTTCCATGACTGAAAGACATACATTTTGGAGGGAGGGGGCAATTCACACATCAGCTAGGACTTTAATGTGTGCCATTAGTAAACATTCAGGTACATTTTTGACTGTTACACTACATTGCATGATGTGAATGTCCATCCTTGGACCACTGATCACTTACCATGCAGTCTGCTCTGGAACGGTTTTAATATGCTATGCTTTTTCCTATCAAGTTTGGGAAATTGCTGTCTTGCAATGTATTTTTCTTTCCCCTAAATAAAATGGTTCCTGTAAAAAAGGTAGATTGTCAAAATGTGCTATTCTAGAGTTGAAAACACACGCTAAAATTACTGCATCCACCTTGTGCAACTGTGACATTGTATCAATTGCCATAGTTAGTTTTGACCATATATCATATACTGGATGAATGTGAAAATTAGGGTAAATATAAACATTTACAATCAATACCATAGATGCATGCCAAGAAAATAAAATAAAAAGAATCTCATAAGTTGAGGAATGATTTGCAAGTACCCTAAGACCCTCCTTTATCTTAATCATAGTAACAAGCCAACCCTTACTTCTCCCAGAGGCCTTCACTTTAGTTGCAGGGCCAAAGAAGGATTTGAAACCATTCAAATAGGGCTGTGTCACCATCCAGGTTTCTTGGAGAACTATAGCCTGAAAACCAGAGGCAAAGCTTAGCCATTAAGGGTCTGCAAATTTGTTACTTAACCCTGCAATTTTCCATTTAAGAATATTATGCTGGTTTAAAGGTGAAGGAACAGTATAACGGAATAAGTATGGGATAGCTCTCCCTCTAAGCTAGAGGCTATCAGTGGTCATAAGGGGCCAGAAAGAGCCCAATCCTGGCATTCCCAATCTTCAGATGAAACCAAACAGGTATGTACCTCATCTAGCATATGGCTGCTATCTAATAAAAGAAGGAAATAGTTCTGCTGAGCATACATGACAATTTATCTGAGATCACCCGAACTCTGGAAAGATCCTCTTAGCTTTAACTAATACATTAGTGGAGATCTTTATTGTTGTAATAGTTGATAGGGTCACCATAACATAAGAGGCAAGATTGTTCACATTTTCACCTTCAAAAAGTCTATCCCAAAAATGGACGGAATGTAAAACTGGAGATTTGCTCCAAAGTCCTATTAAGTTGGACTAATATAGAAGAAAATATATCATATGAGATGGTCCTACCTGGTTTAACACCTAGAAAAGTATGTTTCCAGATAGTAGCCCATGTAACAGGAGATGAGATCAAGAGTCCCAGAGAATTTATGGTGTGTTGTTTTGCCCAGATAGGTTCAGCAATTTCCATATTAGATATCATTATACAGCATACAGCATACTGAGTGTCAAGAGTTTAACCCATCTCTAAAGACAAAGTTTACCAAACTAACTGCAATAGGGAGTCTGAGGTCTGCTCTAAACAAGTGGACTATCAAGTCCATCAATGATTTTTTAGTCTCATGTGGTTTGGTGAACATATTGTCCAAATTAATGACAACTTCCTGGCCAACTGTAAGTAGTTGAGAGGGGGTACCATCCTTGATGTGAATTGGCTGGGTCTCCTCCAGCAATATGTATGGTTCTGTATTAAAGGAAGGCACAATTTGGTCTGAAGTTGGAGTACTCAGCTGGTTTGTCGCTGCAGTGGTGCATTTACAAGGAATAGTATCAAAGGTGGGTTTCATTGATATCTGGTTAGTCTCTGTGATCTTACTATGAGGTAATTCGCTATTACTTTTCTCATTGTTCAAAACCAAATTTTTAGCATTGATAGAAGGAAGCAGCTCAGGGGACAATAACCCATTGGTCTCCAAATTCTTTGGAGCTTTCCCAAGGGGGTGTTGCTGTACAGCGGGATTATTATTTTTTTTAACTTTTGTGTTTGTTCCCCTAGATTTTGCTTCCACCTTGGATTTTTTGTTGGGTAATTTACTTTTCATTTTGCCTTTTGTAGTATCAGGAATTATTAATGTGGAAAATGAAAGATTTTGCTTATTCCTTATATCTTTGCTTTTCAAAGCCAATTCAGCTATTCTTTGCTTCAGAGAAGCAAACTTTATTTTATACATAACATAGATAATTTTTCCAAGGCAGATTTGATATCATTATAGACTTCTAATAAGACAATGTTTGACATTACAAGATGAGCCAGGGCCTTGATTGTACAGTATATTTAGATATTGTATCGGAACACTGGGCCAAGAAATATTGGTCCAGCTGTATATTCTCAATTGCTTTGATTAGCCTGTCAAAGACCTCTCTAGGGGAGCCTGCAAGAGTTTCATGTGTACTCTCCTTTATAGCTGACCTAGTGCTGTTCAGCCCACTGGTTAAGTCCAAAGGACTAAACAAATGTAAACTAGATGGATAAAAAGAAATATCATCCCCCTTAAAAGTCAAATCTCCCTTAATGAGTATAGGTGACTATGGTTGTCACCTGATACCCTCACAGAGCTACCCAAAAGGGTAGTGATCCCAGGAGTATTAGTTCCAGTGTGGCACTTTTGGTACATGAAATAATCCATGATTTTAGTCTGATTAGGCTGTTGTCTCCAATGGAGGCTCCTACTGTTAGATGTTGCAACAGATAATCATATTGGTTCTGGTTTACACTTTGTAAAGTTATTTTGTGTCTCCTCATCTAGTTTCAATTGGGGAAATATTTCTCCCTGCTAGAAAACTCTGAAGGAGTTAGGCAGATATTGGCCTGATACAGCTCCTGCTTATTTTCAGTTAATATTACCTGTTTAACAGATTTCACTTGGTTATAATTTTTTCCTGATTATTAGGGGTTTAAGTGGCAATTTGGAGTTCCTGGGAAAAAACACAAACAGTTTTGTGTTTCCCACTTATCCCACTTTTTGTAGGGATTTTTGATGATTTGATGAGTAGTTTCAGATATTTTCCCTTTTCTTTATTTTTAATGCTCCTAATAACAGTACTCTTAGGGCTAGATATTCAAAGGGGTTGCACCTGGTATAAATGAGTTGTGCTGGCGCAACCCCAGTAATGCACCCTGGGACAATATTAAAAAGGGGGACTTACACAGTGCAAGTCCTGATGTACTGGGATGCAATGATAATGTATACTCGGTTACTGGACAAAAGAAGGCTTAAGCCCATCGAGATTGTCCTCCACACCTTGTGAATCATTATGCCCTTAAAGTTGATTTTAGGAGCCATTTGTCAAGTTTAATTTTAAAGCTGTTTATATTCTCACAGTCTATGATGTCTTGTGGCAAAGAATTCCAGATTCTAGGAGCTCTAACTGTAAAAAATTGCTGTCTTTGGTTTTTGTTCAATCAATTCCTATTTGTTTATTGTGATTTCTTGCTACAATTTTCCTTGATGTAAAAGGCAGTCCACATAAATCCATTAAGGTAGCAGAATGGACAATCTTGAAGAGCTGAAGAAGTTCACCTCTTGTTCTTCTAAGACTAAGTGAATACAGTCCTGTTTTTTGGAGCCTAGTTCCATAGTCTAACTGAGAGAGATGTGATACAAGTTTTGTTGCTCTTCTCTGCACCTGTTCTATTCTAGTAATATCTGCAATCAAATAAGGACTCCAGAAGGGTGATCCATAATCCGTGTAAGGTCTGATGTGTGATTTATAAAGAGACATAATGCATTCCTCCGATTTAGCAACAAATGTATTATTTATTCTATGAAGAAGCGCATTAGTTTGGTTGGCCAATTTATTACAATGATCAGTAGATGACAATTTGTCATTTACTAATATTCCCAGATCCTTTTCCACAGATGATTCCCTGATAGTGATATTGTTAAGGAGATATGTTTGTTTGGGATTTTTACTACCCATGTGCAAAATTGCACATTTTGAGACATTGAAAAACATTCAGTTGACATTTGCCCAGCATTCAATCATAGCAAGATCGTTTTTTAAGATATTTCTATTAGTGTCACTGTCAACACATCCACCCAACTTAGTGTCATCTGCAAATTTTGAAATTATATTGTTTGATGAGATAAAGAGATCACTAATAAAGATACTGAACAGTATAGGTCCCAAAACAGAGCCCTGGGGAACACTGCTCGATACCTTTCTTCTTTCCAAAAGTTCCCCATTCACCCTAACACTGTATTCTATCATTCAACCAACTATGAACTCACGACACAATACCATGTGAAAAACCCAATTTAATTAGTTTATCTATCAGTATAGAATGTAATACCTTATCAAAAGTCTTGCTATAATCGAGTAGGATGACATCAACTGGAATATTTAGGTCCAGGTTTTAACTAATCTTATTGTTAAAGGAGAGCAAGTTGGTTGTGCATGAGTAACCTGATTTAAATCCATGCTGTGTTGTATCTCCTATGTTTAAGAACTGCATTTCTTCTTCAATTAGTAATTTAATCTTTTTTTTCCAATAGTTTGCAGGGTATAGACATGAGACTAATGGGCCTGTAATTTTCTGCTTTACAACATAATTCTGTTTTAAAGATAGGAGCAACACTGGCTACTTTCCAATCCAAGGGGACCCTAGATTCCTTAAGTGATTTATTAGAAATGATGGTAAGTGGTATAACAATAAAGTCAGATGTTCCTATAAGAAATTTAGAGGTTATATTATCAGGACCAGGACTAATTTTTTTTAACATTTCTAAAAGTTTACATGCTTCATGAGATGTAATGGTATCATCAAGATTTTTACCTGAACAAACTTGTGGTGCAAACTCTATATCTTGCTCAAAAACTGAGCAGAAGTACTGTACTTATTGAATTCGGTAGCAGTAACCTTATTTGAAATGATAGTGGTAGTATCTATAATTAATGGGCCTACCCTTCTGGTATCTCCCTTTTTTCTATTTAGATATGAATATAAACATTTATGAGAGTCTTTGGTGTGAGCAATTTTAAATTCCAAATTCCATTTAGCTAGTAAAATGAACTTCTTAAGGTCCTTAACTGCCTTCCTGTATTTTAATAATATTCCCTCTTTCTGATCTAACCAACACTGTTTTAATTGTGTAAATAACTTCTGCTTGTGTATACTCAGTTTTTTGATGGAACAGTTGTACTATGCAAGAATTTTACCTTTATTATTATATTTTTTTCTTTCTGGAACATATTGTTTTTCTAGATCATAAATTATATCTTTGAAAATGTTCCAAGTATCTTCTATATTTAGTGGAGAAAGTATTAAATCCCATGGTATAACCTTAAGCTGCTCATTGATTTTAAGAAAATCGGCTTTATCATAGTGTTTTATCATAAGTTTATTTGGAGATATTTTATATACCAGAGGAATGGTAAAGAGGATTGACATATGGTCACTGTTACCTATTGGGTCAGTAACACGTAAATTAGTTAGGGATGCTTCCATATTAGATATAATTAGATCCAGTATATTTGTCCCTCAAGTAGGTTCTCTAACCAATTGGGTAAGACCTAAATCTATGATTGTTGAAATTAACTGTGTATTATATTGATTAAGCCTGTTAAATTGTCCCAATTAATAGATGGAAGGTTAAAGTCACCCAAAATAATTACTGTTCCCTTATCTGCTAATTGGGTAATTTCCTTAGTTAGTTGATTAATATAGCAAATATTTGAAGAAGGTGAATGATAACAAGTACCAATCAGAATCTGAGGGTGACCATTGGGTTGTAAGTGCACCCAAATGCAGTGCATCTGAAGGGGACAAGCCCATGCATATACGGCACATCATGATATTCAGCCTGGTATGTGCAGTGCATCTGCTGGCAAAACCCCTCAATGTGACGCATACTGGGGCACAAAGTTGAGCCCCCCAAAAATGGCTCAAATGCTGGGCACCCACAGGTGGGCTGCTATACTACATGGTGCAACACAGCAACCACCAGCTGTGGGTGGCCAACTGCCCACCCAGAACACCATCCACAAGCACCCATATATTCCCTGATGGTCTAGTGGCACCCTACTCCCTCCCCGTAGCCACAATTGCCATGAAAAATAAAGAATGACATCCCTGGTGGTCTAGTTGTACCCCCTCCCTCTCTTTAGCCACGATCATAGGTAGAATTGCCAAAAATAAATTTATGGTAGTTTGTGGCACCCCCCACCTGCACAGGACCCCCTGTCCATCCAGCTCCCCCACTCTCATTGGTGGGCAGCTGCAAACCACCCACATACTACCTGGCTGCCTGCTGAGTGACAGCTTACAAAATGAGCTGTAAGCCCATTGGTCCACACTGTGGACCAATGGGCTTGCATAGCATACTGTGCTAGACGGTCACAAATGTGTGAATGGACTTCATTCCCATCTTACCACTAGACCATCAGGGAACATATGGGTGCTTGTGAACGATGTTCTGGGTGAGTGAGTGTCTACCCATGACTGGCGGCTGCTGTGTTATGCCATGCAGTACATTTGGCTGGCAGCCTGGTGGAATGCGGGTGGGTAGCAGCTGCTCACCGATGATGGGGGGAGCTGGGTGGGCAGGGGATCCTGTGTGGGGGGGCCACTAGAAAACCATGGATTTATTGTTTGCAATTCTACCAGCAATCACAGCTACAGGTAGGGAGGGTGGTTTCCACTAGACCATCAAGGAGTTCTTTCTTTTTATTACCGGCCATCATGGCTACAGGGTGGAGGGGTACCCCAGGACCCCCTCTGTCCACACCACATGCTGTGCAGGGCACCAGGTGCATTTCACTGGGCTGCCCTGCTCAATGAATGCAAATGGGGTCATAATGACATGCAAATGGCCCCATTTGTGCCTTGCATACATGATGGTCCCATTTGCATGTTCAGGTCTCAATATCTCAGAAATGCGCCCAGCGCACCTACAGTTGCACTGGAGCATTCCCAGTCCTACCTGTCTGGGAGATGTGCCGGTGCATTGTATATGCACTATGCGCATTCTGTGCTATATTCAATGGTGATGTGCCATGGCACATCTCCTTTGAATATCCCCCTGTCTGGCTACGGTGCACCTTGGTTGTGCTGCACCTCCACTTGTGCCATTGCCAGTTGCAGTCTGAATATCTAGCACTAAGTGTCAACTCCTATCCTCTTTTCTTTTGTCAAGATCTGACCACTTCTGGTAGCCATAGCTGGGGTAGTTAACTGGCTACTTATTTACCTAGTAATGTAATTTACAGAAGCTGCAAATTCCAGGGTTGATATACAGCTGTGTACTAGTGGTATGATATCCCAAGTATACTATTTGTAAATTATATGGGCTGTGCAACACTGTACAAGCTATGTAAATACAATATTAACAAACAGATTATTGAATGACATAAATAACCACTTTAGCTCGGTAGCTCAGTAGTATAAAAATAGTATGAAAATATAAATAATGCCTAATAGAGCCAAAGTGCAGAATCAAGTACAAATTATAGTATTTCAAAATTCCAGAGTGTTAACTCTAATTAAACTACTATGTTATGTAAATTGTCTCCTATTGCAATTATATGTGTCTTAAATGTGTTTATAAGAACAGTCAATTCAATTTCAAGGTTCAGTAGGGTGCAATTTAATACTTCAAATCCGTAACTGATTTTTCCAAAATTCATGTGGAATATAAATACTGAGAGAAAGAATGGAAAGGGAAAAATCAACTCCCAAACAGACAGGCATTTGGTAAATAAGCCATGTGGTCAACAGCAATAACAATGTAATCAATGGTATCTGAAGTTCACGGGTAAGCAAATGTTTCAGTACCTATCCAATCAGGTGCACTTGTTTCCACAGCCTCACAACATTAGTAGAAGATTAATGGAGGATGTAAACTCATTGGGCCAGATATTCAGAAATGCACCAAAGAACAGCGCAACCCTGGTGCAGCACAACTCAACTGCACCAAGGCGCAGTGACTGCGATATTCAATGATTGTGCACCGTGACATGTGCCAGCGCAATATGGCTGAATATCATAGGGATGCACCAGGGAGCAAACCGACCTGTGCCATAGTGCAACCAGAGATGGCAAAGGAAGATGCACAAGGGCACTGAAGGACCAACCCTACCTAGGCACTGCTGGGAGCAAGGCAGAGGGGCAGCGTGGGGAGGCAGTGGAGCCCAGCCAGGAACAGTGGTAGGGAAGCACAGCAGTGAGCCACAGGGGAGCACCGCCTGCAGGGCACACACAGGCAACTGGCCCCCCAGTACCAGGGCAGTGGATGCATGGAACAGGTGGCACCATCGGCCAAGGGTGAACTGCCACTGGCCCTCTCCCACTGGACAGCATACCCTCACCCACCCAGACCATGGCAAGCCACACCCTGGCACACGACACCCAACACACGTGCCACACATCCTGCACAGCCAGCCCATGGCCACCCCAAGGCACAGCCTCTGACCGAGGGGCAGGACACCACCATGCATGGCCCGCACAATGACAAAGGCAACCACACAGATACCCACCATGCCACTGCAGCATGGTTCCACTCACCAGCTGCAAAGCAGACAAGAAGACAGGCAGGTGAGGTTGTAAAATATATTATGGAACTATATACAATAAAACAAGAGGGATAGGGTAGGAGAGTGAAGGATGGGGACAGGGGAGAGGGACTGTACAGTGGGATGGGGGAAGGGAGGGGAAGAGAAGGCAGGGGCAAGTAGGATGTATGGTGCCCACTACGGGCGGCCATGGCCTGCCGCCGCCTGGTGCTTCCATCTCAGCCTGTTGCACAACACCATCCTCTGTGTCTGTTGTGCAACTTCCAAGGTGGTGGAGGTAATCAGAATAATCTGCCGAAGGAGCTGATAGTACAGCAGCAGCCGCGATCTCCTCTGGATGAAAATGACAAAGGAATGGACAGGTTATCAGTGCATGTCCATAGAAACCATGCCCTCCCACTGTGCGCAGCAGTCAGTGGGAACACACACCCCTGGAGTGGCACCCCAGCCACCCACAGTGGGTGGGCCAATGCCTGCTGACACTCCAGCATGCCACAACAGTGCACAGTGATGGATACCACCTCCCAAGGGCCACTTGGCTGCTCAGTGGCAGACAGGTGGGAAAGTGCTGCAGCAGCACCACAGCAGCACAGGGGGAAGCAGGACACACACCCATCCCATCAAATGCTGCCATACATGTGCAATGACCACCCCATGGTGGCATGCACACCACACAGTGTGCCACACACAGCTGACACAGTACATGGCACAGGTTGCCATGGCTACACCCCCACCCCTGCTGATCACCTAGTAAGGAGTAGAGGAAGAGAACAGATACTACCTGCCCACTGCAGCACTGCATGCCCTGGTCCCACAGCTGCTCCATCTTCCCTAGCCGGTTGTCCAGCAGTGGCCTGCTGTGGTGCGCCAGGCAACCCTGCCACCCTGGCATGGCATCGATCCCCAGACCCTAGGAAAGGAACACAGACATGCACACATCAGAACACAGCCACAGCATGAGCCCATTGCCTCCACCCCTATGCACAGTGTGCGCCCCAGCCAGGTATGACCAGCAGGGCAGTGGTGCAGTGCACCTGATGTCTGGCAATGCCACACCACAGGGCACATGATGACAGTGCCCCACCAAGGCATGCAGGCAGCTCAGCTAACACAATGGTACTGCAGTTGTGCACAGGAACAGCATGTGCCAACTTACCTGGCCATGGCACGGCCCCCCCTGCAGACATGTGCCTGCAGTGCCCTCAGCTGCTCAGGGTCCCTCAACATCAGGTCACCTGATCAGTGGCAGCACTGCTCCACAGTGTATTGCACCTCTGTGGCTTGGACCAGGCCAGCAGCAATGGCCTGCCACACATCAGTTCTGGCCTGCCCAAACAGGCCTGATACATGTGGCTCAATCAGTGCTACAAGATTCATGAGTTCCACCTTGCTCCAGTTGCCAGCACTTCACTCTTCATGCCATGCCATGCTGCCTATACAAGTGGTGTTACAAAATATCACCCAGTAGTGCACATGCACAACGTGCGCCGGATGCATGCCTCTTGGATGATTGCATGGCGTCTGCCAATCGCAGATAACTGTGGATGAGCAGCATGGGTGTGGCCACTCAGTATATGTAACAGGAGTCCCATGGGGCATTGGGTAAGGTCGGGGAACAACACGCGCAAAGGTCACATGGGCACTTTAGGGCCTATATTGCATAGTGCGCAATAGGGTCTATAGTGCCTGAGCACCATGGGCCCTATGGTGCCTAAGTGCCATAGACCTAATAGTGCTTGAGTGCCATGGGCCCCATAGCACCCAGGTGCTATAGGGTCCATGGCGCATTAGGTGCTATGGCCCCATAGCACTCCTAGCACACAGTGTGCAATAGGCAGTAGCACATGCCACAGCGCATGCGTAATGTGAGTGGTGCACTGCTCATGTCACGGCATTGCACCATGACATGCACCAGAGCAATTCCATTGCACAAGGAGCAAGTGCGCGATATTCAGCCATCACATGCAAATGAGCTCATCAGCCAATCCGCGACACACTAAGGACATTAGGATGTCATTACCATTGCGCAACAGCTCATTTGCATGCAATGCACTATAAAGGTGCCACACAACAGCACAGGCCATGGACCGGTATTGCAACCATCTGAGGTAAGTTGTGCCTGCTGTGGGGACAGCCAGCACAGCAGGATGGATGGGGCGAGCTGCTGCAGACAGTAACCACATGTCCATGTCCACAGGTAGCAACATGTCTGAGCATGAGGAGAATGAGGAGCGTGAGCCTGCTTGCAAGTGCAGACCCAACTTTATGAAGGCAGAAGCCAATGCCCTGTTCGAGTCCTACCTTGACAGGGAGCCATTGCTGAGTGGTGTGACTGGCACACCACAGGCCAGGCCAGGGCCTAGGTGGAGGTGGCAGTGGCTGTGAATCAGTAGGCCAGCCACCAGCAGTCTGCACAGGAGTGCAGAAAGAAGGTGGGCACTGACAAATGCCAGATAAAGGAGAAGGTGGCCACCATACGGGCGGCTGGGACAGTCACTGGTGGGGGCCAGCTGCTGTGCCACAGCTCACAGCACAAGAGGAGCTGGTGGTGGCCACCATGCATCACAGCACAGTTGAGGGTGTGCCGGGCAGTGGCTTCCAGGCAGGAGGGAGCCCATCACTGTATGGTAGGTATGGCGAGGGGCAGGTACGGTTGCACTGACACATATGATTTCTCTTACAGCACTGGCAAGCCAGCATGCACTGGCAGGGTGCCTGCGGCTGCTGAGGGGGGCAGGCCTAGCCCCAGAGGACCAGCCATCCACCTCCATGGGCATCCAGAGTCTTGATTGGCTGCAGTACACCACTGCTGTCCAGCCTGATGTCCTGGGCTTGGTGGCGGATGAGGCCCTGGCTGTGTTCCAGCAAGATGCCAACCAAGGTGTGCTCTGCATGAAGACACAGATTGGGGCAGGGTCTGACACCAATGATGACAAGACCATCATCCTGGACAGCAAGGGGTGTTCTCGTGGGGGAGACACCCATACCTACCACCAACACTAGCAGTGTGGCCAGTGGCCTGTTGGCAGTGGAACAGCTGCCCACTGCTGCCCCTGGTTCTGCTGTGTGCACAGACACAGTGGATCTGGCAGGTAGTGGTGGTGCAAACGCCCAGGCACTGACCAGTGCACATGGGCCAGAGAGGCAGCAGCAGCAGACAGCTGGGGATGATGGGCAGCCGGGTGCAGTGTCCACCACCGGTGTGCCTGACAATGACCTACCCCATGGGGACCACACTGTGCAGCTTCCACCTGAGCGGGGGACCATGCAGTGCAGTCGTACACCACTGGTGGGACAGCGACATGCCCATGCACCCCTGGGCACCGACCCATTGAATGAGCACACCTGATTATTGTGGGCCTCCGTGGAGCAACAGTTGCTGCTCATAGCTGGGGTGTGTGGGTGTGTGCACTCCATGGAGAGGTGTGCCAGGCAGCCGAGCAGCATGAGAGTGACACCGCACAGGTCCTGTAGGCCATACAGCACCTGCGGGAGGACACAACTGCATCCCTGGACTGCATTGCCAATGAGATCTCGGTCAGCCTTGCGCCACTGGCTGTCATAGGGCATGGCCACCAGCCATAGTCACTGCAGAGTGTACTGTCCACCCCACAAACCCAGTGTCTGGTGACACCCTCAATGCTGATACTGGGGTCCGTTGTCGGCATCCCAGGAATGCCTGGGGTGGGCCTCTTTGGGTGCCTATGGACCCCTGCGAGGGCCCGGTCTCATTCCCACAGTTTGACTCCTGGGGGCAGTCACATACCTCCCCTGTGGCCATTGAGCAGCCTATGGCTGCCAAGAGGCCACACCCCATGTCCGTGGCGGCTATGTGTCCGCACGGCAGACTTGATGTGCGTGACACCCTGTCTGCAGTCAGCTGCCACCACCCTGTGTATGCAAGGGTGATGTGTGTGTGTGTGCATTACACAGTTGTGGCACCTGTGTGTCATGCCACACACTGCCCGTCTGCATGATAAGGGCAGCACAGCACTGGTTGTGCCTGTGCACCAGTGGCCTGCATCTGATCCACACCACGTGTTAGCACCTGAGTGCATGCCTGCATGTGCCAGTGTGTGTATGTGTGTTGCTGTACAGTGCTGCGTGGTGTTGTGTGTGGCTGTGTGTCACTTCCCCCCACCCCTTCCCCATGGCTGTGTGTGCATGCCCATAGCCATGCCCGCCCATGCCTGTGTGCTGTTCCATTGTGTCTGTTCAGTGCACGGGTGTTTGTCCACCTACCTGCATGTGCCGAAGTGCTCCTGTGCAATCGTGTCCCAATGTTGGCATGCCATCCTGAGGAGCCAAGGATCCCTCCACCCAAGGAGGGGGCTGCCCACCATCCCCCACCCCATTGCCCACATTGTCGCTACTGATGTCGCCTTTTTTGGCCTCGACAGCTATCCCACAGTCAATGGCCATGTTGTGCAGCATGCAGCATGCCAGGAATAGGCCACAGGCCTTCGAGGGGCTGTACTGTAGGGCACCTCCAGCCCTGTCTAGGCATTGGAATCATGCCTTCAGCATCCCAAACACACGCTCAGTGATGTTCCACATACTGGTGTGTGGCTCATTGTACTGGTCCTCTGCTGGGGATGGTAGGGGGTGAGCAGCCAGGGCCTGAGTGGGTAGCCACTATCACCTGTGTGGACAGATATATGGTTAGCTTGGTGTCCTCTGTCACTGTGCCTATTGTCCATCCCAGGCACTCCCACCAGTGCATATGCCCTGCCGGCCCCCTCCCATGCCCTGCTATACCCAGCTGCCCATGGTCTTCCCATACTCACCCACTAGGTGGCCCATGGGGATGTCCCCACTCTCAAACCTGTGGCACAGTGCTGAGCTGTATCAGATGAATGTGTCATGTGCACTCCCAGGGTGTGTGGCACAGACATTGGTTATGTGCCCCCTGGGATCGCACACCACCTGGCAGTTGACACTGGGGTAGCCCTTCCTATTCACATATGCTAACCCCTCCAGGCCAGGTGGCATGTGGATGCCCACATGGGTGTAGTCGATGTCCCCTAACATGTCAGGCACCCATGCTACCCTGTGGAACTCCTGCATGGTTGCTGTATGCTCTGCCTGTGTGCTGGGGAAATGGAAGTAGTCTGCAGCATGTAGCAGCAGAACATTGAGGAATTGTGTGAGGAGCCATGACGTGGCTAACTGGGTTATGCCTGTGGTGTCCCCTGTTGGTCTCTGGAAGGTGCCTGTGGTGAAGAGGCACATGACGTCTGTCACTTTCATCTCCACTGTCAGGGTGTGGCTCTGTCTAGTGGGTGCCTGCATCTCCTCACTGCACAGTTCACAGAGCTGCCTCAGACTTACCTGGTTCAGGCGATACCGGCCCATGATCTGAGTATCAGTGTGGGTCTTGAAGCAGATGCAGGGCCGGTAAGGCCTGTTCCTGGTATACCGCTGATGGGCCCTTCCATGACCATGTCACTCTGCCTCCTGCCTCCTCACACCTCTAATTATAGCCTCCATCTGGAAGGCTGCACAGGCCATAGCCCCTGTTGTCATGTCTGCCCCTGGGCATCCGGCTCCAGTGGACCGCTTGCCACCATGCGGCAGATCCTTTCCCCCTATGCCGGGCTTCCTCTTGTGTCACCTGCTCCTGGCTTGCAGTCACCTGCTACTTCTGTCCCATGCCCCTGTGGATGCCTGTGCTGCTTTCTTTGGGGTTTGGTGGCTCCTTCTTTCTCACTCTCTCACTCTCACTCTGTCTGTCTCCCTGTCACTCTCTCTCTCTCTCTCTCTCTCTCTCCCTTCCTTCTCCCTCTGTCTCTCTGTCTCTGTGTCTGTCTCTCTCTCTCTCTGTCTGCCTTTCTGTCTCTCTGTGTAGTTCCCCTCTGGCGCAAGTGCTGTCCCCCTGCTTGCTCCCTGTTTTTATAGGCTCAAGTCTGCTCAGCGCATCTGGCCGTTGCTCCACACTTGTGCCATGGGTCAGGGGTTGAATATCGCACTGTGCTGCATATTCATGGGAATGCCCCTGCCCTTGCACATGCATTCATTACAGTTGCACGTTGGCACACTGCTACTTGTGCTGCACAACAGCTCCCACTGAATATCGTTCCATGATGCATTTCTGCAGTTGCGCATACGCAACCCAGCTGCACCACGTGCAACTGCTTTGAATATCCAGGCCCCTGGGTTCATGTTCAAGTCCCACCATGTAATGCAAGTTCAGTCTTTGCCTTTACTTCTGCTTTTTCCCTTCTACTTGTAGTACTAGTGGCACACCAACTTCTAATATTTCTATCTAGCATGTACACTAGTTGAAAGAAAGAAGGCAACATTTGTAGAATATCCACTCCTTATTGGACTTTTAATTTTACTTTACTTTTAATAACTGACTGTGTTTGAAAAATATAATTACTAGCACACAAAGGTCACAATCACCTCATCAAGGGGCAATCATATATTAAATGACCTAACATAAAATTAGTCTATCAACTTTACTAACCATTAAATATGGAATAAGAATATGATTTATGGGTTAAGTAGGTATCTGTGTCAGTGTAAGTTTTATATATAAGTGCAACTGCCTGATCCGAAATGGTATACATCCCCGATGTCGACATGTCGACATGTCAACAGCACAGACCTCTACAGCAACAACAGTGCCACATTGCTGAAGGGAACCCGCTAGCACCTGGCACTGTCTGTAGGGGGTCCTGCACCCCTCCAGACTCAGCTCCGACTCAGAGTTGAGAATCCTAAGTGGGAGGGGGTGCGGTAGGTGAAGCCCCCCCTGCAGAAAACACTTGTTGCTTCTGCAAACCAGAAGCCAACTGTAAAATGCAGCTGACCTGCTGGTTTTGCTGTTGGGTTGTTCAACAAATATTTTGTCGATGACCTGTCATGGATCCAACAGAAACCACCAATACCTAAAATGATTATGCTATAATTATGCTGCTAAGTATGCTGCTATATGTTAACCTAATATTTAACCAAATAATCTAAGTACACAGTTATACAAATATTCAGAACTTACTCCTGTCCTGTGGTTAAGTTTGGCTTCCTTAGATTTTATACAGCTTGTCCCTTCAGATGGCATTTTTGAGGCCTCTCAGCAGAAAGATGTCTTCTGCAGGTCAGATAAATAACGTAAGGCACCTTAGGAAGCCTAAAAAAGTATTCTTAGGTCTTGAACTCATGTAGTACCCTTGACCTATTTAGACTCATTGAGTTCAGAGGCAAAAATGCAGCATAGAAAGTGGCACAAAGTGCATTTTTACCGAGCTAAGTTTGTGCAGTGTGGCAGTCGACCAAACCCGATTTAACTGCAGAACACTGCTGTTGCACAGCTATAGCTCAAAACCACATGACTAAAATTTACATATGGTGCAAACAGAAATGTAAAATTAAAAGCCTTTTTTTTTGAAGTAATAACCCAGTAAACAAAAAAATCCTAAACTTTAGTGCTTTCCTATGTATAACTTCGAAGGGAGCCTTGATAAGAATCTGATACTGTAATAACAGCTGTTTATCAGCTACTTTACGGCAGCACTATTTGGAAAAGCATAAAAGCTAATAAAGATAGCAATTAAAAATGTGTATAAACATAAAACCAGAAAACAAACAGTCATTTGGAGTACAACACATCTCCACAATCTCTGTAGTCTGCTTTACGAACATATGAACATACGAAATTGCCAGCAAATACAGGCCATATGGTCTATCTAGTCTGCTCGATTGTGCAGCACTTCAGCCCATTAGACTGCAGCTGCCCCCCCATTAACTCTTCCCTCCCCAACTGCCCCCCCGGTATGTACTTTCCCCTTGAATTTGTTCCACCTCTCTTGAAGCACCCACAGTCTGTGCTGATTTGTTCAGGCAGTGCATTCCACCGTTATCACTCTTTCAGTGAAGTAGTGCCTCCTCCTTTCCCTCCTGAATCTGCCCCCCTTTAACTTCAGGGCATGCCTTCTGGTATGTCTTCCATTCAGGAGAGTGAACCTACCCTGAAAGCCTACTCTGTTCATCCCCTTCAGGTACTTGATGGTCTCAATCATGTCCCCCCTCTCTCTCTTTTATCCTCCAGGGTTTACATGTTGAGATCTTTTAGTCTTTCCTTGTAAGTTCTATCACCCAACCCCTGTATCATCTTTGTTACTCTTCACTGCAGTTCCTCCAGTAGTTTGATGTTCCTTTTCAAGTACTGGTGCGAGAACTGCATGCAGTACTCTAAGTACAGCCTCATCAGGGACCTGTACAGGGGCAATATGACTTTGGTACATCTGGATGTAACCCCCCTTGCTATGCACCCTAGCATCCTGTTAGCCTTATCTGCTGTCTTCCTACACTGGGCTGAGTGGTTTAATTCCCCGGTCACCAGCACCCCCAGATCCTTCTCCTCATCAGATGAGGACAGTTTGATACCATCCACCCAGTAGCTGTATCCTGGGTTTTTGGCTCCGAAATGCATCACCTTGAACTTCTAGTCATTGAAGCCAAGTTGTGTGACCACTCCTCGAGTCTTACCAAGTCCTCCTGCACTAATTTGCCACCCACCTCCCCATCCACCTCAGCACAGATCTTGGTGTCATTAGCGAATAGGCTGATCTTACTCTTGATCCCAACCACTATGTCTGCAATGAAAATGTTAAACAGGGCTAGTCCCAGTACTGATCCCAGTGGGACACCACTTGTCACTGCCCTGGGCTCCGCTGATTCTTCCCTCACAACTACCCTCTATTGCCTGTCCCCCGGCCTGTTTTCTACCCATTGGGCTAGCTTCCACCCTATACCAAGACTCCTCAACTTGCAGGTCAACCTTCTGTGTGGCACAGAATCGAAGGCCTTGCTGAAAACCAGGTAAACTACATTTACCACATGGCTCTCGTCCAGTGCCCCTGTGACCCAGTCAAAAAAATCAAACAAGTTTGTCTGACAGGATCTGCCTGCGTTGAACCCATGCTGTCTGCTGTCTGTTGTCTTGCAGATCATTATTCACAAGAAACTGCACCAGCCTTTCTTTCAGGATAGATTCCATCTGTTTGCCCACAATTGCGGTGAGGCTCATTGGTCTGTAGTTCCCTGGTTCATCTTGGGCATACTTTTGTGGAGAGGTACCATGTGCACCTCCCTCAAATCTCTGGGCACACATCCCGTATTTAGCAAGGTGTTGAACAGATTCACCAGTAGCTCTGCCACAACCTTTGCCAGCTCCCTCAGCACCCAGGGATGTACCCCGTCTGGCCCTCAAGCCTTGTCTACCCTCAGGGACCCAAGGTCCTCCAGCACCCTTTCCACCATGATTACCCCATTTTCGATTGTCTTACCCCCCCCATGTCTGCACCCCCTTTACCTGCAGGAATGGGCTCATCCCTCTGCCTTGTGAACAGTGAACAGAAGTACTCATTAAGTACTTCTGCCTTCTCAGACCCCTTGTCTACCCACGCACTGCCTTTCTTGATCCTAACTATTTCATCTTTCCACCTCCTATGTTCCCTGATATGCCTGATGAAATCGTTTACCCCTTCCTTAATCCCCTGTGCTAATTTCCTTTTCCTCACTGCCTTTGTGGTCCTGACCGCTCTGCTCACTTCCCTGGAAGTTCTCCCTATCCTCTGCCATTTTGGTTCTCTTGTAGGTTCAGAAGGTCCTTCTCTTGTCCGTCACCTTATCTGTTACCTCTTTGGTCATCCAGTTTGATTGCTTGGTCCTTGATTTTTTTTTTTGCTGACACACGCTTTAGTGGATTCAATTAGCCCTAGTTTTATGATCGCCCATTTCTGCTCTGCGTCCATATCAGGGTGGATGCCATCTATGTGTGTTCTTATTAATTGCCCCATCCTGCCAAAGTCTGCCTTTCTGAAGTCCAGGACCATTGTTTTGTATTGTGGATCTCTCTACCGAAACTGATAGAGAACCACACTGTGTGGTGATCACTATCAGCCAGTGGTTCCTCCACCCTTACATCTGTGACCTGTTCTCCATCCTCCAGCACCAGGTCTAGAATATTTTCTTCCCTTCTTGGCACTGTCACCCTCTGGGTCAGGAAGCCATCCAGGATTGCTTCAAGGAGGATCTGCTCCCTAGTGTATGTGGTGGCTGGGATGCTCCAATCAACCCCTGGTAAACTGAAGTCTCCCACCACCACAATGCTACCTTTGCCAGAGAGTCTCCTTTTCTCCCCTAGCTCCCTATCCACATCCTCTTTTTGGGTTGGGGGCCTACAAATGACCCCCAATTGTACCCTAGCTCCCCTTCATGGCATAGAGTTGTATCCAAATGATTCTGACCTACCATCTTACCCCTCCTCCCTGATGCATCCAATCCCTTCCCTTATGTAAACGACTACTACCCCCCACCATCACCTTTTTCTCTGTCCCTCCTGAATAATTTAAATCTGGGATGACCAAGTCACAGTCATGGTTTTGGGTTGCTCACATCTCAGTGATGGCTACTATGTGCACCTCTCCTTCTGCCAACAGTGCCTGCAGCTCTGCCATCTTATTCCCCAGGCTCCTAGCATTTAGTGATTCCATGCTCCACCCTGATCCTCTCCCAGCTGCCCCCTTACTCTCCCCTGCCCCCCATCCTAGACAAAGTAGGCCCTATCATTGCTATGGGGGGAGGTCCTCTGGACCTCCTCTCCTGATTCACTCTACCTCCCCAGGCCACTCCCCAGCAAGTTTAAATGATACTTTTTGGTGATAAATTCCCTCAGTCTCTGCTTTATCACCCCCAAACCCTAATTACTTAGATGTAGCATGTCCCCTGCATATAGATCAGGGTTCTCCCATGTGTTGCCCCACTCTCTCTCACCCTGCCATACACCATGGACTCCCACCATTCTCTCAGCCACTTGTTGAAGTCCATGATTCTGCTTTTTCTGTCCGTACTTGCCCTTGGCACTGGAAAAAATTCTAAGAATGCCACTGTGCTTCCCTCCTCTCTGCATAGCTTCTCCACTTCTCTGAAGCTGCCGTAAACCTCCTCTATCTTCTTTTCTTTCAGATAATTTGTTCTGAGGTGAACAATGATTTGTTGTTCCCCCACCTTCTGTACACACCTACCAATGTGGTGCTGCACCCAACCTGCTATCATGCCAGGCATGCACTCTACCCCGATGCTGCATTTCTTGGCCTCCTTTCCCCCCATCTGATCCCCTTAACTATAGAGTCCCCCATAATTATGACTGATTCCTTTATGTGCACCCTCTCTTTTTACGGGCTCTTTTCCTTCCCCAAAAATACTGCTTTCCCCTATTGCCCCAGCTGTTCCCCCCTCTGCCTTCTCCATATTGTGTCCTGACTTCTCCCCCTTGCCAACTATGGCTGGTGCATCAGCTTCACTTACTAGACAAGTCCCTTGTGCCCCCTTACCTTCCCCATGCCGTTCCTCTGCCCCCCATACTACGTCCCTCCCCACTATGGTTTTCCTGTGTTTTCCTTGAGTTGCATATGCCGCCTCCCCATTGTTCCTTCCTCAGCTTTGTTCCATCCTTATCCTTGCTGCCTCCTGTTTGTAGCTTTGCTGCACCTCCCTGCTCCATTGTCCCTGGGTTAGTTTCCTTACCACCTTTCTGCTGCCCCTTGTCTCTAGTGCTATAGGTAGCACCTGACACTTCTGTAATGCATCCTTTCTCAATGCTAGTGATCCCCCCTTTAACCCTCTCAGTGATTATGTTACCTTCCCCCTCCTGCTTCTTCCGGTTAGCCATACCTTTGACATGATTTGATCTAGCGATCCCCTTTCCCTGTTTTTCCCTAGCCCCCCGCGTTCCTGAAGCTGATGACCTTGCACTGGCCCTGCTGTAGTCTTGTCTCATTGACTACTCCAACCCCTGCCTCCACGTCTTGCATGTGACTGCACTGGATTTTGCAGCCCACCTTCTGAGTCCTCTGGAATTTCCTTGTACTGGTCTGCTGGTGGCTGTATTGTGTGCCCCAACAGGTTCCCCTTAGGACCTCAATCTTCCCTACCTTGGCCTCCCCATGCCAGCAGATCCCTCCTCAGTCACTCAGTTTCTTCCCTCATTTGTCCCATCTGCCAGCACACCAAGCATCCCCCAGCCCTCCATACCACTGCCAAGATCATGGCTGCTCCGCATCCTTGGCAAATGAGCTACCCTCCTAGCACTTGCTGGCTTCCAATCCCCTTCCTCCCTTCCCATTGATTGGACCTTCTTCTGCCCAACCCTTCCCCCAGGCTGACCTCCTCTCATCTACGTTGGTCATGTTCACTCTTGTCACTCTCTGTAATTGCTACATCCATCTATTCCCCTTCACACTTCCACACACTATGTCCTACCTGCTCCTCTTCCCAGATGAACACTACTAGTACCTGATATTGCCTAGCTGAAGGTCTCTCACAATATCCACCTATCACACCAATCAGCAATTCATTGTGGATGCTGTACTCCTGTTTAAGACTGACCTATGCATTTTCCCCGTCCCATGACTACACTATTGGATAAGAACTACATGAGCTGCACCTGAAGTCCCTTCCTCCAATCACAGGGCAGGTATTCCCCTATAAATGTGCTGTGTTCAGGGGAGGGAGGGATTAGGGCCCACACCCGACTATCATGAGAGAGTATCAGCCTTGTGTCTACCCCTCACCGCACCTCCAAGCAGTGCAACTTCCTCCAGAGGCTTAACTAGGTGTTTACCTTGCCAGACGAAAGAAGAACCCTTCCCCCAAGCTACAGGGCTAGACAAAACACAGTTCCTGCCCTAGAAAGTTAATGGCTTAAAAAACACACATACAAGATAACCAGAAATGTTTCCCAAGTGAAATAAGTATAAAAGAACTAAAACCAGCAACGAGCAGGTTCTGCGCTGCACTGAAACTGAGTATTCTCTCCTGATCACCAGAGACAATCAGCCACGCCAGCAAATTCCCCATAAAACACTCAGCTGTACCATCAAAATCCCCACACAGGTAACTTTTCAAATTAATCCAGGAGGCAACCTGCTTCCAACTGAAAGCAACAATAAAACTGCAAAAGAAACAATAACAACTGAAAAAATGTTGTCAAATTCAACAGTCACCCCCCTGAAAAGAACCACTGCCTGCTGCTTTCAGCCCCAGTAGAGAAAAAGATTTTCATTAATGTTGCAAATCCCCCGCAGTGTTCTGTGTCACTCCAAATGACCATCCATCTCTACCGCTCCTGCGATTCACCACCAGCAATACGATGCCACCTTGGGAAAGCAGCCAGGTCTCCAAGCCTCCACTAGCCCACCTCATCTTCTACCTCATCTTCCACCAGGTGGCCTTGTTCCCTGTCAGTAAAGCAAGACAAACACTGGGAGGACTCTTAACACAACTTAACAGATGGCAGCAAGTTGTTCTGGTAAGGAGATATGCTCTTTAGGCTTAGGTGGCATACGTTTAATAAATTAAAAAACAGCTTTCTCTTCCTGCTTCCCGGTCTTTCTCCTCATGGTATGGGGGTGTGTAGCCGATCAGCAGTCTCTCGCATCTCTGCCTGCCTCAAGCTTATTTTATTCAATTGCTTTCCACTGCCCACTCCAAAGTTCCCCATTACTGCAGTGATATCACAGAATTTACAGATTAGTTACAGTTAACGTACAGCAGTGCCCACTCTAATGTTCCCCATTACTGCAGTGATATCACAGAATTTTCAGATTAGTTACAGTTAACGACAGCAGTGCCCACTCCAATGTTCCCCATTACTGCAGTGATATCACAGAATTTACAGATTAGTTACAGTTACTGTACAGCACTGCCCACTGCAAAGTTCCCCATTACTGCAGTGATATCACAGAATTTACAGATTAGTTACAGTTACGCATGCACTGCCCACTCCAATGTTCCCCATTACTGCAGTGATATACAGAATTTACAGATTAGTTACAGTTAACGTACAGCAGTGCCACTCTAATGTTCCCCATTACTGCAGTGATATCACAGAATTTACAGATTAGTTACAGTTAACGTACAGCAGTGCCCAATCTAATGTTCCCCATTACTGCAGTGATATCACAGAATTTACAGATTAGTTACAGTTAACGTACAGCAGTGCCCACTCTAATGTTCCCCATTATTGCAGTGATATCACAGAATTTACAGATTAGTTACAGTTACTGTACAGCAGTGCACACTCCAATGTTCCCCATTACTGCAGTGATATCACAGAATTTACAGATTAGTTACAGTTACTGTACAGCAGTGCACACTCCAATGTTCCCCATTACTGCAGTGATATCACAGAATTTACAGATTAGTTACAGTTAACGTACAGCAGTGCCCACTCCAATGTTCCCCATTATTGCATTGATATCACAGAATTTACAGATTAGTTACAGTTAACGTACAGCAGTGCCCACTCTAATGTTCCCCATTACTGCAGTAATATCACAGAATTTACAGATTAGTTACAGTTAACGTACAGCAGTGCCCACTCTAATGTTCCCCATTACTGCAGTGATATCACAGAATTTACAGATTAGTTACAGTGACTGTACAGCAGTGCCCACTCCAATGTTCCCCATTACTGCAGTGATATCACAGAATTTACAGATTAGTTACAGTGACTGTACAGCAGTGCCCACTCTAATGTTCCCCATTACTGCAGTGATATCACAGAATTTACAGATTAGTTACAGTTAACGTACAGCAGTGCCCACTCTAATGTTCCCCATTACTGCAGTGATATCACAGAATTTACAGATTAGTTACAGTTAACGTACAGCAGTGCCCACTCTAATGTTCCCCATTACTGCAGTGATATCACAGAATTTACAGATTAGTTACAGTGACTGTACAGCAGTGCCCACTCCAATGTTCCCCATTACTGCAGTGATATCACAGAATTTACAGATTAGTTAGTGACTGTACAGCAGTGCCCACTCTAATGTTCCCCATTACTGCAGTGATATCACAGAATTTACAGATTAGTTACAGTTAATGTACAGCAGTGCCCACTCTAATGTTCCCCATTACTGCAGTGATATCACAGAATTTACAGATTAGTTACAGTTAACGTACAGCAGTGCCCACTCTAATGTTCCCCATTACTGCAGTGATATCATAGAATTTACAGATTAGTTACAGTTACTGTACAGCAGTGCCCACTCCAATGTTCCCCATTACTGCCGGGATATCACATCAAAATATTGCATCAATAACACAACTACATACATGACTGACCTCTCCAATGTTTCCATTACTACAGAGATAGCATTGCATTATAACATTAGTAACACACTAACATAAGACAGTGTCCACTTCAAACTTCTACATTAATTCAGGGAAATCAAAGCATTATCACTTTAGTAACATGGAAACATACGGCAGTGAACATGCCAGTGTTCTCCATTACTGCAGTGACATTACAACATTATCTCATTAGGAGCACAGCAGGATACAATAGTGCCCACTCCTATGTTTCCATTACTGCAGTGATATCACAACATAATCACATTTGTGACACAATATCATACAGCAGTGTTCACTCCAATGTTCTCCAATACTGCAGTGATATCACAGAATTATCACATTAGTAACAATAAAACACAGCAGTGCCCATTCTAATTTTTCCCATTACTGCAAAGATATGTTAGCAATATCATATTAATAACACAATAGCATGCATGACTGCCCACTCCAATGTTTTCATTACTACAGAGATATCACTGTATTCAAACATTAGTAATACAGTAACATGCAAGAATGTCCACTTCAAACTTTCACATTACTGTGGGAAAATCCAAACAATATCAGTCTAATAACACACTTACTTATAGCAGTGCACACTCCAGTGCTCCCCATTACTGAACTGATATCACAGCATTATCACAGTAGTAACACAGTAACATACAGCAACACCCACGGTGACGTTCCCATTTACTGCAGTGATATCACTATATAATCACATTAGCAACACAGAACCATACTGCACGGCAGTGCCCACTTCGATGTTTCCCATTTCTGCAGTGATATCATAGCATTATCAAATTAGTAGCATAGTAATATACAGCAAAGCTCATGCCAATGTTTCCATATTGCAGTGATCAGGGATATCACACCATTGTTACATTAGTAACAAAGTAACGTACAGCAGTGCTCTTTCCAGTGCTTTCCATTACTTCAAGGGTCTCACAACAATATCACCTTAGTGGCACAGTAACTGACAGCAGTACCAACTCCAATGATCACCATTACTACACTGATATTGCAGCATTATCACATTAATAAAACAGTAACATTTAGCAGTGTGAACTCAGTGTTCCCCATTGCTGCAGTAATATCACAGAATTATCACATTAGTAAAACAGTAACATACATTAATACTAACTCCAGTGATTGCCATTACTATACTCGTATCTCAGCATTATCACAGTAGTAATACAGTAACAAGCAGCATTGTGACCGAACCACACCAGGTGTGGATAAATCCAGCATTACCCCTCACCTTGGAGTGGCATATTGTGATTATACAATGTCACCCTTTGTTTTGGGAAACAAAAACAAAAAGAGTTTCTTTCTTGTATTTTAATTTTTTCAATTGTATATATTGCTGCATGAGAAAAAGTAGTGCTTGGTTGCTAGGGACTCGTATGTTTATCTCTGATAATTTTTTTCTTGTTTGACTTTGATATGCTTTAACGGAGCTGATAGCTGCAAAAAAAGTTTGTCTGTGGTTAGAACCACGGAAAGGTGAGAGCAAGAGGCAAAACTATGATATAGTGGTTTACCATTCTGGAGAGATGGGAAGTAGTCAGTGTTTATCAGGGTTGCTGCCTTTCCAGTTGGGAGGTGCTTGACACATGCAGTGCTAATTTGTGTTTCTTTTGAGGTGCGAGAACGATGGGCAAGATAAATTAGTGAAGCATGAAAGGTCAGAGGGGAAAAGCCAGGTGGGGCAGGTGATGAGCCACAAAGAATCACTGGTAGGGAGTGGCAGCAGCTGGCAGGCGGGTCTCAAGAAGAAGAAACAAGATGGAGGAGCCTTTAGCACACATCAGGGAACAAGCTAAAGGGAGGAATGAGGATGCAGGAGAGAGGAGCAAGTTCATCTTTTTTCCTTCCATAGGTGGTTTTTGGGGAGGTCAGGAATTTGAAGCTGTTTGGTGGCTGAAGTGACAGTTGCCACACTAGAGCAGAGCAGCAGTTCATGGAGATGGCTGTTTAGCTGGGATTGCTGTTTTTGACAGTACCAGGTTGGTGATGGTCAGATTAATCTTTGTGTGAGTTCCTGATGTGGCTGACTGGTGGCTGGCTGGTACCATTTCCCATTGGGTAATGTTAGGCTTTACAAAAGGGAAAAGGTGCAAGCTAGCCAATCAGGTGTCAGCATTTTTAAAGCCATTTTATAATATAACATAAAAGATGTTCCTTTGAAGTCATGATCCAGTAGGGTTTAACCTCTGTCCACAGTTACCTGCCGAAAGTTACTCTTTTTTTTTCTTTCCCTGGTAACTGGTTTCTTTAACTGTTTAACTGCAGTGAGTAAAAAAAACAAAAAACTTACTACCGATTCTGTGTGGTGATTCAGGCTCTGACTCCTGAATCAAGATAAAGCAACTAGCAGTGAGAATGGAAGATGTGCAGATGGTGCTTGCATGGAGTGAGGGAAACCCAGCATGTGTTTGCAGTTATAAACACTCCTTTATAATGTCAAATTACACCACGGGTTTCCATAAGGGTAAAAGCAGAACCCAGTTATTATAAGTTAATAGCAAACCTATCTGTAAACACCCCTGTCTGTATAAACCACAATCTGTATACACACCCACCTGTATACACCCATGTCTGTATACACCATCAGTCTGCCCCCTCTCAGGGGTGTACAATATATAGACAGATCATCAGTTAGGCAGTGTGCAAACTATGTTGTGCCTTGTAAGTTAACAAGATCTGTTACGTGTACCTGTAGTACAAACTCAGAGGACTTAGAAGGACTAATGAGAGCTGGAGCTGTCATTAGTGCTTGTTTTAGAGCAAGAAAAGCCATCTGATGTTTTGGTTCCCAACTGTGAATATCAGTTTCCTTTTCTTCCTTTAGTAGATTATACAGTGGTTTTGCCATACTGGAGAAGGCTCTTATAAACTCTCTGCAAAATCCTACTATGCCCAAGAACTGTCATAATGCAGTGTTTGTCTTGGGTCTTGGCAATTGTTGTATTACCTGATTCTTATCAGGATCTACAGTTTGTCCTTCTTTGTTAATACATATACCCAAAAAAGTAACTTGTGACTGTCCAATTTGTGCTTTGCTAGAGTTTATTTTTAACCCTTCTTTATCTAAGACTGTTAGCAATTTGTTTAATAAACTAACATGCTCTTGGTATGTATCAGTCTGCAATAAAATGTCATTAACATATTTTATTATTGTTTCTGGTACTGAAAAACCTAATAATATTTCCGCTAAACACTGATGAAATAAAGTGGACGATGAGTGAAAGCCTTGTGACAAACATTGAAATGTGTACTGTTTATCCTGAAAAGTAAATGCAAATTTATAATGACTATTGGGATAGACAGGGATACACCAAAAGCCATTTGACACATTTAGTACAGTGTAAGATGTCACCGTAGGAGACAACGGAGATATTAAATTAGGAAGTCTCGCTACCACGGGGGTGACCAAGGCCATGACCTTATTTAGCACCCTATAGTCCACTGTTAATCTCCAGGTACCGTTGGGTTTACGTATCGGCAAAAGAGGGGAGTTCACTGTTGAACATATAGGTCTAATGACCCCTTGTAACTGTAACTGTTCCAGTATTGTACATACTTTTTTATATGCTTCTTTCGGAAATGCACATTGTTTTTGGGGAGAGGGTCTGGTCCTTCTATCTGGACCACCATATTAGACACCCATCTACACTCTGTAGCATTTTTAGCCCAAATTGATTTATGCCTTTGTACAATATATTTTATCCATTGCGGCACTCGTTTCCATAAATAACTCATGTGATACATTTTTAATGACTTTACTGTGTACACTCTATGTGAGTCATCCACATTCGGTCTTGGAGTAGTATTACTTCCTTGCCATAAAATCATATTACTAAGATCTACTACTAGACCATGATGTGCTAGAATGTCTATACCCATGATGGTACCTTCATGCGTATTGCATTTTGAAAACATACATTTTAATTGTTGATCACCTATCTGCACCAAGACTGGTTTCATCAAATATGCTGTTAACACACCCCCTGAGAAACCTTGCAAATTAATTTGTCGGTTCCCGTGAGTCATTAAAGGCATAGCACTGTCTGTTACACTAACAGTAGCACCAGTATCATCTAATATCACAGTCTGGCAGCCCCTGACCATTGCTGAGATTATCGGATGCCCTTCCCCATCCTCCTTTAATTGACCAAGTATTTGGAAGGTGGGGGCTACATCCCGTCATTTCTGTTTCTTTCCATTTCTAGTGAGAAGCTCTTCCTCCTCTTCTTTTTCCTCACTATTACCGGGGGCAGTAGGTTCCAATCGAACCGCTGCAACTGTCTTAGTAATAATCAAATTATTAAGCACTTCAATACATCTTTGTATGTCTGCCTTACCACCTGGTTTAGCATTATTCTCCTGATTTTGAACCCATCTCCTCTCTAAAACTTGCTTTCTTTTTCCTTCCATATCTCCACCTTTAACCCAACAATCTTGTTTAAAGTGGCCTTCTTTATTGCAATTGTAGCAGGTTAACCTACCCTTGCCTTCTGTTTTGACAAAAGCGAATACCTTTCGCTTATCCTTTCCTTTCTCTGGAATATCATCCTGTTGCATATACCACAAATCAGTAAGCAACTGTTCTTTTTTTGAAAGCATTATCTGCATGTTTACACATCATGCATATTGACGCAGGCACAATAGTAACCTGTCAATCAATCAGACTTAGAAAAGGTTCTGTATCTTTACTTGGGTCTCCTACACCTCCATATGTTGCCCAAGCAGCATACAGATGATTGATGAACATAACTGGGGACTCTCCAGGCTGCAGAGTGATCTCATAGATCCTACTCCGGTACATATGTGATACTCCATGCATAGACTGCAAAACAGTTTGTATCCCATCTACAGTAGCCCAGCTGTCATCCAATTTCTTGTTTAGCCTGTGTTCCTTTCATTTTTGCAGGTAAACTTTGTAATAACACTGCAGAAAATGACAATGTCACTATTTTACAGGCATCTTTGTTAGTCAAATTAAAATTGGTAACCAATGTTTTCAGTTTGCTACAATAGGGCACAGGATTTAGTTATGGCTCACATTTCCCTAACTGATCCACTAACTGCATGGCTTCTGGGATAGTGAGATCTCTTTGTGAGATCTCGGTATGTACCTCTACCTCTTCTAGAGCTGCTTCCTGTTCCTAGTCAGCTCTCCTATTTTCTGTGTCTTCCTTTAACTGTTCTTCCATTTCTTTAATCTTTTTATATGTTTTGACTGCTTTCTCTACCAATTCCTTTTTAATTTCCTCCTCAGCTTCCTTTGCATCATCTTCATATTTTTGATATTTATCTTTGGCACTGGCCAAGACTTGTTCCAAATTAAGTCTAGCCTTTTCAGTCATTCTTTTTATTTGTTGCCCTCTTTGTAGAACTTTCTTTCCCTCTCCCTTCACTTTTGTGACAATGGGGTCATTTTCCTATTACTGCGTAATGCAATACTTTCTTCTACCTCAGAATCACCTGATTCAGTCTCTGACTCTGATGGGTACTTGTGCCTTCCAAAACAACCACAAGGTACAGATATGTACTGTTGCTGACTAGGAAGTTGCTTATATTTCTGTACCTGATGCCATAATTCCAAATAAATTTGGCATTGTAATTGGGTTTCAGCCCATGCTCTTGATTAACATGATTTAAAGTTTGTACAGCTTGCTACAGCTGCTGGGATAATTCATTAATCTGGGCTTGACTCTGTTTGTTACTAAATTTGATATTTTCTTCCAATTGGTTATTCTTAATCATTAAACCACATACCTCTCCTTGAGAAACATTTAATTTATATTCACTATACTTAGTCTCTGTGACACATGTGGCTATATTAAAGTAATGAATATTCTCTTTTTCTAACATTTCTTTCTTTAACTGACACATCCTAGCAGTTATTTCTAACTGATACTGTAAGTACATCTGACATATGTAAGCTAACTTGATTTTATCTGATTTACACTTTTCATTGTGGTCTGTACATTGATGTATGGACCTTCTTTAAGGTTTGTCTCTAATAATTTATGTAATATGGCATCCATACTTACGTTTGTAGGTTTACTGGCAAATCATGTCTGACTTCGCCTCAGCTCCCTTATGTGTCTTCTGACCTCCATCCGTACGTGATTGATCAGTTCAGGTATGGTAGGCTTTCCTCACAGTGGCTTCCTTCTCTTCTTGGTTCGTTTGATGTCATCAGCAACCATATAGACTGTCTTCAGACACCCGAGTCATGGCACCAAATTGTAAGGATTAAGAAGATATGCTGCGTTGTGTTTCTTATTTTTAAATAATTTAAGCCACATCAAAATGAATGTTTTTCTCTGGTATATTTTTGTTTGCGATTTTTATTAACTTTAAGACATATAGTTCTTGCTTCTGGTTTGATGCTACATATTCAGTTCACATGCAGTCTTATATACAAAACTATTATCTTGAAAAAATTAACACCCCAGTATAAACTAATAATGAAACAATGAACACATCTATTTTATGTGATGTTCTGTTATCGACAAAACAAGTTATATATACACTGTGTGACTGGCAAAATGTTTATTCATAAATACTAGAACACATGTTATTCAAACTGCAGGACATTTCATGTTGACATTCCAAGACTATTGTAGCTGACTGGACAACATGTTATTACATTTCATGTTTACATTCCAAGATTATAGCATCATAAGACATTTAACCGTTTTGTGAAAAAGCTGTATTACACACAGCTAACTACCTGAGTAAGCACATTTGGTTATACAGTATAAGAAATTATACTGAAGCATCCTAGAAAAAGGCTCTACAAATAGAATAATAGATAGGTTCTGGTGTATTACAAGGCAGTCATTCCATCGAGAGGTTCTGGGGACACAAGAAACCTCGAGAGCCTTGAAACACCAGAATCTATTTGTTATTTTTTGTAATATATGGATGTGAGGAATTTCCAAGTTCTTACTTGTGCTGCTGCGGTCTGTAGAGTTTGTCAGACTCAGAGTGTTCCTTGCTTCTCATTTGCACACAGCCCCAGCTCCCAATCCATTCCCACTTCTTTCAGAGGAAGAAAAAAACAAAAAAACAGATGGTTCATACAGTAGCCTTGTCCAGTAGTCCCAACGATAGTATTACGGGGACCAGAAGTATAGTCTTATTGGACCAAATGTATAGTATTACAAGGACCGGAAGTACAGTATTACGGGACTAACTAATCTATTACAAGGATTTTTTTGTATGGTTTTTGGGGGTATTATTTTAAGAATCCATATATTACTTTAACTCTAAGTCTACCTATTATAAAAGGTTATACTGAAATAAATGTTTTACAGCAAAATGTTACACTACAGGGGCTAAGTGAATTGCCTGTTCCAAATGCTCATTGATCTGGACTCCAGGCTCTTCACTGCTGAGCAGTCCTTTTTTAACCATGTATACACCATATTTTACATGTAAATAAGAACCAATCAGATTACATGGATTTTACCCTGATTTTACCAAGTTATTTTATAATGTACCGTACAGTGTATTTTGAATATATACTGTATATATATAGAGAGAGACATATCTCTCTCTCTCTCTCTCTCTCTCTATATATATATAGACACACACACACACACACTTTACCTTTGGGCAACTGTACTGTCCGAAAAGAGAGAAATGCACATTACAGAGTTTCAGAACGATCACACTGATCTCATCAGATATGGCAGATGCTCTCGCTTGCTCTCCCCCCCCGCTTCTCTGACCTCTGTGATCTCCGCTTTAATAAACACTGTACACTATACAGTACCGTACACTGCCTTTACAGTACAGTGTCTTTTCTGTACCTGTGCACAGACAAGAGAGAGGGATTGGTACTGTATACTGGCAGATTGAACTCATCAGAGCCACCCACTTTTGTGACAGTTGCTCTTTGGGGGGCCGCTTCTGACCGCCACCAACAAGAGAAGGGTATTGGTATTGGTAGTGCCAAGCCCATTTTGGTTTTTTAAGATTTCATTCATTTTTGCTCCCTGACTTTTCCTACAGCCTACTTTATATGTGGATGGGGAGTTGGCATGGCGATCCTTAGCATCACATTCCACAAGTCCGGTATGCAGACCCAATGCAAACTCTCAGGGAATCCAACATATATATTGTAAACAGTTTCCTGAAGCTCACTAGAGAGGCTACTATATAGTACTCCACTCTTATTTTAATTAACTGTGCAAGTCTCTTCTCAAGCAATCCTTGCCTGGGCTCCCGAGGCTCTTCCATGCTCTCTTATACTGTTTTCAAAGGGTTTCAATGCTCATGTTCAGATTTCAATAGCAGCTACTGTATAAACCATATAATTATGCTTATGCTATGTATAAAAACTTCTGAGGGCAAGGACATTTCGTAACTCGAACATTCATATTACAGTACAGTACAGTATTGTACAGTTGGTGTGGTGTGAAATTGAAAAATTACATTCAGCAAAATATTTTGTGAAATTTGCATGTCATGAAATATTTAGCAGGTACGAAATGTAAAATTTCACCCTTGGAGCATGAAATTTCACCCATGGAATGATAAAATTCAGCTCCTCGAGGGTGACATTTTTGCAGTTTTCAGTAGCAACAAAAAGACTCCTCGGTGTCTAGTTGACACCCCCAGCTAACCACCAGCCCAAATTGAAAACAATTCTCAATCCCTGGTGTTGAGTGATCCCCCCCAGCCAATCACTTGCCCAAATTGTAGAAAGCCCCCCCCCACCAAGATTAACAGTAATCACTGGGGACCAATGGGCTTACAGCCCCTACTGTACCTATCAGTCTGCGGGCGGCTGGGTGGTATGTGTGTGGGTTGATGCCACCTGCCAATGATGGGGGGAGCAGGGTGGGCATGTGGTTTGGTGTGGGTGGGAGGGGTGGAGGTGCCACTGGATCACAAGCATATCTTTACAGTGGATCACCACAATCGCGGCAACAGGCGGAGGGTCCACTAGCCACCAGGGACATTCATTTTCACATATATTGGAGAATTAGATGGAAGGGGGGACCACTACACCACCAGGGCTGGTCATGTAATTATTTAATTGGGGTATCGGGGACAGGGGGGCCACTAGACTACCAGGCATTACTGTACTTACATATACCACAATTGTGTCAATGGAAGGGGGGGGTTTCCACTAGACTACCAGGGTTGTGAGTGCTTGTGGATGGTGTTCTGGGTGAGCAGGTGGCCACCCATAGGTGGGCTGCTGTGTTGCACCCTGCATTATAGCTGCCCACCTGTGGGTGGCCAGGTTTGTTGTTCCTCCTCTGCATGGGCTCAACTTTGAGCCCCCGAATGTGGTGCAGGGCAGGCATGCATTGGCATAGGCACCGCACATCCTGGGCTGAATATCGGGATGTGCCACATATGCATGGGCATGCCCCCTGCATCTGTGCCACATACGATTACATTGTGCCCCCTTGAATCAGGATTTGTGTGGCACCAGGCAGCCTTCTGAATATCCCACCCAGGGCACAATGTGGGGTTGCACTGGTGTAACTCTGATGCACCAGCACAACCCCTTTGAATATCTGGGCTTAGGAATAAAATATAAGCAGCACATTTTCAGGCAAAATTGTGAAATTTCACCACAATTTTGCAAAACATTTTTCGTGGTAAAATTGCTGATTCAGCAACAATTTCACTGGCAAAAATTGTTTTGAGCATCTCTATGTGCAGTACAGTTAGCACTGCATGCTGCAGTTGTGAAATTGGGCTCCAAGTCAGTGGTTAAGCATGTTTTAGGGGGTTGCTTGAATTGTGCATTGCTTATTGCACTGCATTGCTAAACATTTTCTGTGTGCTACAACCTAAACTGAAACTATATCGCAGCTTCCAGACAAATTATTAGGGAACTTTTAATAATTCATTGCAGTGAGCACTGCACACATTAAGCAACTCATTGCAAAATGCTAAACCAGTGAGTTGGAGGAACAGTTTAATGTGACTTGTACTGTACACCCCTATCTGCATACACCCATGTCTGCCCTCTCTAATGGGTGTATTCAGACAGTTAGGTAGCCAGTGCCCAGACACTGTAGTGCCTTATAAGTTGACCAGCCTGTCTTGAATAGCCACCCAGTGCAGATTGTGGAGGCACCAGTGTGGTATACTCCATCTGAACTGTCCCAGCAATCAGCCATGCTGACACATTCTGGACCAGCTACAGAGGGTGCTTCAGAACTACAGATAACCCTAGCTAGAGAGTAAGATAGGAATTGGGAATAGGGTGTTTCCACCAAAGAAATCCAATTATTTATTCTAGGTGAACACAAATCTTATTAATCAAAGCATAATGGAAGCTTGATGAGGAAGGGATTTCTCGACACCTACAGTATGATCCACTACCAGCTTCACCTATGAGAACATTGTAGTGATCCAGTTTTGAGTTACGAAGGCATGTACTATCATAATCCATTTTCCTTGTGCTATCTATGGTTTTATCTTGGTGAATAGTTGCTGTAAGCTACCACTGACACCTGATGCCCCATGGCAAAGTTGCAGCCCATAGTGACCCCCAGATTTTTCACCCTATCCAAAGCTGCAAGATTAATGCCATTTAAAAATGGTAACATGGTGTTATTATCTGTCCATGCTGACCCATGAGTACCAGACTTGACAAGTTATGCCTCTGTCAGGGTGAAGGCTAAACCAGCTGGAAGCCATCCAATGACTGATTTCCTAAGTTAGCGGTGCAATACGCAGATTGCATCATCCCCCTTCAGAGCCAAAGACAGGTTAAGCTTGGTACAAATATCATCAAAATGAAACCCAAGAAAGTACCATCTAATCTCACCCAGTGGCAACACATACTTAATAAATAATAAGACCAAGGATCAAGCCCCATGGCACTCCATCACCCAGCACAGCTAACTCACAGATAAAACCCTCCAAAGCTCCATGCTATACCATTCAGTGCCCTCCTGATGAGGTAGCTATTAAAACAATGCAGCAATTTGCCAGTGAGTCATGTAGAGTGCCTCAGGTAATCCAGCAGCACCTCATGGCCCACCATGTCAAATCCAGATAAGAGATTAAGAAGAACCAAGATGGACCATTGTCCTCTGCCTCTCACCATGAGAGAAAATCATTGAACACATTAATGAGTCAGTCTCCAAGCTGTGCGAAATACTGAATCCTGACTGGAGATGCTAATAAATGTCATATTTCTCTAGGTCCATCTCAAACTGCACTGCCAGCACCTTCTTAACCACCTTTCCCAAGAATGGTAATGTTTGAGACCAGCCTGTAACTCACAAGAAGGAGACAACCAAAAGTTAAAACACTCCGGCATACATGCAAAAAAACAGCAGCTGATATTAGCAAAATCCCCTTTCTCTACCAATTTCAATACTAGAACCCCAACCAGACACATTCGCTCCTCCACCCCCCCCCCGAGGTGCCCAGAACCACCACCAATATGGGTGGGCAATCTTTCTTGGTGACAGCCACCACTCTGTGGAATGGGCTACCCCCCCCACTCTGTGAATTTCCAACACTCATCAACATTTCAAACATAACCTGAAATCCTAGCTTCTGGACAAGGGTCGATGCAGCTGCCCCGCTCTCTAACACTCCACCCACTCTCCTGTCTTCCCCATTTCCAGTTCTGTTTTCTTTCCTCCTACCTTTCCAGCTCTCATTTTGGGTCTTGCTGGTCTCATTTATGAAACTTCAAATAAAGTGGTGTTTCCCCAACTTAATCTACTGTTGAACATTGGCTTCACTGTACTAACTTCCTGAAATGCCTCATCTTGCAAATACTGCAAATCTTTATATATACTGTACATATTTTTCATATTGCCTTGCACCTAACTATTGTATAATCATTGGTTATGCACTACTTGTCAAAAGAGGGTTGGCCAATTAAAAAGGCAGACCCCATTGTCCCAAAGCCTGGCAAGTGAGTGTGAGAAATCCAGGAGGCAGTGGGAGGGGGTAAAAGGGGAGGTGAATACTGACAAGGACATGAGGTCACAAAAGAGGGGGCCTGATGAGGTCAAGGAAGGGATGGGCAAAGGGGCTGGGAGAGAACAATGAGATGGCATCTTGAGAATGGCCAGGGTGAGCTAAGGAGCAGGGCTAACAGGAGCAGTCATAAGGGACTGCACAGTCCTGGGAGCTCACCCATCCGGGGGGGGGCACAAAGTGGAAGGGAAGCAGGTTCAGGGAGATGAGAGGAACAAGAGAGTGCCAAAAACACCAGGTGAACTGGAGGCCAGGACAATGGTTCCCAGGCCCATGCCAGTGGCCCCTCTCCCCCTCTCCCCAGTAACCCCACACTGGAGCCTATACTGGCCCCAGAGCCTGCTCCAGTGCATGTGCTGGAGTCTCCAATGCCTGTGGCTCTGTTCCCATTACCAGAGCTGGTACAACTGCCGCCAGTCCCCATGCCTGCACCCAGTCTAGTGGTAGTCTCTCAGCTGGGACTCAGTGCCCCACAGCCGACCACACCAGGTAATCAGGTGGTGACACTGGAGAGCAGTGTCAAGGAGTATGTTGAGCAGATGTTGAAAGCCAGGGAAGATAATGGCCTCGGGTAATTACAGAAGGCATAGGGAGAGACCAAAAGGGTGGGAGCAGAGGGGGAAGCTGAGGGGCAGTGGGGGACCTTACGATGGGAAGGGAGATTGGGGCACCAGGGGTTCAACTGGGAGACCATGTGCCTATGGCCATGAAAGAAAAGATATGGAAAGGAGAATAAGTAGACATTTTCAGATTGGCAAACGTAGACAGTATGGATAAGTATGAAGAGAAGGACAGTTTTGAGAAGATGGACATGGTGGCAGCAGCAGCTTTATTAGGAAAGGGGGAGGATGACAAGTCATTGAAAGGGAAAACTTGGGACAATTGATCCACGGGTTTCACCTGTTTTACGGCAATTGTCATAGAAAAGTGGCCTGAACTGGCTACCCCACTCTTGACCTACTCTCTTATTATAAAGAATGCGTACAAGAAAGGGTTCCATAGTTGGCTAAAATATGATGAGAAGTTCAAGAAATGGATGGCACACTTTGGAGATGTGAAGTGAGATGCCAGGCAAATAGACCTGTGGCTAGAAATCTACATGGGGCCAACAGAATGTAAGGTCGAAGGGGATAAAAAGGGAGGGGGTGAAACAGAAAGCTTGTTGGGGTTACAACAGGGCATTCTGTTCTTGGCCTAACTGCCGATTCTGACACATATGTTCCAAGTGCGGGGGGCACAACCTGCCATTAAAATGTAGATACAGCTGGAAAAAAGGGTCCTGCAGTCAGGACAATTCATACCAGTAGCCCTTTCAGACCAATCAAGGGAACTTTAGGGGACAGCCCTGGGGGAGAGGAAATTGGGGGAGAGGAATGGGGGTTGGGAGAGGGCACACCTATCAAAACTGGCACCAAGATAACTGAAGGGTTAACAGGCAGTGGTTTCTGTCTGGCCCATGCACCCATCCAGGTGAACGCCTTGGAAGGGTGGTTGTAGAATTACCCAGATGAGGAGGCTGCAAAGAAATTGTGAGCAGATTTTGGGGGGAAGGAAGCAATGCTAGCACAAAAAATTCAGAAGGAGGTGGCAGTGGGAAGAGTAGAGAGACCATTCCCCTTACTCCACACTGCCCAACTTGAGAGTTTCCCACCTGAGGGTGGTGCCAAAGAAACAGCCAGGGGAGTACAGGGTGATACATCACCTATTCTACCCCAATGGGGACTCAGTTAATGATTACATAAGTGAAGGAGACAGCAAGGTCACATACATCACGCTGGAAGAGGCAATGAGGCTAATTAGGTCTAAGCAAAGTGCCTGGTAAGGCAAGACAGGCATAGGGGCAGCCTTCTGATTAATACCAGTCAGGCTGGTAGATTGGGACCTATTGGGTTTTCAAGTGGGGGGCATGTACTATTTTGACAAAGCCATGCCCATGGGTTGTTCCGTGGCATGCGCCAAATTCGAGATGTTCAGCACCTGACTGCAGTGGGTCTTCCAAAAAAGGTTCACACATCAGACAGTAGTGCATTACTGGATGACTTCCTGTTCACTGAGAAAGGGCATAGGGAGACGGAAAGAATGCTAAAGGATTTCAAGGGGTTGTGCTGGGAACTGTGGGTACCATTAGCGGAGGATAAGAAAGAATGGCCTAGCCAGACAAAAGAATTCTTGGGGATCGAGCTGGACATGGTCAAGGAAATGTTCAGATTACCAGACAAGAAGGTCCAGAAATTACAGGAGCTACTGAGGACAGTCAGGTGTAGACGGAGGGTGCAGCTGTAGCAAGTAGAGGAGCTCATGGGTCATTTGAATTTTGCCTGTAGGGTTGTAGCCCCAGGACACACATTCACATGGTGTTTAGCATGGGCAACTCGGGGGCTAACACAGCCACACCACTGGGTAGATACAGTATCACTAAGGGGACAAGAGAGGATTTGGGGGCATGGGAACAGTTCCTAGTGTTGTACAATGGGCAGACCTTTTGGCAAGAAGAGTGATTGTTTAACACCAACCTGCAGGTCTACATAGATGTCACAGGGGGGATCGACATGGGAGGTTATTTTAGGGGAAAATGTGTTCACTGAACAATGGCCCAAGAAATGGGTACAGGCAGGTGTGCCAAGAGATATAACACCTTTCTGAAAATTTTCCCCGTATAGGTGGCTATGATAACCTGGGGCGAGGAGCTCAGTAATAGGCAGGTCCCATTTTGAAGTGATAACAGGGCAGTGGTAGACATCCTGAACAGGAAGGAGACAAAGTCAGAAAGTTTATGAGGGTGTTGAGACTGCTGCTATGGTTAGGTATGACATTGAACATGTTTAGGGCAAGGCACATTGATAGTGTAGACAATGTGATAGCTGATTGCCTCTCCAGATTGCAGATGGACATGTTTCAGACCATCACACTCGGAGCAGAGGCCTGGCAGCCATCATCCCGGTGTACATATGGACAATTGGATTGGGGGAGCCAAATTATTGTTCCACAACTCCTGGGCCCCCAGGACCCACAAGCATACGAAGTCTCTTGGAAGGCATTTCAAAACTTCAGGGAGCAGTATGGAGGCCAGGTAAGTGGGGCAGTTATAAGGGAACAGGTGGCCAGATTCATAGTGGCAGGTTGGAACTAGAACATGACACAGGTGATGATGGGGTTTCACCTGGCAGCAATAGGGCAGGTGTGCTCATTAAAAGGGTGGGAGGATGCTACAAAATGCAACCTAGTCCATAAAATGATGCAGGGTTGGTTACGAGGAGCAGATAAGAGGAAAGACAATATGAAGCTGATATCTGAGGGGCTGATGGGGAGGGTAATGGGGGCATTACACCAAGTCTTTAGCTCAAACAGGGAGGCAGTGCTGTTCAGTGCCTTGTACACCACAATGTATGGTGGGGCTTTAAGGGTTAGACAGGTGGTAGGCCACGGAAAAAGGATAAACATTGGGGGTCTAGACTGGGAAGACAGAATGGGCCAGGGACATGGTAGCGGTAGTCCTCTGGAGAGCTAAGACAGTTCAGCAAGGGCAGGGGACCAGGGTGTGGGTAAGGAAACACACAAATGCTGCCATTTGCCCAGTGGGGGCACTGAACATGTACACAGCAGATCACCCAAGAGGAGGAAGTCCATTGATATTTGTACATGGGGATGGCAGGCCAGTGTCCGGGAACCAGACGATGGCAGTGCTGCACAAGGGCTTAAAGTTTTTGGGAGAAGCAGAGGAAGGATATTCTTCCCACTCATTTAGGACTGGCACAGACTCAGTAATGGCAGCACAAGGCAGCAGGCATAGTGAGATTAAGCAGATGAGCAGGTAGACTTCTAATTGTTGTAAAAAATACGTCCAGAAAATCACATAATACCGATGTCTCTCTTTTTCCCTACAGCAGGTTCAAAATGAAGGGGGAAGAGGAGAAAATAATGGGGTGGAAGGGGAGGGGTAGAGGGGAGATGATGGAAGAGTATGAATTATTAAAACCTTGCATTTATGATTATGCAGAGAAGAGGAGAAAGCTCGAGGCATGGCTCTGCAGGCATTCCTTTATACACTGGGCAGAGAAATGGGTGGCCAGGAGATAAGGGGGAAAGCAGCTATACCTGAATAGAAATACTATCCGATTGAGGTGGAACAGCCTATGGGGAATGAAGTGGGCCCAGCTGCTGCCAAAATTGAGGGAGATCAGGAAGGACCACAACCAGCCAGATCTGATTGTGATACATTTAGGTGGAAATGACCTGAGGAAGAGGCCCTGGCTGGACATATTTTATCAAATAAAACAGGACCTGCAAAAGATATGGGAATGGTGGCCGGAGGTGACTCTGGTGTGGTCCAACATCATGCCCCGAAGGGTGTGGTGACAGGCAGACAGCTACAAAGGGATGTACAGGGCCAGGATGTGCATGAATGCGTGGGTGGGCAGGTTGTTCGAGAGTATAGGAGGATTGGTCATACTTCATGGAATACTTGAATGGGTAGATGAATACTACCAGGGAGATGGGATACACTTATCAGGCCTAGGCCTGGCCCTGTTTAATTCAGAAATCACTGATGCCATTGTAGCATGGATGTGACAGATATAAAAAATACGTTGCAAGCCAGAGGTGGACTAATGGAAAAATGGGGGAGTAGGACAGGAAACAAGGGGGATAAAAATGGCAAACACTGAAAGGTGACACAGAACCGGTAAGCAAGAAACAGGGCTACGGTGAGTACGCTCATACCCCTTTCCAACAAAACAGGAAGAAGCAGGGCCCCTCACATGATGCACATCTGGGGGGCAGAAGAAAAAGAAGAAATTAGTAAAATACAAGTAGAAATGATGAACTGACAAGAATGTGTGTGTAGAAAATGTACATAAATTCTAAGGAAAGAGATTGTAAACTGAAAAGCTGACAGAAATGTACTATGTATTGTAAGAAATGATATTTGAACATATTAAGTAAATTAATTGCAAAAACTGAGCACCCACACACAGGTTGTCCATGTCTTTATTTGTAGGGGTTCTGGGGACAAAGAGGGTTGCCCAATTAAAAGGGCAGACCCCATTGCCCCAAGGCCCGGGTAAGTGGGTGTGGGAAAGCCAGGCTGTGGCAGGAGGAGGTTAAAGGAAGGGAGAATACTGACAGGCTCTGACCTGCAAATCTGGAGAACTGGGTTTGAACCCCATAGCCCCCACTAGCATACTGTGTGACCCTGAGCAAGTCACTTAACTTCCTTGTGCTCCCAGGTTGCACCTGTAAACAAGCTTTCAGCTTAGTGTATCTCACCTGGTTAAATAATTGGGGGAAAAAAAAACAAGGACTTGAGGTCACAAAAGGGGAGAAACGTACACAGAAACATAGAACTTGATGGCAGATAAGGACCGCAAGGCCCATCCAGTCTGCCCATTTCTTTTTCTACTTTATAAATGTGCCATCGGCCTTTGCTTTGTCAATGGTCTATCTATTTATACTCATCTGTATTGCTCCCATATGCCTAACCCATGCCTGTTTGAAGCCCTGCACTGTATTCATATCCACCACTTCCTGAGGTAGGCCATTCCATGCATCCACCACCTTTTCTGTGAAAAAGAACTTCCTCACATTACCTCTTAATCAGCCTCCCTCTAATCTCATGCTGTGTCCTCTTGTCCTGCTATTTTTTATGTTGGCTCGTGCATGCACAGCCAACATATTGTGGTAGTAGCAGATTTGGAGGTGCAGTAACTGTTGGGCGAATGTAGGGCATGTATCAATAGGTGCATCCCTCATTCCCCAATCAGGTAGCATGCAGGCACCACATCAGCAATTTGGAATGTGGCCACCAGATCTATCAAAAGGTCAGCTGCAATGAGAGTGAAGTTCTCATGCAGCATGACCACAACACACCTCCCGATGTGCTTACAACACTGCAGCCACCTCCTGTCAGAATGCCGATGGGGGAGCCCACTCCCCTTCGGCATAATAACCCCCCTCCCATTTACAATGTATGCCGAGGGGGTGCCCAATCCCTCTCAGCATCATGCACTCCCCCAACAGTTTTTCTTTGCCAACGGAGACCCCAGTCCCCGTCGGCTTCAGTGCTCGAATGATGTTGCTGACAGGGGAGCCTATTCCTCGTCAGCATTATGTAATAACCCCCCTGCTTTTGTTATGTGCCGTCGGGTGCTCCAATCCCTGTCGGCATAATGTGACTGCCCCCATTTTGTTGTGTGCAGATGGGGTGCCTAATCCCATCAGCAACAGCTGCCCCCACAAAAGAGTCCGCTGGCACCATGGGAGCCCACCCCAGCATGTCACATGCCCCTGTTTAAAAAACAGTCCCCTTATGTTTTGTTTTACCCTGTCAAAAGAAAATGGCTCATCGGTTTACCCTGCCCCTCCCACAACCTGCACTGACTCACTGCGCACCCTGCCTCCACACACCCCCTCACCTCATACTTACCTCTGTGTCCAGCGATGATCTTCAGTGGACCGGGAACATATGTGCACTCTTCAAAGCTGACTGCAACTGAGGAAATGCCGGTAAGCTGTATAATGGAATAAATAGGGTTTTTTTTCAACTTTGATGCATATCTCAGGAATTTTTTTGGAATTTTGGCACCAGCTTTTCAACATGGAGCATTTGGGACCCCTCCTCATGAATTCTGGCACTGTCATGGCGTTACGGTCACCGGACGGAATCATCTTTCGGGACTGATTAATGCATTGACAGTACCAGTGTTCATGGGGTGGGCTCTCAAAAAGCCTATGTTGCAAATTTGGTGGAAAAAATCCCACAAATGACTGTTTTATGAGTATTCATTGTGCAGTTTCCATGCACACTTGTAACTTCGTGAATTTGTAATATTTTCACTCCAGATTTTCAAAATTGGCATTTTTCCACACCTTCTTATGAACAGTACAGCTGTCATTTTACATATCCTGACCAAAACGTGTTTTTGCACGTCCAGTGCAGAATACTGCATTCGCTGTGCAAAATCAGTTTTCTGTACAGTTTCAGGAAATGACGGTGACATTGTTCATGAGCAGAAGTCCTAAAATGTCTATGTTGAAAATCTGGTGACAAAATTCCATAAAATGACTGTGTTACAAGCGTGCGTTGCGCAGTTTCCACGCACCCTTATAACTTAGCAAATTTGCACTATTTTCATGCCAGATTTTCAACATTGGAATTTTATTACACCTCCTTATGAACAGTATAGCTGTCATTTTTCATATCCTGCGCTAAATGTGTTTTCGCACCTGTGGCGCACAATGGTGTGGTCACTGTGCGAAATCAACGTTTCAGATACATCAACAGAATTGCACTGCCACTATTCATGAGGGGAGGTCCCAAAATGCCTACGTTAAAGATGTGGTTAAAAAAATCCCCAAAATAATTGGGTTACTGACGTGTATTGCACAGTTTCTATGCATGCTCATACCTTCACCAATTTTTCATATTTTCACTCCAGATTTTCAACGTTGCAATTTTTTTACATTTTCTCATGAACAATACAGTTGTCATTTTTCACATCCTGACCAAAATGTGTTTTTGTCCCTGTGTTGCCAAATGGCATAGCTGCTGTGCAAAACCACCTTTCAGCAAACAAACTGATCGTGCGCTTTTCATGAGGTGGGATCACAAAAGGCCCATGTTGAAAATTTGGAGGGAAAATACCAACACATGCCTATGGTGTTTGCGTTTCCAACTGTAGCACCCCACCCTGTAGAGACTGACAGACATCAGGGGTGTGACTTGGGATCATCGGCTGTAATGCTCATGCCATTCCACCCTCACCCCCACCCTGCAGCCAGTGACAGGCATCTTGGTGTGCCTGGCACTGTTCGGCCACAAAGTTCACCTCATTCTCCTATACTGCACCCACCTCAGTGTATATCTTTATGGAATGTGGTAAGTATAACGCCCAAAGACCCCAAAGCACACTACAACACTTGTCAGTGTCTACAGGGTAGGGTGAGGTGAAATGGCATGAGCGTTATAGCTGATGACACAAAGGCACACCCCAATGCCTGTCGGTCTCTACAGGGTTGGGGTGGCATTGGCGTTATTTTAATACTTCACTGCCATTCCTATTATGTGTCTCTAACTCCGGCATTACCAATGCCAATGCCAGCGAGACATTTGGCATTGACAAATGTTTTTTCTTATATTGAAACATATTAGACTCTTTCACCTTGTTAATGCCCTTAAGGTGTTTGAATGTTTCAATCATATCACCTTTCTCCCTCCTTTGCTCTAGGGTATACATATTGAGCTTCAGTAATCTGTCCTCATATGTTTTCTGATGCAGTCCCTGCACCATTTTGGTTGCTTTTTTCTGGACTGCCTCAATTTGGTTAATGCCCTTGTGAAGGTGTGGCCTCTAGTACTGCATGCAGTACTCCAGATGGAGCCTAACCAGAGTCTTGTAAAGAGGAATTATTACCTCCCTCCTCTGACTTGTGATACCCCAACTAATACACCCCAACATCCCTCTATCCTTACCTACTGTTTCAGTGGTCTGCTTGGATGATTTCAGGTCATCGGTGATAGTGACACCCAAGTCTCTTTCTTCCCGTGTGGCTGCCAGCTGCTCCCCTCCTAGCCTATAGGTAGCTTCAGGGTTTCTCTTCCTTATGTGCATGATCTTGCACTTCTTTGTGTTAAACACCAGTTGCCACTCTTCCAACCATTTTGCTAGTTTATCCAGATCTCTTCTCATTCTGCCCACCCTATCTTGATAATCTACTCTGTTGCAGATCTTGGTGTCATCTGCAAACAGACAAACCTTACCCTCCAGGCCATCTGCAATGTCACTAATGAAGATATTGAAGAGGACTGGCCCCAGGACTGATCCCTGAGGTACCCCACTTGTGACTTGCATCTCTTCCAACTGTATACCATTTACCACCAATCTCTGTTTTCTGCCCATTAACCAGTTTGCCACCCAGTTGACCAACGTCTGACCCACCCTAAGCCTACCTAACTTATTGATCAATATTCTATGTGGAACACTACTGAAAGCATTGTTGAAGTCAAGGTAGGCAACATCAACTGCTCCCCCTTGGTCCACCACTCTGGATACCTAGCCAAATAAATCTATGAGATTAGTTTGACAGGACCTTCCTTTTTGTAAACCCATGCTGTCTTGGATCTTGTGCTCCTATGGATTCCAGGTGTTTCACTGTCCTTTCCTTAAGGAGTGCCTCCATAACCTTGCCCACTGCTGAGGTAAGACTGACGGGTCTGTAGTTCCTTGCCTCTTCCTTGCTCCACTCTTGTGGAGTGGGATCACATGAGCCCTTCTCCAGTCTTCTGGGACCTCTCCTGTGATCAGAGACTCACTAAACAGTTCTGATAATGGATCTGCTAGTTCCACCCTTAGATCCTTTAGTACTCCGGGATGTATGCCATCAGGTCCTATTGCCTTGTCCACCCTGAGCTTACTGAGCTCTTGTATGACCCTTTCTTTTGTGAAGGGACTAGTGTACACCTCCCTCCCCCACTTTGTCCATGGTGCTGAGCCGTGGGCCCTGCCCTACCTTCTCTTCAGTAAATACCGAGCAGCAGTATCTATTTAGGATAGATGCTTTTACATGGTCCTCCTCCTCACACACACCCATATCCCCTTTGATCTTAGCAATACCCCCTCTGGACTTTCTCCTTTGACTAATGGATCTATAGGAAGTCTTATCACCGTCTTTTACTGTTTGCGCTATTGGTTTGGGCCTTTGTCTGCCTTACTGCCTTCCCTGCTTCCCTTAGGGAAGTTTGGTATGCCTCCCTATCTTCATCCTGCTGTGTTCCCTTATATTTCCAGAAGGCCAGCCTTTTGGCTCTGACCTTTTCTGCTACTGTTTTTGAGAACCAAAGTGGTTTCCATCTTTTCACTTCCTTTTCTTACTAACACAGTGGGATGTAGCTTCAAGTATTGCATCTTTAATGCTTGCCCACTTTGCCTGTACCTCCTCACCTATATTTCTTTTTGCCAGGACTAGCTTAACTCTGTTGGCCATCTTATCAATGTAAGCTCCTCTAAAGTCCCATAGTTTTGCCTTATAATGGAATGATTTAGTTCTAGTGGCCAAATTGAACCATACCATGTGAGGGACCTGATGAGATCAAGGAAGGGGTGGGAGAACAATGAGGTGACAGCTTGAGAATGGCCAGGCTGAGCTATGGGGCATGGCTAACAGGAACAGTCATAAGGGACTGCACAGCCCTGGGATCTCACATTTTTACTCCATGAGATTTTCCCACCCACCCACTCACCCTAAGATAAGAAGTAGGAGGGTACTGAGGCAGGTGGAGCACAGTGCACCACTGAGGCAGGTGGAGCACAGTGGCATTTAGGAAGAGGACTGCCATAGGTGGACTGCAGTGGAAAAAGGGGGAGAAGGACAGGAAATAAGGGGGGATATAAAAGGAAAACACTAAAAGGTGACACAGGACCAGTAAGCAAGATGAAGGGGTATGGTGTGTATGCTTGTGCCCCTTTCCAACAAAAGAGGAAGAAGAAGGGCCCTCCTCATGATGCACATCTGGTGGGGCAGAAGAAGAAATTAGCAAAATACAAGTAGAAGTGATTAATTGAAAACAATGTGTGTGTAGATAATGTACATAAATTCTAAGGAAAGAGATTGTAAACTGAAAAGTTGACAGAAATGTACCACTGTATGTATTGTAAGCAATGATATTTGAACATATTAAGTAAGTTAATTGCCAAACTGAGCACCTACACACAGCTGGTCCATGGCTTTATTTGTGGGGGCTCTGGGGACAATGTAACCTTGTAATTGTTTTACTATCTGTGCTGTTCTTACTAGTGCCATGTGGCCCAGGTCATGCCTGTAAACGGTCCACTGGACCAGTGCACCTACCCAGTTATCAAAGTCATAAATAAATAAATAAAATAAATGTGCTTACTTTATTTGTAGGAATTCACTCATTATTGTTGACAATATAGCCATCCACCCAAATGCCTAGACTTTCACCAGGAGAGGGCTGTATTGAACCAGTTTTTCAGATGTTGCAGGATGAGTTCCAAATGTTCTGAAGATTTAAAGGGAAAGGGAACATTGTTTAACCAGTAGTAGCACCCTAAGCAGAAGCTTGTTTGCAGATGCAACCTGGGAGCACAAGGACATTAAATGACGTGCTCAGGATCACACAGTTGCACCTAGGCAGCTGTGGGATTCAAAACCAGATCTCTAGATCTGCAGCTGAGAGCCTTAACCCACTGCACTATATTACCTCAGCATATACTACATATTTAATGTCCCAAATAGTAAATCCTAAAGGAAGTCAAGATGGTGCAAAATGACACTGATTCTGATCCAATCCAGAGAAGACAAGTAGCTTCTGCCCCAGTGCTTCATCTCAACAGACTTTATCAGAGAGCATCTCTTTATGATTTACCATTTGGGACATTAAATACACATTGGTGAACTCCTATAAAGTATGAACCTTTTGCTAATTTGAGTGGTTTCATTTTCCATTGTCTAGTTCAGTGTGGGGGTTAGCTGCCATTTTTTAGCACCAGTATGTGCACTAGTATTGCAGTTGCAGTCTGGTAGTGGGAACTCACAAGAATGTTAGAATCCAAGGATGGCTTCCTTGGGAGGGTCTCACCACTGCTCCTTTCAGTGTAGTTGGAAGACTCCATCTTTCAAGTTACACTTAACCTCCATGATAACTGGACCAAAAACATCTTGGCAGCTCACAAACAAACTAATAGGATGTGGGTCTGGCACATAGTAGGTGGGCTGCAACTCTGAGATTAACAAAATTTCCTTTCCATTAAATATGGCTTGAATTTCCCCAAAGAGGGCAAATTACCCATTGTCACCATTATCTGGGAACTGCTGGTCCAGGTCACTTGAGCTGATCAAAGTTCTAATGACAGATAACTTGTTAAGGAAAAGCCAGTTAAACTCTTTACATTGTTCTACTGAAAATCTTCTTCCCAGCTGGAGACAGGAAGGGTTTTACAGTACTGAGTTGCTATAGTGCTATAGAAAGAGCGCTACAATAAAAACATGCTTTGTGAAGTGCAGAAACATTTGCAGCAACAGGGGTATTAGAGGCAGGGAATTACCACTTTCCCTGTTGCTGACCAGGAAGTAGAGGAAGGGATGAAGAATGCTGTGCTGCTAGGTCTGGCTGAATCAATCCCATGGTCCAGTGGCTAAGGCAACAGCACCCAGCAATGAGGGAGACCTGGGACCATGGTTCGGTACCTCCCAGGTCTCCTGCTGTTTTGCAGCTTATTTAGAAAACATATTTATTTCCCCCCTTCTGACTTAAACCCCACCCCTAAAGTCCACATCCCCCAGAGTTGGTTATTTAAAATCTGGGAGGTGCTAGGGGTGAAGCTTCCCATGTCAGGGGTGAGTGGGGAAAGCCCCCCCTCCCCCCACAAACAAGAATAAGTCTCATTGCTTTTAATGGGATGTGTGCATTTGTTATGTGTTAGGTGTTTTCACTGACCTTATTTTGGCAAGTCGCTGTTTTGACTGTGGCATTTAGTGGTGTGTCGTTTTATCTGCAACATTGTGACCCCATGTCAGGTTTTATACACTGTCAACAGTGTGAAAGAACAGAGGCTGTTAGTTTCTCCCGGCAGCAATCACCCTTGAAACAAATGCTGTCTTTTTTAAATGTGATCACCTAATGATACTCATAGTATGCTCAGTGACATTCTATCCTCCATCGACCCAAAGCTCCTCCAGAAATTAGCCATCCTGCATCCCTTAATCTTCATCCACCTCAGCTCTTTACAGTACCATGGTAAGCTGTGGCAGGAGGTCAAGGAACTGACATGGTTGGGTGTCAGGAGGTCCATCTATAGCTCTTCATGTTCTTCTCAGCTCACTCAGCACAAGCTTTCACCTTGCACAAGAAGTCTATTACCAACAAAGGGTTGCCAGACTCCAGATTACATTCACTGTAGAAACCAAATAAAAAATGTGCGCTCAGTGGTGGCAGAGTTTGGAGCCAGGAGGAGTCCACGTCCACATCCACGTCCCCCAAACAACTATATGAGGTCCCTAGTAGCTGCCCTCTTTAAATCGCAATACAAATGATCTGGAAAAAAAATGTGCCTGTATGTTTTCCCATTTCCAAAATACTTCAACCCCTCCTCCATTTTTCAAGCTGCCTGACTGCTGCTGATTGCTGCCCACCCATGGTGAACCGGACGTGACGTTTTGTGCAGGGAAAGCAACTACATGCACTATATCCCTTATCACAGGGTGACTGAGTACTGTGCTTTTCTGTATGTTGTTATATACTTATGTGGGACAATATTTTACTGCTCCAGCTCTTCCAGTGGAGAAATCAAATACAAGTACGTTATGTTGAGACCCCCAGCCTTGCGACTTGTTTCTCATACTGAATCATTTGGCTCCATAGTGGGGTAGCTAGGAATCTCACTGTCACTGAATGCCCTGTAACAGATTGTCAATGCTGTGCAATCTTGTTTTACTGGCTCACTTTTGATATAGTTTTATGCACATTTTATGCTGCCAGAGGATAAAACACACACACACGTTGCCAGTTGCTGTCAAAATTATAATATTGTGTAATAATCTGTGGGGCAATGACAGGTAGGGACTGACACCATGGAAAAGATTTGGGGAGCACTCACAGAACTCAATGCTGGAGATCACAGTACCACCAACATCACTGTGCTCTGTCATGGTCTTCCATTCAGTTCTAAAATCTATTTTGGCAACAGTTGTGTGATGTTTCCCTCACAGAAAAGGACCAGAATGGAATAGCAGGGCTCATAGACAGTACACCGCATGCCTGTGCTTCAGTGCAAGCCATGCTCTCTTCAAGCCTGCTATGAGGTTTGTGCTAATGTTGCCCTTCCAAACAGCAGAAAATATGGCAGAGAATTTTGTGCCGCTGATGAACACAGAACAAATCGTTATGTGCCAGTGCATGCCTGAATTACGGGGAACATTTCTGCAAGCGATAGACAAATCAATTGGCACACACAGCAGTGTCATGGCTATGTCCAGAACACACCACAAGAAAGTAAGATTTCCCCCAGTATAGGACATCAAACTAGATAATAGTTTAGAACATGACACAGTCACTGTGTTACTATTCATTCTTCAGTGCAGTGAGTTGATTCTCTGAAATAGCAGATATGAGCCTGCTTGACTGGCTGTGATGTGGTAATGTGCCCTATCTGAGCTGTTCTGTGCGCTGAAGCAACTCACTGCACTGAATAAGTAATAACATTGTGGCTGTGTCATGTGCTGCGTGATATTTGTACTATACTTGTATTTGCAAAGGCTGACCAGTACAGGAAGTATTCTACAGAACTCCAGTGCTAGCTGACTTGTATGCTCTGCAATGTTACACTCAGTGGCATTCCTTTGCTGTGGCTGTTGGTACTCTGTTGTATAGGCACAGGGACAGTTTCAGCTGTTTTTATTTACTAATTGAATTTCTGGGCTGTTATCTGCAATGCATTGGTTTGTACTGCAAATGCCCATTTTGTGCGGGGAAAGTAACTAGCTGCACTAAATCCATTACTACAGGGTGATAGTGTACTGCACTTTTTTGTATGTCACTATCTTCTTATGCTGTACAAATTTTTGCCTCGCCAGTTTTTCAAGTGGAGAAATCTAACAAAAGTACAGTATGCTAAACTCCCCAGTCTTGTGGCTTGTTTCTGATATCTTACAATTCGGTTTCATAGTGGGGTAGCAAGATGTTGCACTGTCAGATTGTCATGTGCTGTGTGTTCGCGTTTTGCTCACTCGCTTTTGATATATTTTTGTGCACATTCTATGTCACCTGATAAAACACACAAAGACAGTCACATTGGGTTTTACTGTTAAGTGCGGTTTCTTGTAAAGGGGCATCCTTATTGTGCTGTTCTGTAAGGTGAAGCAACCCGATGCGAGAAATGTCCTAGCGCATAGTTGCTGCAATTACTGAAATAATTACTCTAATGCAATTATCTGTGAGGCAATGACAGGTAGGGACTGACACCGTGGAAAGGATGCCGGGGACTCACAGCACTCAGTGTCGGAGCACCCAGTACCACCAGCAATGCTGGACTCTGTAATGTTCTATTCAATTATAAATTACTGTCCGACTATATTACAGGGAAACATACATTCTGGCAAACAGAATAACTTGAACTATGCGTTGTTCTCATTACAGACATGGACAAGAATGGACCACAAAAAGCAGGGCTCACATACAGTTCATCTAGCCTACGGTCCATTGCAAGCTATGCTCTATTCAAGCCTGATACTAGGTTTGGGCTAATTTTTCCATTACCGACAATGACCTGAGCAGAGCACCATATGCCTGAGAATTTCATGCCAAAGATGGACACAACAAACCGTTATGTGCAAGTACTTACCTGGATTATGAGGAACATTTCTGGAAGCCCTACACAAATCAATTGGCACACAGAACAGTGGCATGGCTATGTCCAGAATACACCACATGACAATAAGATTTCACCCAAGATAGGACATCAAACTAAATAATTACTCAGCACATGACACAGTCACTATGTTGTTATTCTTTCTTCAGTGCAGTGAGTTAATTCCACAAAGTAGGAGATGTGAACTGTCTGGGCTGCATTATTGTGCTCTATCTTAGCTGTTCTGTTACCTGAAACGACTCGCTGCACTAAATAAATAATAACATTGTGGCTGCATCATGCTCTGTGTGATGTTTTAGTATGTGTCAATTTATTGTTTCAATTATAATTTTATTTGCTAAAGATGACCAAGGAAATAACATTATACAGAATTCCAGTGCTAGGTGATCTGTATGCTCTGCCATATTACACCCAGATAGTGGCATTCCTTTGCTGTGGCTATTATTACATTATTGTACAGACACCGGGACCATTTTAGAAGTTTTTATTTATCCATGGCATGTTTTGGACTGCCATCTTCCTTTCAAGTTAGGTGTGTTCTGTAGATAGCCTTGCCAAACCTCCATGTGCCATTCTTTTTGTGAAGCACTTGCTGACATTCTCACCCTAATTGCCGGTGGGCATAGGCACATCTTTTTTTTTAATTTTTCTATTTATCCCTCCTATGTCCCTACCACAGCTGCCCCATCGGCAGTTACCAATGAAGCCCGTCCCTGCCAACGTCCTACCTGTCAGCCTGGGTTCCTCCATCTGGCCATGGAATATCCCCTGAGTGGGGTCAGGGTGTGGCAGAACACCCCAATTTTTGTAATTTTGTCAGGTTGTCTAGACTGCAGGCAGATGTTGGCACATCAGGACCAGGCTCGGTGCTCCATCTTCTGGGCTCTGGAGGGGTTTTTCCCTGTTCTTGTGAGGATGTTGCATGCCCTGATGCCAAGGCATGAGTGCTGATGTCCACAACATCCTCCCCCCTCGATGGTGCAGCCCCTAGAGGTAATTGGTCCACAGGCCTCTGCTCATGACCAATCAGACCCCTGAGGTGCCAATGTGCTGTCACACCCCCAGTCTCCGCCAGGGGTCACCGCATCCCTCGGTTGGATTCCCACCTTCCCCCCAGAGAAGGTGAGCTGTCATCAGATGCGCAGCCTTTTTCCCCCCAGCCGATCCACAGCAGCCTGAGTCTGCTCCCAAACCCAGGTCACTGGTTTGGTGTGAGGTGTGGTGTCCAGTGCCTCAACCTTCAGCGCCACTGGGCCGGCCTACAGGCATATCTTTGTCACAATATTCTCAGTCATGTTGTACTTTGTTCTAGTTCTCATCTGTAATGGGGAAAAAATTATCCCATACACAGTGGCAACTTTGAATATAGCCTAGTACGCAATCTGTGAACATAGGAAGTGGCACCTACTGCCAACTAGCACAGTAGCAGCGGTGCAGGATATATTATTCATTGTTCCTGATTTTGGTGCACACAGTCCTGTCTCTCTCTGCATTTTCCACACTGCTGCTGCAGTAAAAGGGCACTGTCCAGCTCACTGTTACACTCCTCTCATACGTATTTGCTGGTTTACTTTGCATTGCTTACCTCACATAGTATTGGTGCACAAGAACAATGTGGATATATTCCTGTGAACACAAAGGAATGAATGTAGTGGGAAACTCATATAATAAATGTACAACATGGTGCTGCATTGCGAATCTTCTCTTTGTGGCGAAAAAACAACAACCATTCTGTATGGTCACCATCATTTAGAGGAGTTCTGCCGTTATCCTCTGAATGTACAATTGGGGTCAAAACAAGACAATTGCACAAAGGCACGCTGTCACTGTTGACTGGGTTGTTAGCTAGGCTGATTATTTAATTAGAGTATTTAAAATAATAACCCCCCCCCCGGTGAACAGACTGCGATCCCTCAGTGGTGGCAGTGTCACTTCTCAGTGCATTGCTACTGCACCTTATATGCCAATTGTTGCCCAGTTGAAATATATTAGTCTGCTACATCTATGTTCATTATTTTGGTGTGTTGTTTGTCAGTGTGGCTTATTGAAAAAGTAGTAACCCTGTGCAGTTTGCACCTAATAGGTGCAGAGTGAAACTGAACAGCAGCAATAAGCAGCATTCCAAACAACAAACCTGCAATAGTACACATTGATGTAATAGTCTGAATTATTTAATCAAACAAGAAATATGCATATAGCCATCAGTAGCAATTCACTGTGCAGGCGATGCAAGTGCAACTGAGCAAATGCGGCTTGGGAAGGAGCACAACTTTGTTGCAGTAGCACAACCATGGCAAGAGCAAATCAGAGAAATCCATGCAGTGGAAGGGTAGGGACTTGGTGTGTCCTTCTCGACAGCAGTACACCATGACATTGCTTATTACACCAGGAGGTCTACACAAGTAGCAACTAAATTCAATGCTATGAAGAAACCAAATATCTGCTGGATGAATGGTACTTTAAAATTAACTAAACTTTCACAGACTAAAAGTTACAGTATCTTAGAATATCAGTACCACAGATTGCTAGCTAGTGCTTTTACACTATTAGAGCATGACTCTGTATTTGTCTATATATACAGTTTCCCTGACTCCCCGCATCGGACATCACGCTGCGATTGAGAGCAGTGCGCATGCGCAATTTAACAGCAAATGTCGTAGCTCACAGAGGCTCCAAGCAGTGAAAAGGCAACACTGTGAGGGAAACACTTAAAGGCACAGTAAGAAAATCACATTTTTATGTATGAACGGTATGACAGGCACATAATGTGACTATGCAATCAGCCTACAAATGGACATTTCCCTTTAAGTAACCACAGTCCAGAAAAATAGCTGCGCATTCAATGACTGGCTAGTTACCAGTTTAACAAGCATTTGTCAATGCCGAACGTTCGCTTGCAGGTATTTGCAGCGGTGTTTGGCATGTATGGTGCTTTACCCTAATGCCCTGTGCGATTGCTGGTACTTGCACAATAAATTGTCAGCATGACCTGTTTGTTACCCTCATTGTGCTCTACATAGGCGAAAACACGTTTTGGGCAGGATGTGAAAAATGACAGCTGTACTGCTCATAAGGAAATGTGGTAAAATGCCAATGTTGAAAATCTGGAGTGGAAATATTGAAAATTGGCAAACCTATGAGCGTGAGTGGGAACTGTGCAACGCACGCTCGTAAAACAGTCATTTTTAGGAATTGTTTCACCAAATTTTCAATATTGCCATTTTAAAACCTGTGCTAATAAACAGTGTCACTATGATTTTCTTACTGTGTCCCATACATTGATTTCGCACACGGACTGTGCCATTGTACGCTACATGGGCGGAAACAAGTTTTGGGCAAGATGTGAAAAATGACAGCTACAGTGCTCATAAGGAGGTGTGGTAAAATGGCAATGTTGAAAATCTGGAGTGAAAATATTGAAACTCAAAACTTCTGACGTCGTAGGAACTTTACTAGCAATAGACTCATAAAACAGTCATTTTAGGAATTTTTCGCAAATTTTCAACTACAGCCATTTAAGACCTCTGCTCATGATCAGTGTCACTGTGATTTTCTTACTGTGTTCCATACATTGATTTCGCACACCGACTGCACCATTGTGTGCTACATGGGCGGAAACACATTTTGGGTGAGATGTGAAAAATGACAGCTACAGTGCTCATAAGAAGGTGTGATAAAATGGCAATGTTGAAAATCTGGAGTGAAAATATTGAAAATTCACGAACTTGCGAGCCTGCGTAGAAACTGCTCAACGCACGCTCGTAAAACAGTCATTTTTTGGAATTTTTGCACCAAATTCTCAACATGGGGTTTGGGACCCTTCTCATGAATGATGTCACTGTCATGGTGTTATCGAGGCCAAGGGTGATTTTGTCAGTGACTGCACAGTGCATCGAGAAATCACCCTTTGGGCCTGAATAACGCCATGACAGTGACATCATTTATGAGAAGGGTCCCAAAAACCCCATGTTGAAATCTGGTGCAAAATCCAAAAATGACTGAGATATGCAATAAAGTTGAAACCCCCCTATCTAGCCCATTGTACAGCTTACCAGCATTTCCTCAGTTTGCGGTCGGCTTTGAAGAGTGCAGACGTGTTCCCAGTCCACTGAAGATCGTCGCGCTGGAGTCCAGAGGTAAGTATGGGGTGGGGGTGGGGAGGCTGGGTGCACAGTGGGTTGAGTGCGGGTTGTGGGAGGGGGTTGGGAGGCGTGCCGCGGGACTGTTTTGTTTTACAGGTAACAAGGAAAAAAAGACTATGAGGGGCGTTTGCACTGGGGTGGGCTCCCAGCATGGCAGAAGATGTGTGGGGAGGCGAGGGCGGCGGAGGATTGGGTACCCGGTCAACCAAACCTGCAGGGAGCAAGGATCCGAGGGGATTGGGCACCCTGTCGGCAATCCAAACAAACAGTTTGCCACATGGAGTGGGCTCCCAACGTGGCAACGAACGTATAACTTTGGGGGTCATGGAGCCCGGCCAGTTGGGCACCCCGTCGGCAAACAATGTTGCCATGCTGGGGTGGACTCCCAGCGTGGCACAAAAAGAGGGGCGGTGTGGCGGATGTGTGGGGGGAAGGTGGCGGCGTGGCGCGAGGCGGCACTCAGTATGGCAGCGGTGTTTTCTTTGAAGTGAAGACCACCGCTGTCATACTGAACTGCTGCACCCATTGGTGCAGGATGGCCACGCCTGCTCAACTGAGCAGTGCATTGGGTAGGAGAGGCACACCTCCAAGTGTGCTACTCTCCCAATACGTTCCTTGCGCATGCATGCAAGCAAATGTAAAAATAATCCACAGCATACTGGAATTGCAAATCCAGAGGCATTTATTGTGGCAAAACAGGTACTAAGACACAGTACTGCAATGAGCTCACTAAGCAACAAGACACCCCATTGCTTCAACCATAGTCTTCTTCAGAGAATGGAGTCATGCTGGATAAACAGTCCCTTTTATGTCAGAGGCCTAATGAGCACAGAACAACCAGGAGGGTGTTCTGTTTACAATTACAGCTCAGTAAACAGTGGTTGAGGAGGGAGTTGAACAGGTGAGACAAGAAACAATAATTCCATGATTAAACAATTGGTGTACACGGACAATTAGTACATATACAAACATAAATATTACTGTCCTAAACAAGCACCATGCAGCATTATGGTATATCAAATGTATAGAATTATGCAGAGTTCAGTGTCATGCTAGTGAGGGTAGAAAGAAAAAAACAAAACTGAATATATCAAAGCTGATGCTTTCAAATATTACAAAAATATACTAAATCCTGATCCTGAGAGATGGAAAATTGTAGAGAGGTATCCTAGTGAAGCAGTGATTACACCTTATGAATTCAAGGTTTCCCTTCCATGTATTGCCAAAAGGGTGATCCACCTGTCCTGAATTACCTATTGTGAAGTAGAGCTGAAAGAGAGAAGAAAGAGAGTTAAAAATCAATTAGGTCACAAACTGAATCAGCAAAATCAAAGAACCCAGGGTCAGATTATTATAAGCATTACTAGAATACCAGCACATATTATAAGAAACATCTGAAATCCCAATCTGTATTTAAAGATCAAAGGCAAAGTGTATCTAATATTGAAACAGAGGTAAGTCAACATGAACGTAAATGAAATAAAACAGGATTCTTATGAAAACACCTGTATGTTTGGTGTATTTATTTTAACTCAAAGTCTGATTTAGGAAACCGCTCTCACAGTATGAGCTGATGTCATTTTTGTTTATTTATTTATTTATTGAAATGTTTCACCAGGAAGGCACACTGAGCAACAAGTCACTCATCTCCCGGTGTGACCTGCAGGGAAGGGGTACAACTGGAATGAGACATTAAACATTCAAGTTACAAGATCAACATTAACATACAGTTGTAAGGGATGTGTTACAAACAGTGTTACAACAGTGTTGTGCATAACACGTAGAAAGAGTGGAAAATAATAAGTGTTGGGTTAATAAATAAACAAGTGCTTACATGAAAAAAAGGGGGGAAGGAAAGGGGGGGAGGGGGGAGGTGGGGGAGGAGGAAGAGTCACACCCCTGGAGACCCCTTCAGGATGTGAAGAACCATGCAAGGGGACTGGGGGAACCAAAGAGAGAGAGAGAAGGGGATAAGGCAGTGTCACAGAAAGACCTCTTTAAGTTGATGAGGAAGAGAGTAGATGAGAGATGCAAGCCCCTTGGGGGGGGGTAGGACAGGGACCCATGGAGAGCATTTAAGATCCTTTACAGTCAATGAAAGATCAAGGGAGGCCAGTTAGGGGATGCAATTAAGGGGAAGGGGAGAAGGGCTAGAGATTTGGGGTGTGGGTGTGCACAGGATAATATGAAGGTGAGGGTAGGGGAGTAGGATTTGTCCAGGGCTTAGAGAAAGGAATTTGGGACGGACATAGCTGGAGCAGCTAGGTGCAAAGTAATTATTGAGGACAGAGCTGATGGAGTAGGTGGAGGATGAGTGCAGGATTTTGGGGGTAGGGAATTCCAATTTTTTGGGAGGTGGTGAGAGTAACTGGATTTGCTGATTTGGGTGGATCTGCGGGGGACAACCAGGGTATGGGAGTCAGTTAATCTAAGGGAATGGGAGGGTGGGGGTTGTTATAAAGGAGGAGGTGATGTAGGAAGGGAGCTCATTCAACCAGTTCTTGGAGGTGAATTTAGCACAGTGGGAGAGTTGCCTATTTATAAGAGTGGGGAAGTATAAGGCATGGTAAAGATGGCAGTGATGTGTACGGGGGGGGCATCCAGGGTAAAGTGGCAGAAGGAATTGAAGAGGTGTCCAGTCTGGCCAGGGAGGACATAGTGGCAGCATCATAGACTACGTCACAGTAGTGAAAAATGGGCAGTATCATCTTCTGAACAAGTTCATGCCTAGCCATAAGAGGGATGCAACTATGGCTCCTGAACAAGGCACCAAGCTTGGAGTGCAGATTTTTTCTGGATGGAGTCAATATGTCCAGAGAAGTCTAGGTGCTGGTCCAACCAAACACCTAAGTACCTGAAGGAGGATGTGTCTACAAGTAAAGTCCCCTCAAGGGTATGAAAAGTGTGTAAGGAGGGAAGGCTAGAGAGTATCTGCCTTGTGACAGGTTTAAATGCTTCCTTGGCAAGCTTTTAAACTAGCCAAGGGGGGGAGGTGCTGATAAGAGGCAGGAAATTTCAAGCCTCCCCCCACAAAACATGGCAGGTAGTAAGGTAAACACTGAGGTACAGAGCTCAACAGAGGGCAGGACAGGGGTAAATGGAAAAATAGACAAGGGCAATAAGAGCAGGGATGGGGAAAAAAGGATAAAGCCAACATTAAATGGAGGGCAATGAGCACCAATGCCCATAGTCTGGGAAGCAAGCTTCCTGAGCTAGTAGCCCTGATGGAAGATGAAAAATTGGATATCGTGGCAGTCACGAACACATGGTACACCAGTCCATTTACAGAAGAAAGAATCCTGAAAGAACTCCTAAAACTCATGATGGACAAAGCAATGGGGCCTGACGGGATTCACTCCAGAATCCTAAAAGAACTAAGGGAGGACCTAGTGACACCACTGACCACACTTTTTAACAAATCATGGGAGGATGGGGTGGTACCTGAGAACTGGAGGAGAGCAGATGTGATTCCCCTTCACAAAAGTGGGAGCAAGGCAGAAGCAGAAAACTACAGACCTGTAAGTTTGACCTTAGTGGTAGTGAAAATGATGGAATCACTTCTGAAAAAATGAATTGTTGAGTACCTAGAGGTCAGTGGGGCACAGGACCCAGAGCAGCATGGATTTACAGCAGGAAGGTCATATCAGGCAAATCTAATTGATTTCTTCGACTGGGTGACCAAAGTAATAGACCAGGGAGGGGCTGTGGATATGGCCTACCTAGACTTTAGCAAGGCATTTCACACAGTCCCACACAAAAGACTAATAATCCAGTTAGCTAGCCTGGGAGTGGCTTCCAGGGTGGTAGCCTGGGTAGCAAACTGGCTGCACAACAGGACACAGAAGGTAATAGTGAATGGAACACATTCCGAAGAAAGGGGGGTTACTAGTGGAGTACCTCAGGGCTCAGTACTGGGTCCAGTCCTCTTTAACATCTTCATAGGTGACATTGCAGAGGGTCTGGAGGGAAAGGTATGCATCTTTGCAGATGACACAAAGATCTGTAACAGAGTTGATACACAAGGGGGGGTAGAAAGGATGTGAAGGGACTTGGCAAGGTTGGAGGAATGGTCAGACATATGGCAACTTAGATTCAATGCAAAGAAGTGCAAAGTAATGCACCTGGGAAGCAAAAACCCAGGAGAAGAGTACACAATAGAAGGGGAGGTACTAACAACAACAAAAATGCAAAGGGACTTGGGGGTAGTCATATCAGATGACCTAAAGGTGGGTAAGCAATGTGAGAAGTCAGTAAGGAGAGCCAGGGGGATACTGGGATGCATAGGAAGGGGCATCACAAGTAGAAAAAGGGAAGTGGTTATCCCTCTGTACAGACAGTTGGTGAGACCCCATCTGGAATACTGTGTACAGTTTTGTAGACCCCATCTACACAAGGACATAGATAGGATGGAAGCAGTCCAGAGGAGGGCAACTAAAATGGTGCAAGGTCTGCATCAGAAACCATATGAAGAGAGACTGAGAGAGCTTAATATGTATACCCTTGATGAAAGGAGGGACGGGGGGGGACATGATAGAAACTTTTAAGTAACATAGAAACATAGAAACATAGACCTTGACGGCAGATAAGGACCACTTGGCCCACCCAGTCTGCCCATTTCCCTACCTTCTGGATAAGCTGCAGATTCTAGTTAACCAACAGCCTTCTTCCTGCAAACCCCCACTATAATTGCCTTGAGTCTGTCCCATGCATGTTTGAATTCCCCCACTGTTTTAGACCCAACGACCTCCTCAGAAAGGCTGTTCCATGTAACCATCACTCTCTCTGTGAAAATAAATTTCCTCGCATTACCCCTGAGCCACCCCCCCATCTTTAGATTGTGCCCTCTTATTCTTACACATCTATTTTTCTGAAAGATGCTACCCTCTTGGACTTTGTTGATTCCCTTGAAGTACTTGAACATTTCTAACATGTCCCCCCTGTCCCTCCTTTCATCAAGAGTATACATATTAAGCTCTCTCAGTCTCTCTTCATATGGTTTCTGCTGTAGCCCCTGCACCATTTTAGTTGCCCTCCTCTGGACTGCTTCCATCCTGTCTATGTCCTTGCATAGATGAGGTCTCCAAAACTGCACACAGTACTCCAGATGGGTTCTCACAAACTGTCTGTATAGAGGGGTAACCACTTCCCTTTTTCTACTTTGGATGCCCCTTCCTATGCATCCCAGTATTCCCCTGGCTCTCCTTACTGACTTTTCACATTGCTTACCCACCTTTAGGTCATCTGATATGACTACCCCCAGGTCCCTTTCCATGTTTGTTGTTGTTAGTACCTCCCCTGCTATTGTATACTCTTCTCCTTGGTTTTTGTTCCCCAGGTGCATTACTTTGCACTTCTTTGCATTGAATCTAAGTTGCCATATGTCTGACCATTCCTCCAACCTTGCCAAGTCCCTTCTCATCTTTTCTACCCCTCCTTGTGTATCAACTCTGTTACAGATCTTTGTGTCATCTGCAAAGATGCATACTTTTCCTTCCAGACCCTCTGCAATGTCACCTATAAAGATGTTAAAGAGGACTGGACCCAGTACTGAGCCCTGAGGTACTCCACTAGTAACCCCCCTTTCTTCGGAATGTGTTCCATACACTATTACCTTCTGTGTCCTGTTGTGCAGCCAGTTTGCTACCCAGGCTACCACCCTGGAACACACTCCCAGGCTGGCTAACTTGATTATTAATCTTTTGTGCGGGACTGTGTCAAATGCCTTGCTAAAGTCTAGGTAGGCCATATCCACAGCCCCTCCCTGGTCTATTACTTCGGTCACCCAGTCAAAGAAATCAATTAGATTCATCTAACATGACCTCCCTGTTGTAAATCCATGCTGCTTTGGGTCCTTTGCCCCACTGGCCTCTAGGTACTCAACAATTCTTTCTTTCAGAAGTGATTCCATCATTTTCCCTACCACTGAGGTCAAACTTACAGGTCTGTAGTTTCCTGCTTCTGCCTTGCTCCCACTTTTGTGAAGAGGAATCACATCTGCCCTTCTTCAGTCCTCAGATACCACCCCATCCTGCCATGATTTGTTAAAAAGCATGGTCAGTGGTGTCACTAGGTCCTCCCTTAGTTCTTCTAAGATTCTGGAATCCCGTCAGGCCCCATTGCTTTGTCCACCTTGAGTTTTAGAAGTTCTTTCAGGACTCTTTCTTCTGTGAATGGACTGGTGTGTTGACATCCCAGTCATGGTTCTCAGTGTACCATGTTTCCATGACTGCCACAATATCCAGTTGTTCATCTTCCATTAGGGCTACTAGCTCAGGAAGCTTGTTTCCCAGACTACAGGCATTGGTACTCATTGCCCTCCATTTGATGTTGGCTTTATCCTTTTTCCCCCATCCCTGCTCTTATTGTCCTTGTCTATTTTTCCAATTACCCCTTTCCTACCCTGTGTTGAGCTCTGTACCTCAGTGTTTACCTTACTACCTGCCATGTTTTGTGGGGGAAGGCTAGAAATGTCCTGCCTTTTATCAGCGCCTCCCCCCTTGGCTAGTTTAAAAGCTTGCCAAGGAAGCATTTAAACCTATCACCTAGGAGCTTGGTTCCCTTCATGGACAGATGCAGACCATCATGCCAGTATGGACTTTTATCTCTCCAGGTGGCCCCACAGTCCCCAATGAAGCCAATGCCCTGTGCTCTGCACCAGCTTTTCAACCATTCATTAAACTGCATGGTGTGCAGTACCCTAACCTCATTCCTACCATGGACTGGTAGCACCTCTGAGAAGGTTACCGTGCTTGCTACCTGTCTGAGGCCCCTCCTCAAATTCATTCTGCACCCACTGATCCCATGCCTAGCTAGGTAATTTGTCCCAAGGTGGACTATGATATCTAGTTCCCTCTCCTGTGATACTGCTTCTGCAATCCTGATGATTCACTTCCTGTCCCTCCAAGCCATGGCACCAGGCAGGCACCTTACTTCCTTCTCCTCTCCTTTTCCCAGTTTTACCCCCTAACAATTGAGTCCCCTATCAGAAGCTGTTTCCTTCCCCTGTGGTGTCCGTTGCTACCCTTTTGTGGGTCTCCCTTGTGGATGTCCTCAGCATTCTTCTGGGTCTCCACTGAGGGTGCCATCATAGAGGAACCTTGCTCTGCCAGAATGGCATATGATTTGTGTAGAGGTACAACTAGGGGGCTTTGCCTCTGGTCCACCACCCGCACCCTTCCAGAACCCACTGTGGTCCAATTGCCCTTTATACTTGGCAACCTCTGAGGCAGTGGTTGTGGCAGTGGTGCTCTTTGGAAGGGGGAGGCCTCCTTAGTCCTTGCTAGTTCAGCCTGGAGGTGGGCAATCTCCTCTCTCAGAGCTGACAGTTGCCTGCAAATAGGACAGCAATGCAGTTTCCATAATGTCTCCTGGAAAACTGTTGCCCCACAGCCAGTGCATTGCACCACTCCCCACATGTCCCTCTCCCTTATAATATACAATATGTAATATATATATATATATATATATATATATATATATATATATATACATACATATATTTTATTATTATTTGTGTTGTGTACCTACCTTTTTGTAATGTGCTGGGTTATTAAGGATATTTCTGCCCCAAGACCTGTTGAGGAAGTGATGTCAGAACTGTGGCTATAAAGAAATGCCATGCCTGGGGGTGTGGGGTGTGGGGTAGGGTGGGTGGGTAGTCCACAGCCACTGGTGACTGTTAGAAACAATCAAATACACAACTGCTCAACCACCCTGGTGAGTATTGCCCTTTATAGTAATTCAACTAACACCACAATTTACTAGACCACAGCTCCTGCACAAACCACTCTACTGAGTCCAGGATAACAATGAACTCACTCCTCAGCCAGCAGGACACTTTTAACATGTTTCAAAAATATTCTTCCAAATACTAGGTCTCAACCCCAACAATCAAGTGAATTCAGTAGTATCTCACTCCCGCTGGTTATAAAATTACTACACTTTTAATGGAATCCTGCAATTCTCTGCTTAATGCCTATAAGGAAAAAAAAAGAAACTTTTTGTAGAAAGCGTAGCTCCCCTTCTTAACAAGTCCCACCAGTATTATGCCTTACCAGGTTTCCAGGTCCTAAATGGAGTTATAGTTTGTTCTTTGCAGTGTAGCAAGGTTCTCAGCTTCCAACAGACAAATTAAAGTCAGTCTGACTGGCTTCTAACTGTGAAGGATGCCTAAGACAGCACAGTGATGAAACCCCACCTAGAGCCAATTGATTGACTAGTGACACCTGTGATGTAAGCAGGCCTTTCAATGTAAGCACTCTGCTATGTCTGATTCCAATACACTAAATCTTTCAGTGAAATCAGGGATAAAAACTTAACTTCTCAGCCAGCAGGACACTTTTAAAATGTTGCAAAAATATCCTTCCAAATCCTAGGTCTCAACCCCAACAATCAAGCAAATTCAGTTGTATCTCACTCCCTCTGGTTATAAAATTACTACACTTTTAATGGAATGCTGCAGTTCTCTGCTTAATGCCAATAAGGAAAAAAAAGAAACCTTTTGTTGAATGCGTAGCTGCCCTACTTAACAAGTCCCACCAGTATTATGCCTTACCAGGTTTCCAGGTCCTAAATGGAGTTACAGTTTGTTCTTTGCAGTGTAGCAAGGTTCTCAGCTTCCAACAGACAAATCAAAGTCACTCTGACTGGCTTCTAACTGTGAAGGATGCCTAAGACAGCACAGTGATGAAACCCCACCCAGAGCCAATTGATTGACTAGTGGCACCTGTCACCTGTACCTCAAGGGAATTAACAAAGTCCAGGAGGGTAACATCTTTCAGAAAAAGAGATGTGTAAGAACAAGGGCGCACAATTTAAAGATAGAGGTGGGACAGCTCAGGGGTAATGTGAGGAAATTGTTTTTCATGGAGAGAGTGGTGGATGCATGGAACCACTTTCCTGGGGAGGTTGTTTGGTCTAAAACAGCGGGAGAATTCAAACATGCATGGGACAGACATAAGGCAATTGTAGTGGGAAGTTGCAGGAAGTAGGCTGTTGGTTAACTAGAATCTGCAGCTTATCCAATAGGAAGGAAAATGGGCAGACTGGGTGGGTCAAGTGGTCCTCATCTGCCGTCAAAGTCTATGTTTCTATGTTGTGCCAAAGGTCATGGAGACAGTCTTTTTGGCATTGAAGAAAAGTTTATGGTTAGCAAACCAGAGCTGAGCTTGTCAACGTCTTGCTGTAAGCAGGTTGTAACCTCAACAGGGCAGGAGCCAGATGTGAACAAACTAGAAGTCAAGTAGCAGACTGTGACAATTTGGGTTCTGTCATTGCAATACAACAGAAGAGCAAAGAAAGCAGTATAACTATGGAAGTGGATGGAAACTCTGAACAAAAACATAATAAAAAAGGAAAAAAGCAAAGGGACACTACTAGAAAAGTAAAAAATAATCTTTATAAACATCAGCAGAGTAAAAAATTAAAGATGCAAGGTATTAAAATGGGGAAGCAGATTAAGATTAAAGATCACTTTACATTGATTACCTCTCAGGATGCTATTCAAGATGACAGTATAGAAATTATAGAAATTAATGAAACTAAAGAGAATGATGCAGTTCACCCTATTAGTGATACCAGATTATCAATTACCCCAATTGAATTTGGGATGAGCTCAACTCCAAACTGTTTGATTGCTCAGAAGGAGACCGAATGATTAAAAAAGGGTCCTAGAACAAATAAACAAGGAACCATCTGTTTAACCGATGGAAGAATCAGGATCTGAATGTTCCACCTCTTTAGATTTTTCCTCTGATTACTTCAGTGAGTCAAATCAGAAGCTAACATGGCATTCTGATCTAAGAAACATTGCCAATGACTTAAAACACCATTAATGGATTGAAACAAATTGGTATACCACTAAGAAATACATGGGTGCCTGATAAGGAACAGGACTATCAGGAAACACAAAAATAAGAAGAGATTGAATTTCTTTACACCTAGCCATTTGGTATAAGTGATGAGTTAATAAAATGTATGATTAACACACATATAATGTATGATAAGTGCCTATTAACCACCATAATCAGCAGTTACACAGCTATGTTATGCACTGCTTAGAAATTTTAAAAGTTGTTAACCACACTTCGGAACTTCCAAACAGTGGCATAACAAAAAAGAATGCACCAGAGTTCCATAATTCTCACACATAGAATGCAAACAGTGTTTTTTTGACCATACACTATAAAAGATGATGGCTGGGGATCGGGTGACAACCACGTTGAAATCACCTCTCGTGGTTGCTAGGGCTACAGTAAACCTCTCGAGCCTCGCTCTCGAGGTTTACCATGTTGCCTTAGCAACCACTCAAGGTGATTACAGCATGGTTATCACCTGATCCCCAGCCATTATCCTCTATATAACACACTTATTAATCATGGAACAGTTAATCAATTCAGTCTTGAGATGGATACCATCAAAGAAAATATAGCAATTAATGGGCTTTGGCTAGAGGGCATTTTAACAAAAGTAGGGAAATGTCTCCCACAAGAAGGATCTCCTTCCATTCTCCTTGATACCTCTATGAAAAATAGGCATGATTTCTCCATGGTAACAATCATTGAAGCCTCTGATAGGACACATAAATTAAGATTTAAGAAAACTAAAATTAAAAACAAATGCAAAAGCAAACAAGAATGGATGATGGACCAGAAAAAGGGTCATAACACCAGTAAACAGATAACTGAGGATAAAGTATTGCAAACATCAGGAAAAACATTAGAAATCCAACAAATTCCTCTAGAACTGGAGGATAGTATTCTACCACAAATCTTTCTTGAAGAGAAACTTGATAATGGTAATAAATATGCAAGATCTCATAGTAAGTCACTGAAACTAGAGCACCTTGCAGAGCAGCTTGACCATGTCAACACAGAACTGAAAGCTTTTATGGAGGAATGGATAGCAGCCAATGATATTAAACAAGTTACAGAGAATAATGCTTCAATAAAGAATTCACAGTCTGGAACAGACATGACTGATCTATTATGTTGTCGCATCCTGAGTTTATATACATATAAAATCTTAGAGCAGCCTATTTCTGTAACCAGTAAGGAAAAGACTGTGAATCTTTTAAGAGCAGCAACTGGTGCTGTCTTAAAAGGTGCAGATGTAGCCCAAATGTGGAAAGACAAAGACTTCCATGGCATTGAATGCATCTTTATTTTCTGTTTAGAACCAAGAAGAGCAAATCAAGTTTGGATGAACAATGAAGCAATTAAAAAACACTAAGGGTGTTCGGTTGAATTTGTAAACTGGGAAGCTGTAAACAATTCAATTACGCAATGTTTACAAGAAATACAGATTAGTATTTTTGGCCTCAAAGCCATTCCAAATGATACCTGTGGGAAGATTAAAAATATGTTAAACAATTTGCTCATGAAAACCTTCCTGGTGGCACAGAGGGTTGACGCATCAAGCTGTACTTCACGTCACACCAGAGACTGGGGTTCAGGAATGACTTTGGGTCATCAGGGAGCAGGCTGGGGTGGGATGGTAGGAGTAGGATTGATCTAAGCCCTCCTGTCCTGGGGTGGATGCTGTCCCTCTCATAGTCCCATCATCATCTGGTGGAGGTCCGGTATAGTGCAGGCGGAGACGGCAGCCAGTAGGTTGGGGCACTCCTCAGTGTCTGGTGTGCACGTGCTTCCACATCCACACCCACACACTCAGCACCCCAGATGCAAGTGGGAAGGGCATAGAAAGGGTCAAAACAAGGGGAAAAAACTGTAAATACAAAAAACAAAACAATTTGCTTATGCATGTTTTAAAGATAGGGCACGATTTTAGAAGATTGGTGCAAGTAACTGCCAAAGGTGACTTGAGCTGATCTCAGCTGTGATAAGGACCCTGAGCCCAAGTCTAGAAGGGACAGGGTCCCGGCAGCTAAGTCCTGTAACTTGCGACATGTGGACGGCTATACCAAATGAAGGGTGTAAACAAAGGGCATGTTGCACATTGCACCCTCCAGCAGTCTGGAGCAGCTGCCCCCCACACCCGGAAAGCCCCACAGAACTGCACTATCCCCCCAGCACCAGAACTCCCCATCAGCAAATGCCCTGCAGGCTGCAGTAACCCCCACTCCTGATCCCCAACTGCATGTGCCCCACAGAGCAGCTGTGTCCCCCCCACCCAAGATCCCCCAAACTGTTATTACCCCACAGGGCAGCTCTGTTCCCCCAGAACCCATTCCCCAACCCCAACCCCCCAGGTTTCTGAAGTGCCACTCCTGCATGGCTCTTAACAGTATTCAGGTTGGGGGCAGGGGAGTGTGGGCAGCCCTGTGGGGCTTGGACAGTTTGGGGGATTAGGGGGCTGGGGTGAGAGATGCCCTGCTGGACACATCCTCTGTGGAGGATTGGGGGCTGGAGGGGGTGAGAGATGCCTTGTGGGGACCTACTGTGGTGTTCTGGGCATGGAGGGAGGGCACGTGGATTGGTTGTCAATCTGCTGGTGGGTCTAGGAGGGCATACGTACAGTTATGCCAGCTAAATTCTGGTGTAACTTACATCAACGGTTTTCCTCCAGGGGTTGTTGTAGAATTGCGACATTGGGGACTTTGTTGCTGCTGCCCTTCCAGAATAGGGTGCAACTGCTGCCGTAAACCCACTAGCACCATATCACAGGGGGTTTCTAGCATAAGTGCTGGCATAAGTCCGCTTTGGTGCAAGTGGCATGTGACATGTCGCAGGCCACTTTTTAGAATACTGTATTTTGCAACTGCTGGCATAACTTGCTACTTATGCCATTCTTTTTGGTGCAAGTTGAGTTATGTCAGGCTTATCCCTTCAGGAATCTACAAAACCAACTCTGGACATGAGAATTAAGAAAGTCTTTGGGATAGAAATGACACCAACAATGGGCAAGTGGATGCCGTTATTTGGGGAAATGACATGGCTGAACTAATTTTGCAAAAAGCTCCTTTATTAGACAAAGTAGGAATACATATTGTTGATGGTGTTGTAACTGACAACAATGAAGAACACAACAAAAAAGGGGAGAAGGTATTAAGCCAGAATAAAGAATTAATTACCTTTTACATTTGTATGGCTATGGGCAGAGCCTACAGTCATTTTGTTATCTGTAGCTTGAAATGGAGTTTCATGGAACACATGTTTTGGATATTTCTATGTATCCTTCCATGTCATCTGAAAAAACATACTCTCTTCTTTCTGTTAAGAATGTCGGAGACATAACTCTAAGCTGTTTATCAGATGCCATTAAGAAACTGAAACAGCTCGTTAAATATTGGTTGCCTATGAAACTGGAGATTTGCACATTTAAATACTAAGCATGTAGACAGCTTCTTGATATTAGTTTAACTTGGGAATGTATTGTTTTTTCAAGAAAGAGTCATATATTATAAATGTCACCCTTACCCCAGCAAGTCAATGATTTACACTGTTTTTTTAACCTCTGGAGCCTACAGCCCTCTTGCTATCTGTAGCTGGAAAATGGAGAATCATGGAACACATGTTTTAAATTTTCCAGTGTACAGGGTATCCCTCAATGCCAACTGGAATAAAATATTCTCTTCTTTCTGTTAAGAATGTGGGAGACATAACTCCAGTCTGCTTATCAGATGCCATTAGAAAACTGAAACAGCTTGTTAAATATTTGTTAAATATTGGTTGCCTATGAAACTGGAGATTCGCACATTTAAATACTAAGCATTTAAACAGCTTGTTGATAATAATTTACATTGGGAATGTATTGTTTTCCAAGAAAGATGCATACCTCATAAATGTCACCCTTTCCCAAGCAAATCCATGATTTATACCATTTTTTTAACCTCTACAGACACTATCTGATGAGCAGTCTCAGACATATGTCAGGTCTTCAGTGAACTGCTTAGACTAAAAATATATCAATAATAAGTTATTTCTTACTATCTTTTGGGGAAAAATATACTGAGCTACAACAACACACACACACACACACACACACACACACTCTATACACACCATCATCATGGCTACAACATTCAAAATAAATACTGCATTCTAATATGTTATAAACTGTTTATGTCAGTGAACATAGTGAAGTTCAGTTTACAGTTGATTCTTTTTATATATTTCTTATCTTATATTTTGTACACACACACACACACACACACACACACAAACACACTACACACAATCCTCATGGCCACAATACTGCCTGGGTTCAAGTCCCAGCTGAGACACTTATTCTTTCTCACCTCTTTTTGCATGTGTTCAATAAAATATGCACAACACACTCCTGTGTGACTGTTACAATAAAGAAATGGATTGTTTATGTCAGTGACCACAGTGAAGTTCAGTTTAGAGTAGAGTTCCTTTCAATTTTTCTTATCCTATATTTTGTATCCTGGGTACCGCATGGGAAGATGCTACATCTCATTATCATAGGGATCTTCATTTACACATTTCTGCACTGTATTTACTGTACTCAGGCTGTCCCAGGTTAGATGAAATATCTTGTTTTTAGTTGGGTCATGATTTTTCCATTTTGACAATGCATTTCTTCAGGGTAACTTAGTCCAGGGCCCCCATATTCAAAGGAGATACGCAGCGCATCCCAGTGGAAATGTGAAATGTGCCACATAACTCCAACAATGCACCACAGCATGATATTCAAACATGCAGGATGCACCTGCTGCATGGGAATGGGCCAGCATGCACACAAATAGTTTGCTGTTTAAGTCGAGGGTGTGTTCCCATGCATATACCATGCTGTAGCATACTCAGTGGGAAATTCACCCCTCACTGCCCAGAGCAGTGTGGTCCAGAGCAAGGCCATGAATAGCTGACATAAGCTGGCCAGCCACCCACAGATGGGCAGTGAAAGTGCACCCAAGTGCACAGCAGCTTGGCAGCCCTGGTGGACTAAAGATACCCCTTCCAATCCCTGATTGATCCAACTCCATCCCCAAAGAGCTCCATAGTGTAGGGCCTCCCCTGGGACCCAATCGCACCAGAGGAAACTGCGGTCCATATCCATAGCATAGAGGACTCCCACCCACTGCCTTGGCACCTAGACACCCCCACTCCTCCCATACCTGAGCTGTTGCATAGACTGGCACTGCCCTCGATGCCCTGCCACAGCCAGTCACCAACTGCACTGTACTTGGGCTGAGGAGCTTCACTCCAGAATGACCCAAGTGGCTATATCATACATTGGAGCACTACATAAATTTTGGACCCACCAGTGTATGCTGCTATGTGTATGTCCCTGGCAAACCATAAGAGGGAAGTGACATACCTCCAATGCATGCCCTATCAATGCTGTATCTTCCTGCTGTCATACACTGTTTCCCGTTCCCCTGTGTAACATGCCACCCCCCAGACCAGACTGTTGAGGTATCCTGGGAGCCATCGGGTGCAGTATCCTGCAATGGCATTTATAGTGTACAATCCATGCTATAGATAGTGTGTTTGTGGTTCCCCAATTGTACAAACAAATAGGTCAGCTGTAACATACCTGTTCTGGGACCTGTGTGAGTAAGTACAGCATCAGCTTTCACCCACACTGAGTAGTGCAACAGCAACGGTATGATGGATCCACATGAGAGTGCCTAAGGTGTATGGCCACTGGGCGTTATTACCCACACACAACTTGCACCTATGTATGACACATTCCAGTGTCTTACTACTAGTGCTTCACCACCCGAAAAGAAGATGTTATTTCTTCAGTGAACTATCAAGGCTAAATTTATAACAATCAGCGGGCATATTCTAGGAAAATACATTGTAAAAATGTGCAGAAGGAAGACCATATTGAAACTGCCTCTCAGCAGATCTGTATTGTGCAAATTCATTAGAAATAATGGGTAAAAGCATCCCAAAAGCTCTACACAGCCATATCAGCTCTGACCAGAGTTTGTTGGATTAGAGAGAACTACAACAGAAGATCACTATAAAGTAAAAAACATAGTAAAAGATCTGCTTGAACAACTATTTAACATGTCCATTAAAAATCAGGATGCATTTAGTATAATTCATTTAGGAAATGATCAAGATTGTAATCAAGTTCTGGTGACTACAAGTTATTTAAATTTATATAATAAAATTATAGACAACACTGGATTACTAGATACAATAGGATTATATGTAGTCACAGAAATACCAAAACAGGCAGGAATGTCAAATGATACTGATTCCACCAGTAATTTGAATAGCGTAGGAAATCTTGACAGAAGCACTGTTTTTAAAGAAGTTTACATCATCCCTATATCAAATAAGAATGAAACACTAATGACAGGATACCATTGACTAATTAATCTACCTATAACAAGTACAAATGAGGGACAGGTGTTATTTGTCTCATGGAATATAACAAGCCTACAGTCAAAATTTGCAGATAAAGAATGGATGAACTATATAAAGAAATTCTCTGTCATAGCACTGTAAGAGACATGGCATACTGGGGAATTTGATGTGCCATTAAATGGATATACATGCTATCATACACCAGGTAAAAGAGTGGCTAGAATTGGAAGACTAATAGGTGTCCTTCTACTCTGAGTAAAGCTAGATAATTATATTAAAGTTGATTTGTTGTCTGTAAATACCAATTTCATCTCCCTAATTCTAAAAATAGACACATTAGAACTATGTCTAATGAATGCATATATACCACCTAGTAATACAAAATACTATACAGAGGAATTGTGGGAAAATCTGAAAGATAAAATATATAAGGGATGGGCAGTAATGGCCTGTAAAAATGTACTTCTTTGTGGTGATTCTAACGCCAGACTGGGTGAATATAATGGGTATCTGGACAGCTCATTTCATAATGGGTGCCATTTAAATGTATATAATTGTAAGAGAATGACTAAGGACAAACTAGTTGACAAAGTGGGTGCTAAATTAATAAATATTCTTGAGACACACTTTCTTGCCCCCATAAATGGCAGAATTAAGGGAGAGGAACTCGGTGACTGTACACGTTTTAGATTATATGAACCTACTGTGTTGGATTTTTTTATTTCGGAATGGGAATATGGATATGTGGGACACATGTCTCATAGGAAAAAGGGCTGATAGTGACCACTTCCCACTTCAAGCTAATATAAAGACATATAGATATGGAATTACAATGCAAAGGAAACCTCAGATAGTAATTATGAATGGTATTATAGTCAACAGAAAATGTTTTATTCATACTGTTGTTAAACAGGCAATGGAAATTCAGAATACTTCATTACTGCACTTAATTTCTAAAAAAAGTACAGGTTAATACTGAACTATAGGAAGATCTAAATGAAATTAGAAAATTACTAATAATGACTGATCATAGACATTTTAAAAAGAATATTATAACTTGGTTTGACAAGGATTGTCAGAAAGCAAAATAAATGAAATTAATAGGGCAATTAGGTCCTATAGACATTGCAAGAAAAATAAAACATGCAAGGAATTAGATCAGAAAAGACTTCACCATAAGACTGTACTAAAAAACAAGCAGAAGGAACATCAAAAGAAACAATGGAGTAAAATGCTGGCAATAATCGAAAATAATGACTTACAATCATACTGGTTAATGATTGCTAAAGAAACTAATAATGTCAAATATGACATAGATAATCACATTGCCTGCAAAGTTTGCATAGTATATTATACTACTACATTCTGTGATCCAAATATTATTGTGCCTAGTAATAAGGAAATGGCAAATATGAGACTTTTTGATCCAAAAAGTCATAGCAAAGTATATGTTTCCATTTGTACTTAAAAAAAAAAAGAAAGCTGCTGGACCAGATTAGATACCAGCTAAAGTTCATTTGAATTCACCTTTCCAATGGTTACCTCTTCTAGTATATTACTTTAATCAATGTTGTCAAGATCTTAACTTTCCATCTTCCTGGAATGGAGCAATAATAATTTCAGTATTTAAGAAAGGTGACAAAAATGATCCTAAAATGTATACACCAATTTCCCTTTAGACACCATGGGGAAAATCTTCACAAAGATTATTCTAGACAGATTACTGAAACAACTAACTATCTTGGGGGGCTGTTAGAAATCCAAGTCGGTTTCCACACTGGACACAGTACAGTTGATAATTGTTGCATTTTAAGACATCTGTACGAAAAATATATTGGACTACATGAGCAAAAACTTTATGTGGTTTATGTGGATTTCAGTTCAGCCTTTGATACTATTTCACACCATTCCCTGTGGGAAATAATGAAAGAAAATGGTAAAACAGAGGATTTAATAGCTATCATTAGAGAGCATTATACAAATACACAGACTCAAATTAGACAGGGCAGTCAAGGACACTATTCAGATAAGATATCAACAAACAGAGGGGTAATGCAGGGCTGCATTCTTGCCCCTCAGTTATTTTGTATATACATTGATAAATTGATAAATCAGATAAATAACTCGTGTACAGATTATCATAAGACATTAACAAAAAACTGCGGGATATTGGCCTACACTGACAATTTAGTACTTATGTCACTTACACAATCTGATTTAATAGCTAACTTAAAAATATTGCAAACATATGCTAATAAATGCAGTTTAAAAACAAATGAGAGAAAAATACAAGCAATGATATTTGGGCAACCTCACAATAATAAGGATTGGAAAGTTGGAGGAATTAAATTAAATACTGTCCCAAATTATCTAGATTTGGGTTTATAAATATCTAGTAATGGCAGCTGGAGTCAGCATCAAAGAAGAACTAAAACTAAGGTTAAGCAGACTGCAACCTCACTTCAGATGTTTAACAGGAAATGTGGTAATATCATCAAACCACTTATTAATGCTGTGAGGGCCAACTATTATGCACAAGTATTATATGGTGCAGAAATATGGGAAATCAAAGAACTCAATACAGTAGAAATTCTGCTTAATAAACTCTCTAAGTCAAGTCTGGGGTTAAGTAGCGCCACACCTACAGTAGTTGTTAGAGATGAATTAGATTACCAAGCTTAAAAGCATTCGTTTTGGGTAGGAAAGTTAATTACTGGATGAAACTTTTGCATCTAAATAATGACAGGTTACTCCAACTATGCCAAAGGGAAATGAACGATTGGCACAATCGGGAATTGGTTAAATCACATTGGCTCAAAACTGTCCAAAGTATTTTAAAAGAGACAAACTTGGTATTTCTAGAAAATCTATGTAATAAAGGAATAACTGTTAGTTTAAAATACCCAAAATTTGTAATTCAAAGACTATTAGAGTATTATGCCCAGCAAGACTTATAAGCCATTACAAAGATGCGTACTGTAGACGCAATCTCAGTTCTAATTCTTACTAATAGTTTCACTTAGCTGAGCTTAAAGGTAAGAAAAATATGTTATTTATGTATTTCCGTTGCTGTCTATCATGTTAAATAATACTTGTATGAATGAATGAAGAGACCGAAAGTTTCAGATGGGCTCAGTAATTAACATCCCTTCTCAGAAGCTGGTCCATCAATGCAGTGGTAGCACTACTGCTCACTATGCCAGAGACCCACATTCAAGAACTAGTGCAGGGCATCAGGAGACAGCTGTGGGGTGGAGGACTGAGTGATCGAGTGGATACTGTCCTCCTCCAGGAAGGAGGGTCACCAGCTCCACTGCTCTGCTGCCACCTGGGTGACCACAGGTGGAAGTGCAGTCAGAGAGGCCTAGGCAGAGGGTAAGATGCAGGCTGGTGCTCTGCACTACGCAAGGTTGTGTGAGTGCACATCCCCACCCCTGCTGCCAGTGTTCTGTGGTGGGGAACCTGGGAAAACAAAAAAAGACCCCAACCAAGCAGGATTAGCACTGGCAGTCCACAAGCCCGGACTTTCTTAGATGTGAAGGCTTGTTCAAAGGCTGGGGGTACTAAACATCTGACATATACAACAAAAGCATTGGGGTTAACATAAAATCCTTCCAAGCACATCGGTATAACATACTTTTTCAGCCTAGTCATTTAATGATACAACTGTCTGATAATCTTATGTTTGACAATGTACACTGGTTGGCACTAGGATAGTTGCCAGTTTAAACTGTCATTGGAAGCTGGAATCAGACTTATGAAATGCCATAGAAACCTTGTTAGTAACTTAATTTTTTAAGGCTTTGGATGCAGCATGTAAGAAATCAACAAACTGAAATCTATAATGCTTTCCATAAATTGTTCATGCTGCTGATTACATAGAAGATGGCGTAGGAATCACACCCATGTCATACAGAATCTGATGTTAAAAAAATGCTAGTTTGTACATGTCACTCAGGTGTGTTATACTCAGCTCGTGTGATAGCTGTAATTGAGATAGGATGTATTTTAACATTATGCTTAACCAAACGTGTGTCAGATGTATCTAATAGATTTCTTTGACTGGGTGACCAAAGCAGTAGACCAGGGAGGGGCTGTGGACATGGCCTACCTAGACTTGAGTAAGGCATTTGACACAGTCCCAAACAAAAGCTTAATATACAAGTTAGCCAGTCTTGGAGTGGGTCCCAGGGTGGTAGCCTGGGTGAAAAATTAGCTTGACAACAGAATGCAGAGGGTAATAGTAAACAGAGTCCACTCTGAAAAAAGGGATGTTACTAGCAGAGTACCACAGGGTTCAGTACTGGGATCAGTCCTCTTTAATGTCTTTATAAGTGACATTGCAGAGGGACTGGAAGGAAAAGTATGTCTCTTTGCAGACGACACAAAGATCTGCAACATGTTCGATACAGAAAGTGGGGTGGAAAGGATGAGAAAGGACTTGGCAAGGTTGGAGGAATGTTCAAATGTATGGCAGCTTAGATTCAATGCAAAGAAGTGCAAAGTAATATACCTTGGAAACAAAAACCAAGGGGAAGAGTACACAATGGGGAGTGAGATACTGATAACAACAAAAATGTAAAGGGACCTGGGGGTAGTCATATCAGATGACCTAAAGGTTGGCAAATAATGTGAGAATGCAGTAAGGAGGGCTGGCAGGATACTGGGATGAATAGGGAGTGGCATCACCAGTAGAAAGCAAGAAGTTGTTATCCCTCTGTACAGACAGTTGGTGAGACCTCATCTGGAGTACTGCTTGCAGTTCTGGAGACCACATCTCTGTAAGGACATAGACAGGATGGAGGCTGTCCAGAGGGGGGGGGGCAACTAAAATGGTGCAGGGTCTGCACTAGAAGACATACGAAGAGATATTAAAGGAGCTTAATATGTATACCCTTGAAGAAAGATGGGGGGGGGGGCATGATAGAAACTTTCAAGTACCTCAAGGGAAACAACAAAGTCCATTAGGGTATCATCTTTCGGAAAAAGAGATGTGCAAGAACAAGGGGGGACAATCTGAAGATGGAGAGGACAGTTCAGGAAAAATGTGAGGAAGTAACTTTTCATGGAGAGGGTTGTGGATACATGGAACAGCTTTCCTGAACAGATAATGGAGTCATAAACAGCGGTGGAATTCAAGAATACTTCGGACAGATGAAAGACAATTCTGGGGGGGGGGGGATAGGAGGAAGTAGGCTGTTGGTTAACTAGGATCTGCAGTTTATCCACTAGGTAGGGAAATGGGCAGACTAGGTGGGCCAAGCGGTCCTTATCTGCAGTCAAATTTTAGTTTCTATGTTTCATACTGGATAGGAGAGGCGTATTCTGTTGTCAAGAAATACAATATCCAATATTTTGCACCGGTACCTGATACACTCACAGTTATGAAACAGAATATTATATGAGTACATTACTGCTGTCAAAATACACCTGCATTACATTCTTTGTCTCCTGATGTAATTGTATCTTAACCATACATTTGCTGGTGTGATTTGATAGGAAGGGATGGTTTACTTGTTCATTGCATTGCTCATATTAATAACAAATACCCTTTGCACTGTTTGGAGCTGCTACAGCAGAGATGGTTTAGCAGTCAGGGAGTGCAAAGTGTGCCTGTCATTAATATAAGGAATGAGATGAACAAATAAACCCTCACCTGCTGTCCAGCCACACCAGCAAATCTATGGCAAAGATATGATTTCGTAAGGTGATAATGAATATAATGCAGGTGTACAGTGACAGCAGTGATGTACCCCCATAATATTTAGTTTAGGAATTCTGAGGTCATCAGCTGTCTGTGCAACAGATTGAATAAACTATAGAACTAATATATTTTGTTTACATTTTATTTTCACTATATTCACAGACTGGCCATAATAAGTGAAAATAATCTGAATGTGAAATATTTAATATGGGAAGTATTTTGAGTGTAAATATATTGTTACACTTGTGTGGTTGACCACTCTTCCACTTGTTATAGTGCTCTGCACAACTCCCCTCTGTTCAACCCTGCAGCTCTGCATTTTAACAGTTTTTCAAATATAGATACTTTGCTGTGTAGTATTCTGGCATCTTTCTGATTGCTGAGATGCTAATTTGGTAACCGGCACCACTTCACAAAAAGCTCCCAAAGCTGCAGAAACAGCTGAGCCACTAAACATGCAGGAAGCACCATGCAAGGCACAAGGTACTGTACAGCCTGATCAGTTAAAATTATAGTACTGTACTCATTACATCAATAAAAGTTCACATTAAAACAGAGTACTCAATGATGACGTACTTCAGCTGGGAGAGATTAACATGGCCCCCTTAATAGTGTCAGTTGTGGGGGCAAAACAAAGTGCACAGTTCCTTAAAAAGGTGTCTTTTCACCATCCTAGTGGCACTGGAGGTTGAGGCGCTGGTTGCCATACCTCGTGCTAAGCCGGCGAGCCAGGTTTGGAAACGAGCCGCGACTGCCTGGGGTCGGCAGTGGCAACAGAGGATCGAGCATCCGGAGGACTGTTCTGCTCTCTTGGAGAGGGAAGGATTATCATCCCATTCACTGGTTGCCCTCTGGCAGTGGCCAGAAGGCAGTATGGGTTGATAGGGCATCCTTACATTTGTGGGAAGGGGGACAGGAGACAAACCATGATGACAGCACCAGTGCCCCGAATGACCCCCTCCGCCATCTGGATTTCACTCTGGAGGTGGGGTAAAGCTGGTACCCCTTCACCCCGGCCCTGCAATGGGTGGGCCATGGGGGAATTGGGGTGGGGGTTGGGTCATGGAGCAGTGACGCTGAAGACTGATTCCTTCCAAGGGAAGGACCAGAGCCGCCTGCCAAGCTAGGAGGTCTAAAAAGCTAAAAGAAGAAAAAAAAAGAAAAAAAAAAGAAATGTATCTATTCTTGGCTCTAAAAAAGCAGACACTCAGTAGGTTGCAGATCCATGCCTCACAATTCCCCAGACTAAAGTTTACAAGTTGTGGGCCTTATAATGAGTACTGTGGGATGCGTTCTTCCCCCTAGCTGCCATAACTTGGTCACTCCCAATGCAGTGCACTTGACTGTCTTAGTGTCATGGTGGGGATGATCCCTTTCCATAAGACATTTTGTTTCATAGTTTAGCAGTAGATAAATCTGATTCAGAAAACCAAAACAAAATTTATTTTCAATACGTTATATAGCACCTTTCATTTGAAGTTATCTCCACAAAGTCTCTGCTTTAAAACTATCAAAATCGATGACCTGGCTTCTGCAAAAAGCCCCTGATATGGTGACTTGTCATCCACGAAAATCTTTCTAGCAAATATGCCACCACAGCTGGATCCAGAAAATATTTTTAACATGGAATATATTAGTTCAATAATAGTATTTCTTGTCAAGAGAATATGCCTCTCCTATCCAATGTGGTTGAAATACATCCCATCGGCATGGGGTCATGTTACACTACAATAACATTGGGTAAAACATAGAAATGACATAAACAGTTCACACCCTGAAACACAATGGGATTCCTTGTTTTTTTTTGGGGGGGCTTTGCCCCTGCACACCCCAACATGGAAGACTTCACTCTATACCCCGGAATTTATACAACAAACTCTGGGGGTACACTTAGGGGATGGGGCAAAACTCGGAAGGGAGAAACTTATTTTTTTAAATTACACAAAAAGTTGTAGTATGGGGAGACCTGGGGGGGCACCAAATCTGGTCCCAGGTCTCTTATTCTACAGTGTGCTGATGCCTTAGTCACTCCACCATGGGAGCAGCTCAGTCAGGCACCTAGCACATGGTTATTTGATCCCCCTCAAGAAAAGTGTACAGCAACAGGGGTAGTGGTAATTCCCTGCCGTTGTTATACCCCTGTTGCTATAAAGTAATGGGCTCTCTGCACAGTGCAGTTAACACTGCACTGTCTTACATGTGCAGTATTGACCTATTATCCATCCCACCTTGCTCATAGGTATTAACACTAGCTAAGTACAACACACCAGAGTGACCTGTACAAACTAGCATTCATTTTACATTAGACTTTGTATGGCCTGGGTTCCAGTCCTTCACCATCTGTTATGTGATCAGCTGAATGAAAAATGTATGGAGAGCAGCTGCATCCCAACCCTTATAAAATGAGCTACTGTCAGTGCTTCTATGGCATTACATAAGACTGAATCCAGCTTTGGATGACAGTTTAGAATGGCAGCTATCCTGTTACATTGTCAAACATATGATTATCAAATAGTTGCAGCATTAAATGGTTCCACTGAAAAAAAATTTACACTGGTGTACTTGCAACCATTTTATGTTAGCTTTGATGCTTTTGATTTTGACATTTAGTCCTCCCCACCATGAACAAGCCTTTGTGTCAGAGGAAGAGAGATGAACTAACTACAGTACCTAGCCTGTCTGAAACTTCCCTTCTCTTCATTCATCATACAAGTATCATTTAAAATGTTAGACAACAACTGAAATCCATAAATAACAAATTATAATTACTGGTGACCCTTTTATCAAATGGTTTGCAGGTCTCTTTCAAACACCGTAATAATCCAAAAAACCCAGTTATTACGGCATTTCACAAACTTTCTGTCAGTACCACTGTCCTCCTGCAACAGTCATTTGTAGCACACCACCTTATTGGCCGTTAGTCTGTGTGTGGGTGGGCAGGCCACTCCCTCTGTTCCTTCTCATGACTTGTATCAGCAATCAGTTTGCGTCATGCTCCTTTGGCACCCGCCACCCCCACCTTCCCCCCTTCCCCCAACTCCCAGTCCTGTGAGTTTCCCTAACAGTCACTACTAGTGCAAGCTGCCTGACCATGCCCCCTCACACCCCACCATTTACTGTAGCACATCTTGTCCACTCAGTGTCCCCTTACCCCCCCATTTCTTCGCTATACCTTATCACCCTTTCACCCCCACCCTTCACTTCCACTGCAGTATCTATCTCTCTCTCGTACCCCCTTTCTTCACCCAACTGCCAGCTATCATCATCCCTCTGAATCTACTGATAACACACTTTGTGACTGCTTACTCCACCCCCACCATCATGAAGTGTTTTTTTCTTGTTATTTTAACTTGTACCTATGTTTTGAGTTATTCTGCAAGTTCTGAATCCAAGCTGTATCATTCATTGTGATGTACCTTTGCTTTCTCCTATTGTACTTTGTTTTGCAATCTATGACATGAAGTCTTTGTAAACGAGCTTGCTCTCAAAGGTCTCTTCCCAAATCACTAAATAAATAAATAAATAAAATAAACATGTCTAGAATCATGGTGGCTGTAATGCTCCATTTTCCAGGACCGACGCTGCTCCCCTGAAGAAATTGTTTGCCTGTCACCCTACTAAGATGTAATTTCAAATTTTTTTACTGTTTATATGGTTGATCCTGCCTTTTACAACAAAGCAATCTATCTGGTTGACCCTGCTGTTCTTCCATTTTGGTCACGACTTTGAAAGACCGTGAGTCTGGTTGAGAACAGATGGTGCTTCAGTGACTGCAGTCTATCTATCCTGCTTACCGTGGTAGTTTCACAGAGCATCTTGGACAAAAAAAGAAAAACAAATGAAGAAAGAGACAGCGAATGAGCGTGTGTGTGTGTGTGTGTGTGTGTGTGTGTGTGTGTGTGTGTGTGCGCGTGCATTTGTTGTGTGTGTGTGTCTCTCTCTCTCTCTCTCTAACAGAACTGCTTCACATTCACGCTGTCTCTGTCTCTCTTGATTCAGGTGTCGAAGGAAGAAAAAACTCTCTGCACCTGTAATTATGCAAAATAAAAACCATGCAAGTTAAATCATTAACACCATACTTGCATAGTTTTTATTTAGCATAATTACAGGTGCCTCAGCGGCCCCATATTCAAAAGTGGTAAGCTGCATCACACAAGTGCATGTGCTGTGCTACGCAACTGCACTGACACAAAAATCTCATATATTCAGAAGGTGTGAAATGAACTGCAATCGCTCAGGTGTGGCTGAATATCCTAGACATGTGTGATCACACAGAGGAAGAGGCGTGGCATGGCAGGTACCATGAGCCCAGTGTGGGGCATATCAAAGTGTATGATGCAAAGCCAATTGTACAGCATGCAGATTTGCAATATTCATCCAGGATATGCAAATGGCCTAATTGCACAGTCAGAGTCCCAAACAACACATTTGAATCTCATTACTGGAATGTATGCAGGCCATTTGCATACCAGTGGCTTGCGCAGACTCAGCACTGCAGGACACCACCACCAACACACTACAAAGATGATCAGGAGAAACTCCAGCCTAGCAGGCAGGTGTGAATGCATGGATGTGTATGGGTGGACTGCAGTGGCCTGAATACAGTGCTACTACATACTACCCAACCCTGTAGCACTCAAATGTGTAACAAGCTGTTTGTCAGATGGTCAGAATGTATGACACAGCATTGCACATGACAGTGCATGCTCAGAAGGCTGTGAAAATATGTGCATTAATGTTGCTAATGTGTGCTGAGGACCTAGCATCACATAATATCATACAATGCTGCAGAACAGTCTCAGTGGTCAGTGTGTAATTTCACTCACACTATGTGGGTCAGAGGGTGACTGTTAGACAACATAAGTGCCGTACCCTGTACTGTGTGACAGTTGGGAGGTTTGCAGTGCCACTACCCATGGCCATGTCTGTGCTCCAGGTGGTTGCATGCAGAACACTGGCAGGATCCGGTGTCCTTGAGACATGTCACTGCCACTTCCAGGCTGCAGGTGGTGCCACCACTGTCCCACACTGTTTGCAGCTGTGCATTGTCCACAGTGGCATGAACCCAGGTCCCCTGTGGCATTATCACACTGCAGGGATGGTACAGGTGAAATGTATGTGGTTCCTGGTGACATGGGTCTGGCATGGGTGTGCAATGTGCACCTATGGTGTTCCATCATGGGTGTATGCCAGTGGACTGTCCCTGACCCATGCCATGTTGCCACCATTACTGCCATGCATCCTGCTTACTGTTGTACCAGATGCCACCATGGATGCATGCCTCCACTGGGTGGTACTCTGTGGCCACATGGGAGCAGGCCATGGCACCTGGTACATGTGCCTTATTGTAGCTGTTTGCTTTGCTGGTGTGTTAGGTGGGTGCCTGACTAGCACATAACAGCAGATCATCCTTGACCTGGGAGTGGTGGTGCGGTGGCTGACTGGGCAGTGCCAGTGGTGTCACCCACCAGCACCCAGCAGTTGCCCCACAAGCAGACACTGTTCGGCTGTGACTCTGGGTACTCCCAACCTGGCATGACTGCTGTGTGTGGGAGCCAGGAGCAGATCCTAGTGCACCTCTGAGGGCTGTCTTGGGGTTGCCTGTCTGCAGTTCTGCAGCCTATCTGTGGGTGCCTAGCCAGTTTAGGCCATCCCCTTCAATACCTAACTTTGCATTACACAATTCTGAAATGCATGACACATGCATGCACTGCATATTTTGGCTGAATATACAGTTGCAAGGTACATTCGGGTGCCTGCCCACTTTTTCTGTGCTGCATACATTGTTTCTGCATGATCGTGCATTTGGACATACACGAAGCACAGTGCATCTCTTCCTTTTGAATATAGCACTTCTGTACATTGTCTGAGATTTTCTGAGATGCACCGCTGATCTCCACTTTGGCCACACATCTTCTTTGAATATGCAGGCCCTGGTGTGTAAAAAAAATCCATAACACATACTTGCATAGCCACTATTCTCTTTTTTGTCACCTACAGGCTCAACTGAAAAAATTACATTAATTTTAAGAGCTGGAAATGAGGTTGCATTTACATCAGTGTATTAACTTCCTGTTTGTACAGTAAGCATTTTGTTCCACCTAATATGAAAGTGCTTTTTTTTTTGTTGACAAAGAAACTTACTGTTACATTATTAATATTTTATTAACACATTCTAAAAAAAAGGTCATCCTTATTTAAACGGCATGCACCACTGTAAGATGTACTGACAGTTTGTTTTGTTTGGCTGTAAAAATCATTCTGAACAGAGCGCGATGACTGTGTCAGCAAGTAGAGGTAAGCACAAGCATCTACTAAGATGTAGTCACTCCATGTTTGATGTCAGAGACTCAGACAGAATCAAACTGCTTTAAAGAAAAAAATGGCATCATCTCACACATTGAAAATAGCTTCTTAAGTCAAACACTGAGTTGAAAGTAAATACATCAAACAGATTTCTTATAAGGACTATGTTTTATTTAATTTATATTCACATTGACTTTAGAGATGTTGTGAAATTAAATTTCACTGGTAAAATTGCTGAGAAATCGACAATTTTGCTACATGAATCATTTGGGGAAATTCCACCATCCATTTTTTCACTAGGTGGTGAAATGTCACTGTAAAATGCACAATTTATGCAAATTTCACCCGATTTTTGCCATTTTGCAGGTGAAATTTCATGTTTTGCAGGTGAAATTTTGCAATTTGTGGTGAAATTGTGCATTTTGCACCCACTAAATATTTCGAGAAATGCGTGATTTTTGCGAAATATTTAACAGAATGAAATTTTCTAATTTCGCACATCTCTAATTGACTTACATCTGTTTTCAAAAATAAAAATGCTTTTGCTTTGATCTTTAAGCATTTAGGATGTAATGACCCAGTGAAAAAATCCAGAAACTCTTCTTTTGGGGTAATTTGTTAAGTCTGTTGCCACCCCTAGGATCCCTCCCTACACTTTAGTTGGTAAGCAAACTTTATTTGTTTAGCACCCAATCCCCGAGGCTCTGAGAGCTTTATATAGAGGTGCAGCATTTAAAACATTTCAATAATTACAATAATTTTAGTCACAGTCAGTTAAAAATAATAAATACAAACTCTAAAAAAAACTTGTTAAAATACTAATTACAGATTAAATGCTTGCTTAAGTATATTTAAAATACAGTGTCAGTGGCTCAACAGGTAGCACACTCGCCTCTGCAGCTGGGAGATCAGAAAGCTGTGGAATCTATCCACACAGCATACACTTGGGTTGAATCCCAGTACTGAAACTTAAGTGCAGCACGAGGGGGGTGCTGCACTCCTGAGGTACCATCTTTTGTATGTGACAATAACCCAAGGTCCATCTGCCTGTTCTGGTGATACTTCAGGTGGATGTTAAAGATCCCATGGCACTTTTTGAAAAGAGTTGGAGAATTTTGTATTCAAAACTTAAAATAAATCATAACACATTACAGGTATAACAAAAAGCAAAATGTGAAAATCAATATGTATCGAAGCATACTGCTCCTTCTAGAAATATTAATTCATATGCTAGTGATTAACAAAACACAAAAGCCCTTATATTAAAAAAATATAAGTATTGCTTCATATAACTCATATAGAACCACCCCTCCCCTACCCCTAAGAGTAGGGGGAATTTTTAATTGCAAACTGAGAATATTAGCAGTACAGATTAAATACAAGTGGTGTAAAGGAAAAAAGTGAGTAAAACAGTAAAGTAAATAAGTAATTAGGCATACATTCCCCTGTTTTATCGAAAACGAGGATACAAGTCTTACATTAATTTATAAACCAAAATGAAAAGTATCTCAAAGCAACCAGATATTAATTTGCAGCCCCACTCCCTCATCAAAATCGAAAAAAATGTTTCTTGCTGATATTAATGCAAATAGTATAAAATAATCTGATAATAAACATGAAAATAGATAATTTTTTAACACTTACATTGCTCCTATTTGATAATGCTTTACCTAACTGAATATGTGAGCATATCAATCCCTCACACTGTACACCTTTATAAAATAAAAGGATGAAAAAAGCAAGATTCATAAAGCAACTAATATACTTTCATCCATTCTCCAACAAATTAAGAAGCTTCCATCTTTCTTGATACCTTTCCTTGGACAAATGTGGCAGGTCTCTGCTACATAGAGACAATTTAGCACAGTTAGAGGCAGTTTAGTGCAGTGGTTTAAGGCTCTGAGCTACAAATCTGGTAACATTCAGCAGGCCCTACCTGGGTTTGAATCCCACAGCTTCCACTTGCAGACTGTGTGACCCTGAGCAAGTCATTTAACTTCCCTGTGCTCCCAGGTCGCACCTGTAAAAAAGCTTTCAGCTAAGTGTGCTAGTCCTGGTTAAACAACTAACAAAAAAAAAATAGAATCCCTTATAGTCCAGAACAGATGTTCTGGAGTTATAAAATATATTGTTGCAAGGAACATCTGCAATAAGCTTGTCAGATATGATATTTAAAACATCCTAATATTGTATGCATAACACCAGTATCAAATGTGTCACATGTTTTGGGTAGTATACCTAATAATATTATATCCATATTGAGTCTAATGAATGGTGAGGAGTCCCATTGATTAGATAGAAAAAAAACAAAATTGAGTTATAAATGGACAAAGAAAAAAGAAATACTCAATAGTTTCTATGGGTGCATTACTGTACATAGATTTGTTCTAGGACATACTCTCTTTTCCATACATTTAAGTTTTAAGTTTCCTTTAACATTTAGTTTACTGTGAGCTCCCAGCCAGGTAACATACCACTTATAGGGTGGTATCTGGGGTTCAGTTAACATGGCTTTTATTTGGCAAGTCTCTGGTAATGGTCTAGTAGAAAAATCAGGTGACTCTTGAAAATAAGTTACATAAAATCATTGTTAGTAGTTTATTATCTTTATTTAGGAGGGTAATCAGTCTCCAGTTTCTAAGATAACCCTGTCACCTGCTTTGTATAATAAAATTATCGGCCTTGGTTAAGACTTTTGGGCAAGAGTCCCTATTCCAAACTATTGTTGTACAGTACATTCCATTTGTATATGTTCTTGCCCCAACTTATGATATATTATACTGTATATTTTGTTTGTGAGTCTGTCATTACCCAGAGCTTTTCTATGTGGTAAACTTTTAGTTACAATTTCTAGTTCCCGAAAGAGTTATTGGCCTAAGCAATTTTAGAAAAAAACACTGTGGAATTTTAGGCAGCTCACAGGAATTTAACCATGTATCTGTCTTATCCTCTGTAAGGGAGGGATCATCTTTAAACATGTTTTGGATATGTTTATTTATTTCAGGTAAAATACCCTTTTGTTAGGTCACTACTTTCCCAGAGAACGATATTAATTGTTTTACTTCTGTTTTTTTTTTCTCCATGTAGCACAACTTTCAAAAGGATTTATGGTATCTTATCTCCCTTGCATTCCAAATCTTTGTTCAATTTCTAAAGATTTTCATCTCTCATATTGGGCCTGAGTAAGTTGCTGTTTAATGTTTGTGATTTTCGGATATGTCTAGAGGCTCTTCTTTATTTAATCTAGAATAGGTAAGCAATAATTTGGTTCTTAACACTGAATAAGAATTCTTTTTAAATTTACCTAGCACTCTACCAATATGCTGAAAATATTCTTTAATATCTGATTTCATGTCTTCCTACCATTGCTGTACTCCGTCATATAAGAAGTGCATGGATTTTCCAGCATCCAACAAGGAGTTAAACCTTACATTAATTCTGGGTAATTCAATAAAGATAAATTCAATTTCCAGTAACCAGGGCTCTTCGAGGTGGCCATAAAATTGGAAATTGTAACTCCTAGTAAAACATCATCTGATGTAGCTACAGATGTGACAGTGGGTGATTTATATTGTAAAGTGGGGGATATAAACCAGTAATCAATACATGACTTTCTGTTTCCTAAACATTATGTATATGCTATGTCCCAGCCTGTCTTGTAAAATACATCATGTAACCCTGTAAACTGGATTAAATTATTCAAAAAAATTGAGTCACAGTATAATTTTGCTGTTCTGGCCCCTGTATCTGATACTGACCTATTTATATTGAAATTTCCCCCAAAAAGGACATTTTTTTCGAGTAAAAAGGTATGGTTGAACTTTCTATAGTAGTGAAATTCTTTCTGCTTTTCTCTGGGGGTGCATATATATGTATAAGGCAAAATTCTGACTGTTGTATAGAAACAACAAGCAGAAGGCATCTACCTGCCTCTAGCTCCACCATGTTGAACATTTTGATAGAGGCATTTAAGAAACAAATACCAATTCCTGGACACAAAACCTCCCTTCCCCCCAGACCAATAAAATTTTCCCCATACAGTAGTAGCCACAGACACTGCCAGCTATTTCCTGAAATTTCTGTGATATTTCCAGAAATATCTGGTGCTTTATGCATTTAAACAGTAGGGGCAACTCCACTGTAATGAGAAGGCTTTAAGTCTGAGATTAAATTGGTAGATCAACAATGTCACTCCCCCAGTAGGCCTTAAAAGGCCAATCCTAACTGTTCCAAGATTAATTTCTTCATTATAGCTGGAGGCACCACCCTTCCTTGCTCAGGAATGCTTGTTCCCTATGCCTCCGGCCGCTGGCTTTTTCCTTTTCATTCCCTTCCTCTGGCTTCTGCTTTTGTTTTCCCTCCATTCAGTGGCACTGCTACATCTGATCGCTCCTTCAAGGCATTCCTGCCTTTCGGCAGCTGCTCCATTCTTTCCCTGACATTTACACTGTGCACCATCCTCCTTTCTCCCCTCTGAACTCCTGGGGTTTCCCCACATATTTTTCTTCCTTCCTTCCTTTATTTCTCTTCTCTTCTCTAGCCTTGCATTGCACCGGTCCCCTGGCTGCTCTGCTGCCACAGTTGCACCTCCCCCTTTTCCCTGCTTGTTTTTCTGGTACTGCTCCATGCAGTGCTGCTTTTGTTTCTCTGCGCCATGTCACTCTCTCATTCCCACATCTTTTCTCTCAGTTGTTTCGCATTTCACCTTGTGCCCCATTTTTCTAGACTTTCACATTGCTCTGCATCAGTTTCCTGCTGTTCCCCATCTGTTTCGGCTATTTCTGGGCCCTCATGTCATTCACTCCTCAAACCAGTTGGTGGAATATCCTGTTACTATCTCCATGGAACCCTCTCTCACTTGCCTTTTTGTTGTTCACTCTAGGTAAGTGCTCGCTCGAATTCTGGTAAATCCGCTCCCTCATTTTTTCATAGATTCATAGGTATATAGACAGTGTCAGCAGATAAGGGCCTATGGCCCACCCAGTCTGCCCATTTGAGCTTGTAAGTTCAGTTTATGTTTTCCTAGAAGTCTGTTGCCCCTTACCCCTGAACTCCAGAATTCCTTTATGTCTATCCCATGCATTCTTTTTTTTTTTATTATTTAATAGGCTTTATTGAGTTTCAACGATCCAAATAAAACAATACAACAGTAAAACAATATTACTAACTGTCAAATCCATGAACTCAAGTACTTCAAAAACATAAGCTCATTCAAATAAAGCCCATGCCCCCCCCGGAAAAACAAAAATAAATAACTAACCACCCCCCTCCCTCCCAGATCACACATTGTTACTTACATTTAGACCATAACCCATGATGTAAGCAAAACCATCAAGGCTTCCATACTGCCAAAAGAGTCTCCAAATTGCCCCATATCGATAGGAAGTCCTTCACTCTATCTTGCATAGAGGCGATATGCCTTTCCAGCTGTAGCACTAGCATGACCTCCCTATACCACTCCATTGTAGAGGGGAGTTTGTCTTCTGCCTAGTGTCTCATAATAATCAGTTTAGCTACTGCAGAAATAAGTACCATGTGTGCTCTTCTAACCCATGGGGTGCCAGGGGGGAAATAACTTAGCAGGCACACTTCAGGGGTAAACAAGGCCTCCAAGCCCAAAATAGGGTCTAAGGTATTACTAAGAGACTGCCAGGACGTCTGCAATCTGGGGCAGGTCCAACTCATATGATAGAGTGAGCCAATGTTCCCCTTGCACGTGCCACACACTGGTGAAGCCAATCTCCAAATTATAAACAATTTCACTGGCGTAAGATAGACATTGTGCATAATATTAAAATGGGCTAACCGGGGCCTGTCTTGTTTTATGTATTTATACATTGATTGCCAAAAATTCCCCCATTAATCAGAATCCTCAGGAATTCCCAGTTCCTTCATCCAATAGTAACAAATCCCCACTGATAGTTTAGAGTCCAAAACCTGCAGAGTTTTGTAAGAGTTAGAGACCGAGTGGGGCTGGGAGGCTGTCTGGAGAAGTGTGGATACATCCATACCCACTGAGTCTTTCACCGGAACCTAGGAAAAGAATGAGGTAAGGGCCCTGCTAACTTGAACGTATTTGAAGGCGCATTTATCTAGTACCCCAGTGGATCTCTGAAAGTGATCGAAGGGGAGCGGACTCCCATTTGACCAGATGTCAGAGACCTTATAACAATTCAACTGAGGCCAAAAAGTGGGGGGTATTGGATAACCTCAAATCTTAAAATGTGGGTTACCTATAATAGGCTGGTCCGACGACTGACACCACCTCACTCCAAGATATTTCTGTATCTGAAGAGAAGCCTTAAGTGACCAACCCATCGGGTTGTTCCTGAGGGGCTTAGGAATATGAGATGAGGAAGCATATAAAAGAGCCCATAGTGAACAGCTGACTCTGGCCGCTAAGTGTTTCTCTATAGTGAGCCATAAGGGGAGGTATTCCGAAGACCCACATTCTTTATTCCAGAAAGCCAATTTACTAAAGTGATACACTATATAATATAAGGAAAAGGAGGGTTCCGCAAGGCCTCCTCTAAGCTTCGGGGCAGTCAATTTAAAATAGGTTCTACGGATGCCTTTCCCTTTCCACAGGAAACCATTCACTAGTCTTTGAAGCTTGGAAAACCATGCCTTCGGTAAAAAGCTCCCCAACATTCCCATTGGATACAGTATCCTCGGTAAAATATTCATTTTAACAATATTTAACCTGCCCCACAGGAAAGGGAAGCAGGCTCCATCTCTCCATATCCCCGGCTATCGTTTTGATTAAATTACCAAGATTGCCTTTGATCATAGTTCCAATATCCCTAGAAACTTTTATGCCCAGATATACTATGGACTTTGCTTCCCATGAAAGGCCATAGGGAGACAAGTCCGCCTTGTTCACTCTACTATATAAAGGTAAAACTTTAGTTTTGGCCCGATTCAGCTTATAAAATTATATTTTAGAAAAATTCCTCAATTTCAGTTAACATGGCTGGAATTGATAGACCTGGCCTCTCAACATGCAATAAGATATCATCCGCACACGCCGAAAAGGCAAATCTCGCGGTTCCCACCTGAATCCCTTTAATACTAGTATTGCTTAACAACCTGCAAAGCAAGGGCTCTAGATATAGATTAAACAGCAAGGGAGACAAGGGACACCCTTGCCTTGTGCCCCGAAACAACTGAAAGGGAGGAGATAGTACTCCATTACATTTAACCCTGGCTGATGGGAAGGAATATAAGAGTTGTACCCACCTCAAAAACTCATCAGGCATACCAAAGCAGGTCAGGGTGGCGAAAAGGAAGTCCCAGGAGACCCTGTCAAATGCCTTTTCCATGTCCAGGGACACCAGCACCATTGGTATGCTGGAGTCCCTGGCATCGGAGATAAGATGTAACAATTTCTGCATATGATCCCCGGATGACCTTCCCGCCATAAACCCAACCTGGTCATGGCCTATAAGGTTGCCCATTACTTTTAAAAGCCTGTTAGCCAAGATTTTAGCCAATATTTTAATATCGGTATTCAGTAGGGAGATAGGGCAGTAGCTTCCAAGACTTAGTGGGTCTTTCCCAGGCTTTAAAACTAATGATATCACAGCTTCCTGGAAACTAGGGTCTGATATACCATTATCATACCAATAGCTAAATACGTCCCTTAGTACTGGGCTTAATATGGATTGACAAGCCTTATAAAGGTTGTTTGGTAACTCATCAGGCCCAGGAGACTTATCGACAGGCAACTGTCGAATAGCCTATTGAATTTCTACAACAGATATTTGAGTGCCCAGGGAGGCAGCCTCTGCAGCTGTAATCTTAGGCAAACTCACTGAGTTGAGGTAGCGTCTTATATCGACTTTGGTGGGACGTAGAGATGGGTCCACCGCATAAAGGTCTTGAAAGTACCTACCAAACCCTTTCGCAATTTCTTGCGGATCAGTACATACCTGACCATCTTGCCCAAGGCTAATTCCTGCAATGAGTTGTGAGGTCTCCAATTGCTGGATACACAGAGCAAGTAGCTTCCCTGCTCTCTCTCCCCATCTCTAGATATTTAAATTTAATCCTCTGAAGAGCCAGCTCTGCTCTTTGAGAAATTAGTCCTGCATACTGGGCCTGCAACTGATACAACCTGGTCCACATATCTGTCGAGGAGAACCGGGACAGACTGTGCTCCAGGCTTTTAATGGATGCAAGGAGGATATCCATCTGAGCACTCTGACGTTGGGCCCTTTTCGATGCCATTCTTATAAACTCTCCCCTCAGAGAACATTTTAAAGCCGCCCATACCAGATCATACTTGGTGACTGACCCCTGATTACTATTAAGGAAAAATGTAATAAAAGTCCGTGATATGCCCCAGAGAGGTATTATCTCACAGTAGCTGATTGTTCAGCCACCACTGAGGGGACTGTTTACCTCCTGCCCCTAACCAGAAATTCATACTGACAGGTGCATGGTCAGACAGGACTCTAGCCGATATCTCTACCTGAGAAACCCCAGCCATTGCAAAGGAGCTTATGAGCAAGTAGTCAATTTGGGAATACATTCTATGTGCGATGGAGAAAAAGGTGTATTGCCTCTCTGTAGGGTTAAGGACCCTCCACACATCCAACAGTGTAGCACCACTGATCAGGTCTTTCATAGCTTGCTGAGCTGGAGATAGACCGCGTTTCTCGCGATCAGACCTGTCCAGTTCTGTCTGGAGTATTAGATTCCAGTCTCCACCTAATATTGTAAGCTTTGGTGGATTGGTCACCACCAGGTTTAGTAAGTGTACAAAGAATGAGGGGGAGTCACTGTTCGGACCATAGATTGAACCAAGCAGAATCGGGTGGGATTCTAGCATGCCATGCATCAGAATGTAGCGGCCTTCTGGATCCCAGATTTCTTGAATTAACTTGAAAGGAACATTCTTTGCTATTAATATCGTTACCCCACCTTTATTCGTTGCTCTCTCTGCTTCAAAAACTTGCCCCACCCATTGCCTTTTAAAAAGGGAGATATCCTCCCTCTTCAGATGGGTTTCTTGGAGGAAAACTATTTTTGCTCACAGCTGCGACAGATGCTTCAGGATTATTTGCCTTTTAACCCTATCCTTGGCCCCTTTAATATTCCAGCTTACAAAACAATATTGATTACTCATACTCTGGAGAAACAGTAGCAGGAAGGGGAAGGGAAAACGAAAGCATCAAACTAATCGAAGGCAGTTGTCCTCACTTAGCAGATACTGCTATTTCAAAATTGAGCTGCAATCTCAGTAAGGAGGCCGAGATGACCGTTAAATTATTCCTAGACCAGGAGTACTGGTAGTGTGTTGCCTTTCCCCCTTTTTCACAACCAACCCCACTAATAACAACCCCATCAACCCCCCCATAACTATCACTCTTAAAACTTACAAGCCCCAACTTAAAAAACCACCCCCAGTTCAAGATAACTGCACTCCAACCATCTAACTGCCACATGATGTTAAAAAGGAGCAGACCTAAACCTAACATTCTCATCCCCTATAGCCCCCCCCATTGCCCGTCTATATGAGCGCAAAGGAAGAAATACTGTCTAAGAGTATCTCTGTTCTATATTTACCTATGTCTATTATATTCTTATCAGACCCTAAATACAAAAGCCCAGGATATCAGCGATTTAATATCCCTGGGAACATTCAATAATACCCTGTTATTTAGCTTAATAGGCTCCGTTCTGACAATATTGAGGCATGAGTTAAATCCAATACTGAGCTACTCTGAACAATATAATTACTAACTATTATAATAACAGTAATAATCTCCTTATCACTCGTCAGGTTAGGGAGAAGGGCCTGGAGCAAACAACTGTCACCTAAACCTCATGACCTATAGTAAAGTAGCATGCTTGAGTCTAGTGAATGATTTATAGGTCCTCCAATCAAGTTGGACAGTCTACAGTCCACAGAATGCAGATTATCGATTCTCTTCGAGTCTCATTGAATCGCGAGTCCCAAAATGAAAAAGCTGAAAACTATGAATGGGACCCGGAGGCTCTTGGTGTCTTTAACCACTCTATTTCCTTGCTGTTCCTTCCCGTGCTGAGAAAAATCAAAACATTCATCCCCATATATGAAACCTCCGTAAAGAGGCCAGTCTTGTCAGAATATCATCCATCCAGCCGCCTTTCTCGCCCTTAAAGTATCGTTTCCTCAGCATTAAGATGACACTCCAGGACGCCCCTCTTGCACTCTTTGAGGATCCTAAACCAGATAGTGGCCTGCTTTGTGGCATCCCTCCTCAAAATATTGAACTTATCAACAAGGGGAGAAAATAAGTCCAGCCTGCTCCCTCCTCCCTTCACTACAAAGGTGTATAAAAGAATTCGAGCGGTCGAGAACTCAACACTTCACGTCTTTATTCATTTGTAAAGATCCGGGAAAAGCTCTTTTAGATCTTGCAGTGCCTGTGCAGGGGAGTCAAAGGGGAGCCATTTGTCTTCATGCTTGACCAGGAGAATTGCCGGATATTTGACATGAAACGATTTACCGGCTGCAATCAGCTTGGAGTCTAATGGGTGAAGCTCCTGTCCCCTTAGGCGGACCGAGTGAGGGAGATCCTGCATGATACGAATTTTCCGATCTTCCCAGGTCACTTCTCTGATCTCCTTGACCTTAGCCAGAATACGCTGTTTGTCCAGAAAGTTTAACTGCTTGAAGATGATCGGTCTGGGAGGTTGACCTGTTGTTGGCATAGGGTGTAATGCACGGTGGGCTCTTTCAATTATATACTCCCCTCCACTTGGAGATGGACCAGCTATTTTAACACAAAGCTTTTGCAAAAATATGATTGGGGCATTCCCTTCCTCTTTCTCTGGTATTCCAATAATTATCAGATTATTTCGCCTACTATGCCCCTCCAGGTCTTCTAACTTGTCTTCTAGTTTCTTAAGTCTCCATACATAACTCACAGTTTCCAGCCCGGCTTTTTCTTCTTTCTTCTCTAGTGATACAATTCTAGCTTCAGAGTCTCCAACTCTCATTGACAGAGATGCCACTGAGTTCTTAATCGTTTGGAGATCCTCAGAGATCGCAGCCACAGCCGCCTGTAGCGGCTGCATGATTTCCAGAAACCTCTCCTCCAAGAGGGCTGCTGCTGTTGCGGGCATTTTCGGCAGGCTAGAGGCTTGCTGCTTAGGCTGTTTAGTGGCCTTGTCTTTCTCTGGCGTGAGGGGCTTAGAGTGCCTCGACGGTGCTTTTTTCATATAGATCTCCATTCAGCACTCTACCTTGAGCTTTTCAATTAAGTTACCACACTAAGTAGCTATAGATGAGAGCAGGTTTAACTTGCAGACACTATTATTATTGAAAAAATAGTGAGTGGAAGCCGGAGCTCTAGGGACAAGCTGCTTCAGGTCAGGTTGCCATCACGTGACCTCTATCCCATGCATTCTTAAATTCCATGATTGTTTCAGCCCCCACCACTTCCTCTGGCAGGGTGTTCCACTTGTCCACCCCCCATTCTGTGAAGAAATTCTTCCTCACGTTTCCTCTGAATCATCCTCCCTCCAACTTCATCCCATGCCCTCTAGTCCTGGAACATCTTTTTTGCTTAAAAATAGTGTATTCCTGCACCCTGTTCCTCCCTGTAAGATATTTGCATGTCTCTGTCATATCCCCTCTCTCCCTCCTCTCCTCCAGGGAGTACATGTTCAGTTCCTTCAACCTGTCCTCATAGGACTTATGATGTAATCCATGTACCATCTTTGTTGCCCTCCTCTGAACCTTCTCTACCCTGTCTATGTCCTTATGTAGGTAAGGTCTCCAGAACTGTACACTGTACTCCACGTGGGGCGTTACTATTTTCTTGTATAGTGGAATTATGACCTCCCTTTTCCTGCTGGTGATGCCCCTGCCTATGCATCCCAGCATCCTATTTGCTTTACCTGCTGCCTTGTCACACTGTTTCCCAACCTTGAGGTCATCAGAGATGATAACCCCAAGATCCCTTTCCTGCTTGGTGCATGCTATAGCCTCACCCCCAAACTGAAATATTGTACCAGGGTTTTTGTGCCCCATATGCATCATCTTTCACTTCTTTGCATTGAATTTCAACTGCCAAACCCCTGACCATTCTTCAAGTTTCTGCAGGTCCCTTTTCATTCTGTCTACACCCTCTGGTGTGTCTACTCTGTTACAGAGCTTTGTGTCATCAGCGAACAGTGAAATTCTGCCTTCTAGGTCCTGCGCAATGTCACTGATGAAGAAGTTGAATAGGACCGGTCCCAGCACTGATCCCTGTGGTACCCCACTGGTCACTCTTCCCTCTGTGGAGTGACAGCCATTTACCACCACCCTCTGTGTCCTGCTGCCCAGCCAGTTACCTACCCACCACACTACTGTCCTGCCCACCCATATTCCCCAGTTGTGTAATAGTCTTCTATGTGGCACAGTGTTAAAGGCCTTGCTGAAGTCCAGATAGGCCATGTCCACTGCCCTCCCCTGATCCACCTCCCTAGTCACCCAGTCAAAAAATTCAATGAGGTTGGTCTGACATGACCTCCCCCTAATGAAACCATGCTGCCTTGGGTCCTGTAGTCCATTGACAACCAGATGTTCCACCAATCTCTTCTTCAGTAGTGCTTCTATGATCTTCCCCACTACCAAGGTGAGGCTGACTGGTCTGTAGTTCCCTGCTTCCTCTTTGTTCCCACTTTTGTATAAGGGACTACATCTGCTGTCCTCCAGTCTTTGGGTACCTCCCCTGTTTCCAGTGATTGGCTAAAAGGATAGCCAGAGGTTCCAGCCACCACCTCTCTTAGTTCTTTAAGGACCCTGGGGTGCACCCCATCTGCCCCATTCTTTATCAACTCTTATTACTTCCAGTTCCTTGGGACCCTTTCTCGTGTAAAGGGACTTGTGTCCATTTCTGCACCATTCTCACCCCTTGTGCTCCCTTCAGACCCATTACCCTCCTCTTCCTCAGTAAAGACTGAGCAGAAATACCTGTTCAATATGTCAGCTTTACTGCTGTCATCCTCCACGTGGCCCCCATCCACCCCCTTCAGTCTCACTATCCCTCCCTTTGTCTTTCTTTTTTCACTTATGTACCTGTAAAATGTTTTGTCCCCTCTACCCACTGATTTTGCATTGTGTTCTTCTGTCTGAGCTTTGGCTTCCCTTACTGACCTCCCTGCCTCCCTTTGCTTCTCCTGGTACTACTCACTATCCCCTTCTGCCTGTGTCTTTTTGTATTGCCTGAATGCAATATTTTTGGCTTTCACTTTCTTTGCTACCTCTTTGGAAAACCATAATGGTCTCCTCTTCCTTTTCCTCTTGCTAACCTGATTAATGCATAATTCTGTTGCTCTTGTTATCCCAATTTTAAATACTGCCCACTGTCCCTCAACCCCTGATTCCTGCCCCATTCCCCTTAATGCCTCTTTCAAGTATCTCCCCATTTTCCCAAAGTCTGCCCCCTAAAATCCAGGATCGTATTTTTGTGTGGTTTGGTTTTGCTCTTTCTGTGATTTCAAACCACAGTGACTGGTGGTCACTGTTCTCCAGGCCTCCCTACTGTACCCCCATCAGACTGTCCCTGTTTGTGAGCACAGGTCCAGTATTGCCTTCTGCCAGTTGGTTCCGTGACCAGTTGCTGAGGAAGGCACCTGAAGGTCCAGGATAAATCTGCTCCTAATTGATGCTGCTGCTGGGATGCTCCAGTCAAGTCTGGAATATTGAGAGTCTCCAACCAGTACTACCTCATCCTTGTCTGCCATCCTTTGGATGGCTAGCATCAACTCTATCTGTTTCTTCCTCCTGGGCTGGTGGTCTATGAGCCACCTGTGTGAGATGGCTGGCCCCATTTTCCTTTCCAGCAACCCACATCTCTCCCCATTTTGTTTCTCCTCGATCTCTGTGGCCCTTATGTCATTTTTCACATACAGTGCCACTCCTCCTCCCTTTCTACCTGCCCTGTCTCTTCTGAATATGTTGTAGCCAGGTATGGCCATCTCCCAGTTGTAGTTGATCATTACACCAGGTTTCAGTGATGGCCACAATGTCCAGGTCTGACTGCACCATGACAGCCTCCAGATCTTCCATCTTGTTGCTAAGGCTTCTGGCATTGGCACATGGCTTTCCATGATTGACCTCTCTAGACTGTTTACTGTTCTCTCCAGCCCCTTCCTTGGTTGTCCTTTAATCCCTGGTTCTCCTTGCTGTCTGCCTTCTGCTGAATTTGCCCCTTTTCTGTCTATCCACCTCTTGGGCACTAATCTCCATCTTTTGCACACTGCTTGTAGAGATAGCCACTCCTCCGGTTCACTGATTCCACTGCTAGCTGTGGGGGTGAGCAAGTAGGTACCCTCCTTGCTGGCCTGACCTCCCCTTTGCTAGTTAAATGTGTCAATGTAGCATTTAAACTTGTCATTAGTGCTCAGATTCCTCAGGATGGATGCAGGCCCGTCAGGCTTGACCAACCTTCATCCCTCCAGGTGGGTCCCCATTCACCAATGAATCCAAACCCTTCCTCATAGCACCAGTTCTTCAACCATGAGTTAAAGTTCCTGGTGCATGTACTCTATGCTCTCCTTGCCTCTACTTGGTAGTACTTCTGAGAAAGTGACAGAAGTAGCTACTTGCTGAGACCCTCCCAATTTCCTAAACTCTTCCTGAACTTCCTTTGGCTCCCCATTTGCCAGGTCATTAGTACCTAGGTGAATAATGACATCCAGCTCACCCTCCCTTCTTGCCTTCCCAGTGATCCCCTAGATCTTCCTTCCATCCCTCCATGCCATGGCACCTGGTAGGCACCTCACCTCCCTGTCCTCCCCCTCCTGTGTTCCTAGCTGATCCCTCTTATGATGGAGTCCCCCACCAGGATTTGCTTCCTCCTCCTCTGGGGTCCACTGCTCTCCCCACTGAGGTCAACTCCTTGGCTAACCTCCACACCCTTTCTTTCCACTTCTCTGGGTACCTCTACTTGGTTGTCCCCATTTGCCATTGTGGCATATGAGTTCTTGAGTGGAATAGGATCTGGGATGTGCCTCTGCCTGACTGCTCTAACCCTCCCTGAGCCCACTGTCATCCAAGTGCTCCTCGTTCTCGGCATCCTTTGAGGCAGTTGCATTGGACTGGGTGGTCTCTGGATAGGGTGATGGTACTCTGACCCAGTTTACTTCTGCTCTGAGTCTGGCTACCTCATCCGCTGTCAGAAGATGCATGCAGATGGGGCAGCACCTCAGTGTCCAGAAGGTCTCCCTGAATATGGCTGCCCCACAGCCACTGCATTGCACCACTCCCCACATTATACTGCAATTATACTGCTATTCCACTACTTGTCTGCTTCTGAAGCTCTCCTAGTTCCCTTTTTATTAATTTACTGTCCTAAAAATCCTGCCACTGATCCTCAGATACTTTTGTTTTTAAGAAAAGAAAATAAACCAATAAATAAATAAATAAATGAGTCAAAACACTCATCTCTCTTCTTTCTTCCAGTGCAATCACACCCATACTTTGGAGTCTGTTTCGATTGCTTCATTCTTTTCTTAGTGGAATCATTTGTTGCCTTATGCTGAACCTTGTTCTAGTTTCTTAACCCTCTCCCATATTTTTATGGACTCCCTTATAGTGATCCTTCCTCCAGGTCTGGTCTATCGTATGCCCTATACAATGTATGCTGTTGCTTTCTGATGTGTTGGTCAGTGTCTTTCAGACAAATTTTTTCTGAGTCTGTTTGACACACTGCAGCTTTTATTACAGTGGTCTGTGAACTCCTGAGCTTCGCCTACAGTTATACTCCATTCTTTTCTGCTTTTACCTTTATAATGTGAATTTTATGTTTTTACTAGATTTACTTTTTTTTAAAGCTGTACGATGCCTTGGTTGCAGAAAGGAGCTGTAAAAATAAAGTTATTATTATTATACTCTCACAGTATTATTTCTAATTTTGTCCAATATTGTTTTTTCCGCATGTGCACCAGTGCACGTTTACTGGTATCCAATCGCATATGATTTTGCATTGCCCACTCCTCCATGTGCTTCAAATCATTTATTGCATTCCTTCCCTTCCGTTCTGTGTCCCCCCCCCCATTTGGTATCATCCACCTATTTTATGATCTGGCCCTTTGCCAATTTCTGCATCTCAGTGATGTAAGGGGAATATGCAGTGGGATAAGTTTCCTTGACTCCCTTACTATGTGATCTAGCATCCAACTGATTTACTACCCTGGCTATTCTGCTACCCTTCATCTTGGCTTATGTTTCTTACTCAGTATCTCCCACAAGACATTATTAAGTACCTTTCTTATGTCAAGCTATGTAATGTAGACAGGTGTGTCGTTATATATGTCTCTACTTAGTGTTTCTTGTAGGATTCGCATATTCATGGTGACCGATCTATTTTTCTGAGTTCATGATGATCAAGGAAAACTCTTCTAGTGCCTTGTGAGGCTCTCAGATCTGTGAGCCTGTGCTGGTCATCTCTGTGGCCCAGTGCTTATGGCAGGCATCTCTCCCTTCTTGCCGCTTTTCATTCCTTCCATGTTTTGCTTCATTGGCAATCTATGGGCTGCAGTATGGCCGGCATCTTTAATCATCTCCTGCTCTCCTCTGCTTGGCTGCATCTGTCAGATCCCACCTCTCCCCACTTGATCAGGGACATTTGCTTTTTCCTATATTGCCAGCCGACGTCCTCCAGCCTGACATCATGTTTGCCTCAGGGTAAGTGGTATCTGACGTCTTGCTGCCCTGCCTGCTGGCATTGTGGTTGCTCCTTGGGGTCGGTCTATCAAGTGTGGTCATCCTTTTGCTTGCTGGCTTCCTCGATATCTTTGCTTTCAATCATCCCACTAGCCTTTCTTTTGCTTGTTTCCCATCTTGTCGATCATGTCCCCAGTCTGTTCTTTGGCTCTTTTTTCAGGGATTCCTCGCCTCATCCCTATCGCCTTTGGGCTTCACTCCTTTATATTACCTCATCATCACATACCTCACTTTCCCTATTCTGGCCTCGAGGCTTTCACTCCTCCATCATTTTCTTGTTCATTCATTCTCAACCGTCCTCACCTCCAGTATCATCCTCTCCACTCCTCGTCAGCTGTGGGCTTTGCCCGGCCAGATTCGTCTCTACCCCCACTTCGTTCATTTCTGTTCTGTAGACCATGCCTGCATACCTTGTATATCATTTCAAATTTTCACTCCTCTATTCCAACTTCGTAGTGCCTTCTTCATTATTCTTGGTGCTTCACACCTCCCCATTGGCTGAGGGCTTCACTCGGTCTTCTTGTTCCTACCTTTCTCCATTTGACCACTCCTAATTTGGTTTTTCACCAGAACTGGTTGGCATGCACTCCTGTGGTTCCTAACCACATCCAGACTCCTCCCAATCCTCCTTGGTGTCACCTTTACTCAATATGACCTCCCTGTAGGTCTACTAGTTCACATCACCTGCTTGATCATTCCCTTCATTTGGGTCCTATGCTACCTTGTCTCGACCCTCTCTCCCCTCAGAGACATGCACCCCGTGTCCATTGCTCTGTGATTCAGAGCTAGCCGGTTGCCGTTCATCTCAGTCTGCACCCACAAAGTCCATGTCTAGTTCATGCTAGGCTTGGAGTGAGGTCTCCTCCCAGGCCTATGGTGAGTCTGTCTTGCTCTGGATAACCATTCCATCGTTACGCTTTTTGATTACACCTCTGGATGTCAGATTTCTGACTTCAAGCTGCAAGCGGTGGGGCTCTCCTCCTTTGGGTCCCTTTGGCTGCCTGAGCAAGTCCGGAAGCACCCTCATTGCTGTCCCCAATCTTGTCCACCTCTGGTTCCACTGGTCTGTTTCATTGGCTTGCTTTGGCCAGTTGAGCATCTCAGCAGTCCTCTCTCCTTCCTTTGCTCCTCTCTTGATATGGCAGCTACATGGTTCTCTTTCCCCCTTCTCTGCTCCCACACTGTGGTTTCCTACTGCATCACTTCCCTTGGGGTGCCTTCTGAAGTATTTTCTCTCCCTTGTGGCTCCAGATTCAGGCGCCAGTCTTTCTCTGCCATTTTCTCTTCCTCAACCCTCTGGTCTTACTGCTCCCTGAGCAGTTCAAACACTTCATCATTCTACCCCTCGCTCCTGCCCACCTCATTGTTCTGCTGCTGTTGTTCTCCTTCCTGCTTGGTTCTCTGGATACTGGTCCAGATCCTTCAGCTCTTCCTCCTGATTTGCTCATCCCTTATCCTCGGTGCATGCATCTTTGCTTCATTGTCCTAACCAATGACTTTCTGCCTCCATGTTCTTGTCTGCTCGCCTGCATAGCTCCTGTGGTCCAGGGGCCTTCTAATTCATCTTGGTCTCTTCATTTGCCTCAGCACTGGCTGCTTCCCACTACTCACATCCTGTCTGGGTGCTAGGACAATTCCATTCCTAACTCTTTCCACAAGATAGTTGTGCTTTGACTATGGTGTCCATCATTGTTGTGCACTTTTCCATGGGTGCCCTTCCCAATGTTGGAGCTCTTTGTTGACATGTGTCCTGTTCCATCTTCATCCTATATTGATTGACTCTGTCCTTCTCTCTGTCCCTTTCCTCTGTATCTCAGGTTTCTCCCCTGTTGACTCCACTCGTTGTCCTCCTCCTCCTCTTATTCCCTTCGCCCTCCATTCCACTCCTTCTCTGACCTTTCCTCGCTTTGGGGTTCTCCCTATCCTGACATCACTTTCCCTGTTTGTATCCTCTTCCTCTTACCCTAGTCCATCTGATGTCCAGGTGCCTGATTCTGGTTCTCCTTCACTTAGTCTCACTTCAAGACCTACTCATTCAAATTGATTAATCAAGCATACCTCTCACCGGGCCTTATGCTACCCCATCAAACTGTTGCACTCCTGTGGGTATTATTACCATCAGTCTTCTCAAGACCGCATCTGGGTATCCCTTACTCATCCAACCTCTTGTAGGTCTACTCCTTCACATTGACTACTCGAGCATAACCCTCTCGGGTCCATGCTACCTCAACTCAACCTGTTCTCCACTCAGATACATGCCTTCATGTCTATTGTCCACTTGTTTGGGGCTGGCAGGCTTCTATCCGTCTTTGTACATCTTACATTTCAGACCTCACCTTAATCATATCAGCTTCCATTACTTCAATCAATCATTCATCATTCATCTTCCTCTTCATATTCCACCTTAACCATAGTGACCATTTAGGTCTCATTTCATAATCACACATCATCCATTTCATTCCTCACCTTGAATCTTTCAGGCCTTCAAGGCATCTTTCCATCATCATAGATACATACATAGATACATAGACAGTGTTGGCAGATAAGGGCCTATGGCCCACCCAGTCTGCCCATTTAAGTTATGAAAGTTCAGTTTATGTTTTCCAGGAAGTCTGTTTCCTTCCCTGACCTCCAAATTCCTTTATGTCTATCCCATGCATTCTTAAATTCGTGATTGTTTCAGCCCCCACCACTTCCTCTAGCAGGGTGTTCCACTTGTCCACCACCCGTTCTGTGAAGAAATTCTTCCTCACGTTTCCTCTGAATCGTCCTCCTTCCAACTTCATCCCATGCCCTCTAGTCCTGGAACATCTTTTTCGCTTAAAAATAGTGCATTCCTGCACCCTGTTCCTCCCTGTTCATCGTTCATCCTCTCTTGCTTTTGGGCATCTAGCTGCAGAGACATCGCTCGCATCACTCACATCCCTCAACAGCTTTCCACCTAGAACCTAGAACGACAGAGTGAGAACTTCCTCTAAATTGGACTTTTCCTCCTTATGTCTTGACTTTAAACTGCTGTAGTTAAACCATCACTAATCAAAAAGTCTTTAGCCTGGAGGGAAGGCGACACAGGCCTTGGATCCCCAGAGGATTCCTTCTCAAAGTGTTTTTTTTTTCCTCTCCTCCATGCTGATGGTCATAATATTAAAGTGTTTGTGCTTTCTTAGGTTCCGTAGTTAGATTCCACTGGTGGATGGAGTCAGATGGTGGCCTAGGCATTCCCTCTCTCCTTAGGAAGTCTGACCTTCAACATCTCATCAGCTTTATTTTCATCCATCATCTTAGTCTCATCTTGTTCTTCTCCTGTCCTTCCTATATGTCTGTCTCCTTACTTTCCTGTCTCGACATATTCTGATTTCTTGCATCTTCTAAGCTTGATACCCTTTTGGATATTCTTTTTGGGCTTCTTCCTAGGCTACATTTATCAAAGGAAATTATTCCCACCGCACTTATAGGGGGGAACTCTCCTCTAGGATTCCTTGCGTTGTACCCCTACAGGGTGGTATATCCCACAGATAGAGAGGCAAATAGCCACAATATATCAAAGTTACACAAGCATACATCTCATCCAGTTGCATAAGCACAATTGAATGGGAAAGCTTTATGCCTGATGCTCAATGGGTGGAGCAACGACGTTACTCCACCATCAGGCCCTAAAAGGCCAATCCTCCTAACTGTTCCAAGATTCATTTCTTCATTGCTCCACCATCCACCCCTCCTCCTCCAGCTGCTCATCTCTCTTTTTCCCGTGGGCTTCCTCCTAAGCTACCTTTAGCCAAAGGAATTAATTCCACTACACCTATAGGGGGTGAACCCTCATCTAGGATTCCTTGCATCATACACTTACAGGGTGGTATAGCCCATGGATACAGAGATGAATAGCCACAATGTATCAAAGTCACACAAGCATACATCTCATCCAGTTGCGTAAGCACAATTCAACCATGCATTTGAGGCTTTGTCAAATTCCTCAAGAGTGTATAATCTTGTATCCTGTAAAAAGACCTAGTTAAAATTTGTCCCTGTGAAAAGATCAAAGGTGGCTAGTATTTTCTCTTTCAGACCTTATGCTATTTACATTTAAACTAGCAATTTTCAATCAATCAATCAATTAATCAATCAAAATCTTTATTTATCCAGATGAACTTCATTGAGCAGAGCTCTTTTACAAGATGGACCTGGATAGAACAGGGTCCGGTAACATCCACCATAAAAACATATAAATAAGTATATAAACACAAACACAATGGTGCAGTAATAGGGGACTCAAATGATAAAAGGAAGACAAGACAAGCCTTACCAGAGGAGGATTCAAATACAATGGGGCAGGTCCACCATTGAACCATGCAACTGTATATAAACCATGTGCTCTGTATAGAAGTACGAGTTAGTTCATTTACTAGGGGCAGTCACTAGTACTAGCCATGAAAATGGCTTTGAGAACCACCAACTAATGGCAGATGGGGTACCAGGAGGGGTATGTAATATATAAGCGAAGGATAAACATTGTGAGAAGTGAAGTCCCAAGGATAGGTCGGTAGAACTGATGCGGTGGTGGGGGCCTATGGGGAGAGGGAAAGGGGAGTTAGGACTTTTATAGTATGATTATGTAGATTGTGAATGAGTGCAGTATAGAGTTGTGAAAAGAAGGCTGGAGAAAGTGGGAAGATAGACCAGTATCAAAGGGAGGACAGAGGTATCAAGGTGTTACATGAAAGCATGATGACAGACCAGGGCCAAGGCGAAGACAAGCACCAGAAGTAATTTGTTCATGGTTAAATGGTAGAGGTTAGCATGATGACAATTCATGGTCATGGGAAACAATTGCACTGATCATTTCTGAGACATGAATATAGGAGCTTGAAAGATGAGATGTCGATGGGTAACCTCAGTTTCAGTTTTTTTTTTGCAATTCATTCCACAAGGAGGACAGTGTAAAGCTTATAGCAGCCCTGCCAAAGCGAGAGTTAACTTTGCAAACCATCAGTAGGAGAGATTTGCAACTTCTCAGGGCATAATTGCCTATTGGTTTTATAGGAAGACAGTCTATAATGTATTGGGGCAGTTTTTTGGAGATGGCTCTCAAGGTCCATAAGGCTGCATTTTTATCACGCCTGAATTGAAGAGAACTCCACCCCACTGATTGATATAGGGAGCAGTGGTGAGTGGAATAAGGCAGGCCTGTGATGAACCTCAAAGCTCTATGATATAATGTGTCAAGTTTGGTGAGGTAGAAAATGGGACAATGACTGTAGAGGATGTCAGCATAATCTATCAAGGATAGAAAGGTTGATTGTACCAGCTGTAGTTTGACATCTCTAGTTAAGAAGCGGGCTATTCTAAAGAACAGGCCAAGTCTCTGTCATAATTTTTTGATTAATTCTTCAACATGCTCTATAAAGAAGAGCCTATGGTCCAGCCATACTCCCAGGTATTTGAATTTAGGGACAAATTCCAACTTCTCGCCAAGAATTGTAGTAATCTGCGGTACAGGATCTGATAAGGCTGAATTTACCATTTGGGCAGAGGGAGAAAAGAGCATTGCTTTTGTTTTCTTGGCGTTAAGTAATAGTTTTTTGTTTAAGAGTTGGTGTTGCAACAGGTTGAACTCAGATTGAAGGTCATTACATGCAGATTGTAATGACGGGTGGCTTACGTAAAGAACTGTGTCATCTGCAAACAGATGAATGTTGGCCTTAGTTATGCTTTCATCAATGTTGTTGATGTATATTGCAAATAAGATCAGTCCTAAGATAGAACCCTGGGGAACACCTCTTAGGAGAGGTATGAGAGTTGAGAGATCTCCTTCTGCTTTCACTTGCTGGAAATGATCAGAGAGGTAGTTGTTGAACCACTGCAGAGATAATGGGTCAGCACCTAATGAGGTCAGGGAAGAGAGTAGCAGAGAATGGTCGACAGTGTCGAAGGCCTAGCTCAGGTCCAAGAATACGGCACAGGTGTAATTTCTGTTGTCTAGCTCTCTTTGCCAGTCATTAGTTACTTTGGCAAGTGCTGTGATGGTGCTATGTTTAGCTCTAAACCCTGATTGGACTGGATTAAGCAGGTTATTAGCTTCTAGATACTGCCTCAGCTGGTTACTTACAACTTTTTCCAGTAATTTTGACAAGACTGGGAGAATTGAAATTGGTCTGTAATTATTTAGATCACAGGAATTTCCGGACTTGAACAGAGGTATGATGTGCGCTGTTTTCCATATTGAAGGAATGGATCCTTGAGTTAATGATAGGTTAAATAAATGGGTTATGGGCACGGCTAACACATGGATGGCCACTTTCAAGAAATATGGGTCGAGGGTATCCGCACAAGCACTTTTTTTTACATCCAGTTTTAGCAATAGGTCTTCAACTTCTTTCAGAGTAGTAGGACGCAAGGAGAAGACTGAATCGGTGACGCTAGGATCTGCACCTTGATGATCCACCTGAAGGCGTATCAAATTCACTGGGGAATTGTCGAAGGCTAAGTCTTCAGTTGCAAAGTGATTATTGAAGGCATCTAGAACTTCCAGTCTGTCACTAATGGTGTTATTGTTTATGGAGATTTCATCCGGTAGTGAGCCACCGGATGTGTTACCAGACAAGTCCTTGATGGTTTTCCAAAATTTTGTAGGATTTTTGGCGGCAGAGAGAAATTCAGAATGATAGCATGCAGCTTTTGTATCTCTAACGATTCTAGCACATGGGTTTAGTGCCCTTTTGAACTTGCACCAGTCCACAGCAGACTGGGTTTTGCGTCCTTTTTTCCATAGGTTATCTCTTTCAGTCAATGCAGATTTTAATAATGGTGTGAACCATCTACATGCATTTTTTGATATTCACACCTTAACTATAGGGGCATATTTATTTAGGGTGTCTAGGATAATTTTGCTGAATATGTTAAATGCTTATTGCGTGTTTTTTGCCAAATAGAACTCTTGCCAATACAAGGAGTGTTTCAGTTCATTTATGTAGGCACTGAGATCAAAGTTCCATCTAGATCTCTTGGCAGCAAACTTCGGCGAAGTAGTAGGTTTGTTGCTGATCTTATGCAAGCAATAAATGAGTGATCACTGATATCACTGAAGAAAGGTGCCGGCAAAGGAGAAGAGATGTGGTTTATTCACTAGGATAACATCTAGCAGGGAGCTGTTATCCACGTTCCTTTTATTTACTCATGTTGGTTCGACAATGAGTTGCGATAACCCATGGGTGTCATAGAAAACTACGAGAGGAGCGGCGGTTTTAGATAGCCAGTCTAAATTAAGATCCCCAAGAATAATTATTTCTGAGGATTGTTGTTCGATGATATTACTCAGATGAGGTAACAATTGTAGATTGGCAGAAGGAGGTCTATAGCACCTTATGATACATAATGTTGAAGTGTGTGAGATGGTGACTTGAAGAGACAGGCATTCATAAGCATTTGCAACAGATAAAGCATTCAGACAGGATGCTGTATACCTATCCTTGACATAGATGGCAACCCCTCCACCCCTGGAGTATCTGTCTGCTCTAAATAGTAAATAGTTAGGGATATTGACTTCCCTGTCGGAGGTGGCTGGTCTAAGCCAGGTTTCTCAAACCACTAGGATGTCTGGTCGAGTATGGAGGACCCAGGCCTGGATCATGGAGATCTTTTTTAACAGACTGCATACATTAATGTGGAGGAAACTCATGCCTTTCACTGTGGCAAGGCCAGAGGGCGATGTGATTGCAGCTGGTGGCCCTGGATTGAGCTCCACATTTCCTGAGCACAGGAGAAGAATGAGTAAATGTTTTCTTAGAGTGGCAATAGTAAGCTTCATACTGGTAACCCCTTTATGTCGTTGTGGGCCATCATCCTGGGGGGGGCACTCCCCAACATTTTTTGCCCTTCCCACTAAGGGTGGCAGAGACGAGTACTCTGACTGCTATCTGTAGAGGTGATGCCTCTATGATGTTGGCAGAAGTCATAAGCTGAGCTGGTAATTCATTTTGTGTACCAGCGTTAAAGGTAATATGAAAATAGTGTTGAAGAATTGGGGAGTTGAAAAGGCATATATCCATGTAGGGACAGGAACTAGTTACAGAGCAGATCAGATTAGTATCCACAGTAATAAAGGCTTGAGGTGGCATATATTGGGCATGCAATATGAGATAGAAGAAGGACCAGAACAGGATCCACGATTAGACATGCATAGTGGAATAAGAATGGGGGGGGGGGCTAGAGAGGAGTGAGCTAGAAAGCCGGGGCGGGGTTTATGTGTATTTAATCAGGACCAGCAGGGGTGGGTGGGTAGGAAAAAATTGGCAGCTAGGGCTCCCTTCCTGGAGGTAATCAGTCCCTGAGGGTAAGTCTGTACCTAAATTTCTGTGAGGGGCTGGTGGCTTCAGACCTGGACTGTGGGTGGCAGTCTGGCAGGTTGGGTTCATCAGAGAACCATGGCTATGGCTCTCAGACTACCTGCATTTCTGTGAGGGGCTGGTGGCTTCTGACCTGGACTGCAAGTGGCAGTCTGGCAGGTTGGGTTCATCAGAGAACCACGGCTGTGGCTCTCAGACTTAAGATCATAAGAAGAAGTAGTACGTTAGGCAGTGGAAATCAGGCGGGAAAAACATTTTTTCCTAGTGCTTTTTCTGAGCCCAATTCTAAAACCAATTTTCTTCATTGGTTGGTTTTTTTTTTCCCCTCAGTAATATTTGGGTTGTCGGGGTCTGATACAGGGTCCCTTTGAGATGATGTTCTAGAATTGTCATTTGAGTCCTGAACATCAAAGTCTACGTCAATAGGTAGCACAGCATATTTGATTATCACGGTTAAACCTTCAGTTGTAGAAGCACAAGAGACTTCTGTTGATTGGTATATTTTTATGTTGATTGCCTCCTGACTGTTCTCATCTACTATTAGTGGTAGAGTGGAGGGGGAGAGGCGGTAGAGGCATTACTCCTAGCTCAGTGCCATCATCAGTCTCTGCATTATTCATTATGCCTGGAAAATGTTGCATCACATGGGGGTGAGATTCACTAGTCTGTCAGGCTTCATGTATAGATCTGGAAGAATCAGTGGTAGGATTATTCTGTGCAGGTTCAGGAGTGGGTCTGGGGCTAGAATGAGGGGCTTCAGGAGGTCTGGGGTCCTAAGGAATCTCTTGATGCCCTTGTTGCTGTATTAATATAAAAGGTCTGCATGACAAAGTCTGAGTCATCTGTATTGTGGGATGCCAATGGGCAACCCATAAATGTACAGTATATTCCAGCTTCATCACAGAAATTACAGTTAGGAGTGTTATCACACTCCATTCCTGAATGACCCCACAATGAAAGTATATGATTTTATCTCAACTGGTACTGATGTGACAGGGAGACCCACACTTATGACATTTTCTGGTTTGTCCAAGGTAAAATATGAAGCTCTTATCTCTCACAATAAAAAAACTATTTGGTAGATGCCGAAAGTCATTGTCAATTTGGAAAAGTTTAACTTTCATGTGCCATCCCCCATTCCAAAAACCCTCACAGTCCATGATGGGTTCTGGTGAACCTTGTACATCACATCTGTTGTCAAGCAAGTATAAAATATCTGTAATATTAACCCCATCATTTTGAAACAATATAGTCACTATGCGGAATGCTTGTTTTGTGAGAGGTATAACCTGAAATGGGGACCACAGGGGGGTCATTTTTAGAATGGAATATTTTGTCCAAAATCTCTCAAGAATATTTGGTGTCCAAAAACTGATATCAAATGTTTGCTCCCCACATGCATGTATAAGAGCACAAACCTCACTAGGGGAAACATTAAAGGACTGTTTTAGCAGTATTCTCCCCACATAAAATTTATCTGGTATTTCAGTCATAGCTCCCAGATATCTGAGCCAGATAGCATTTCTCCTTTTCACCTGCTCTACTAGTTTATGAAAAAGACCTGTGTAGAAACATGTTTTGGGGGTTGTTGCCTTGAAGGGCTTGCAGTTCCTTCCTTGTCCTGTTCACCTCCCCCCTGAGTCTGTTCATTATCAACTGGACTCTTGTCTACACCCCCTGACTGAGCATCAAAACATTTTCTTGTGATCCCAATGGAGAAAAATAAATGATACCTGCTGGATTTGTGGTTTGAAAATCAGGTTCTGAACTATTAAATCCTGACTCCCAGTTATGTGATATAGGGTGTGTATTTGATGAGTTTAACACTGGTGTTGTTGTTTGTGCATTTTGTTGCTGCTCAATATCTGGATCTACTTCCCACGTTCCTTGCTCCTTTCATTTTCATCCTGCACTGCAAAGTGCATCATCTACTGACCATGTTGCATCTCCCAGTGTGCGATTCAGGTGAGTTGCCTTGTCGTAATCTGTTGTTTCCCTCTACATAATACTGATGGTTGCTGCTTGTTCTTTGGTTACAAACGCTTAAGGTGTTGATGATTTCGGTGAAGGAGAAATCCCCTGTAAATGATTTCTCTTTTTTTCTTGTAGTTTTGCCTTGGCTGCATTAAACTCTGATTCTGCATTTTGAATCCATTCTGCCAAGGTCTTCTGTAGTGCTCACTCCTGTTCCTTCTCTGAGTCAGACATTTCATCGTTTGTTTGCTGTAGAATATTCATAGTCTGCTGAGCCTCGCTAGTGGTGAGCAAAACACCCACCGAGGTCTCATCCAAACGACCGCTGTAAAGCACCTCAGTCAAAGTAATGAGTTTCTCCATAGCTCACACCTTTGGGACAATGCCCCCTGCCAACACTAGGAGAATTTGCCCAGTTCCCTGGCCAAATTCCCCCATTCACTAAAAATACCACCAACAGCTTAATCTGGTTTAAGGTCAGTTGACATTCATCTGTATTCCCCTCCACCCAGGTCATGCCTGAAAATAGGCAAGAATTTCTCTAGTGCACTTACCTAGTCAACAAAAACTAAATAAATAAATAAACAGAAGGTCTGACAGATAACCAGGACCTGATCTGTATAGGGCCTTATAGGTAAGCAAGACCACCTTGAAGGCAGTCCTCCATCTGACCAGCAGTCAGTGCAGTTCACGCAAAACAGTGGTTATATGAACAGACCTAGAAATGCCTCTTTAGCAACCTGGCTGTCATGTAGTACCTAAGAACAACCTTGTTCCTGATCCACTGGCAGCCATATACCACCTCCAACTCAACTCAGTCAACAGCACCTCCGTCTTCTCTGGGCTGAGCACCAGTCAGTTAGAGGACATCCAGTCATGGATCGCAGATAAGCATTGGCTTAGCATGTCCACAGCGTCCAATGTTCCTGGGGCAAAGGACATATACAGCTGGGTATCATCTGTATAACATTAATGACCCAGACTGTAACACTTAATTATATCACCAAGGGGCAGCATGTACACCGCAAATAGCAAGGGTGACAAAATCAAACCCTAAGGGACTCCGAGGGTCAGGAGCTTCAGGCTGGAGAAGAAATTCCCCATCACTACCCATTGCTTCCTGCCTTTCTGAAAGGACTCAAACCAATTAATGACTTTGCTGGTGAATTCACAGAGCCCTCTAAGGTGATTAAGAAGCACCATGCAGTTTACTGTGTCAAAAGCTGAGGAGAGATCCTTGAGAACAAGAATTGACCATTCTCCTCTATTTCTCACCCTGAGATTATTCTGCACCCTAACTAACACTGTTTCAGGTTATGCTTTCTCCTAAATCCAGACTGAAGTGGCTCATAGATGATGAAGGTCATCAGTTGGGCTTCAAGCAGTGAAGCCACAACTTTCTCCACAATCTTCCCCAAGAATGGAAGTTTGGAGACAAGTTGGTAATTCGCAATGATGTCAGGGTCAAGAGATGGTTTCTTCAGAAGGGGCCTCAGCAATGCCTCCTTCAAGGCCTCAGAGAAATAGCCTCTCTGAGATCAAACAACAGACAATCTCAGTGATGTTAGCAAATGAGGGTGCCAAAGTTAGCAAATGAGGGTGCCATGGCAGCCACCATGGCTGTGCCACAAAACTGCAGGTAGAAATTGTTGTTAAATAACGTAGTTGTATGTGAAACAAATCTCGGTGCTTCTGTGATGAACTCAGTGGGAAGACATCCTTCCAAAGGGTGTTTCCTCAAAAAGTTAGGACAGGCCTGTACACCCTCTTCATGATTTTAACTGGTGTACAGGGCCTCCATATCAGTTCTGAGGAACAAATCATTTCTGTTCCATTCGGGATTGAGGAGTTTGCCCAGGACATCCCCTGCATCTCTTAAGTGGCAACCAAGACTGGACACACTGTGCTCGATTCTCAAAGCCCCCAGTACAATGCAAGGGGCTTGTGCCACAAAGAATGGAACAAAATGCCCCTTGCACCAAACAGTGTGCTGGAAGCAATTCTCAATGGCAGCCTGCATCAACCACAGACTGACTGCCCCAAATGGGGCTTGCACTACCTGTGCACCCAGAAATGGACCGTGATATGGCATTAGGGGGCATGTGGCAGACACAGGCTGCCACATTCCTGAAAACTGGATTTTCAGAACTCTCCCAGAGGAAGAAATTCTTAGATCAGCCAGGGCTGGTCTAAGGTTACTTAGAAAATTCTTCTCTGGGAGAGTTAATGTGTTGGCAATGTGCCACAGTCCCCCCACCTTGGTCCCCATTGTAGCCCATAATTAATATGTAATAAAAAAACCCTCCTTATGGTCTAGGGGCCCCACCCTGATCTCTGCTGTCACCCATACTCACAATGTATAAATAAATATCCCCTTCTGGTGGTGTAGAGGGGCCCCCACCTGCCACCACAGCAGGTAGTTCCCACCACCTTACTCCCCATCCCAAAATGCAGCCAGCAACCAGCACAGACCACCTCTCATCTCTGCAGCCGACTGTCAGACTGAACTGTCAATGAGTTCCTACTGTATAGTGTAAGCGTTCATGATTATTCATGAGTGCGTACATTATGCAGTAGGCCCTCACTGACAGTTGAGTCTGGTGGCCAAACGAGGAGGTGAAAGGTGGGCTGTGCCAGTCACTGGCTGCATTTCAGGATGGGAGGAGCAGGGATGTGGGCACTACCTTCTGGGGATGGGGGCAGTCCGCTATACCATCAGTAGGAGATCTTTATTTATACATTGTGAGTATGGCTGACATCGGGGATCATGGTGGAGGGGCCACTAGACCAGCAGAAGGAGATCTTTATTTATACCTTGTGAGTATGGACGGACAACAGTGGGGATCTAGGTGGGGATCCACTAGACCAGCAGGAGGGGATCTTTATTTATACATTGTGAGTATGGACAACAGCAGGGATCTGGGTGGGGGTCATTAGACCACCAGGTGGGGATCTATATTTATACATTGTGAGTATGGGTGACAGCAGGGATCATTGTGGGGGCCACTAGATCACCAGGATGGGTTTTGTATTACACATTAATCATGGGTGACAGTGGAGATCAGTGCAGGGGGGGCCACTGGACCACCAGGGAATGAGTATTCATTATTTGTCATGGGGATCGGGGATGGAGGACCACTTGCCTTTGACACAAGAGCCTGTGGCAAACCACTCCCATGTCTCATGTGTTTGTCACATGGGAGAGTTTTCCGCAAGAGTGGGGACTTAGGTGCCAGGACCCCTCCTGTACCAGAATCTGGTGCTGGGTCCCTGGCACACCAGGCTTCAGTGCAAGTTGCTGTTTGCCACAGCTTGCGATGATTTCAGCCCCCTTTGAGAATCAAGCCCACTATCTTTAAGGAAAAAAGTCCATGAATTTTACAGATTGTCAGTCAAGGATCTGTCCCCTGACACAAATGGATGTCCTCGTGGATTTTCCATTCTCCTGTGCTTTTTGGGTAAGGTGTAAAGGAATAGATTACCCACCTGTAACCATAGTTCTAGGCGTGGTATATGGTTCACATCCATACTCTAGCAGTTTCACTGGAATGCAATGATTGTCTGGACCTCTTTAAGCTAAGCTTCTACCACCAACTGGGTGGATATATCCACCAACTCCACCCCACAACATTATCTCTTGCATGCTGGAAGGAGTATCAGGTTCCACTTACCAGGGGAGGATGGGTGGGTAGTGTGGATGCAAACCATATAACACTCCTAGAACTATGGTTACAAATGGGTAACCTATTCTTCTAATGGCATGGATGTGGTTCCTTTATCCACACTCTGGCAGTCTCCTAGCAGTTCTTCAGGAGAAGGGGGCAAGACGTACACCCCTAGTTGGTGAACAGAGACTGGGGAACTGAGATTCTAAAACTCACATCCTGTCATGACTTGAGATTGATGTGGTAATGGAAAATGAAGGTGGGTGCTGACCTCCAGGTAGCAGCCCTACAGATGTCCAGTATGGGTATATTTTATTTATTTATTTATTTATTGACTTATTTATTCTTTGTAAACTGGGTAAGGCCTGCTAGACACAACTGCCTGTTTTCAGGGGCAATCCGGGAGCTTTGGACTGGTTAAGTGACTTCCTCAGAGTCACACAGTATACATAGATACATAGAAACATAGACAGTGTTGGCAGATAATATGTATGCAGTATGCAGGTAGAAGTTGGGGGAATCAAACTCGGGTCTGCTGGATGTACTAAGCTCATTCACAGCTCATTACTCTTGCCGCTAGGATATATCCCTAGAGGTAGTCACTGAGGCAGCAGTACATCTGGTGGAATGAGCCCTAATCCCAACGGGAGGCTCCAACCCAGCCAACCTTTATCAGATATCAAAGCAAGATGTGATATACCTTGCAATCAACTGCTTTGCTGCTGGTCTGCTAGGCACAGCTTCATTATAGCTGACAACTGGATAACATGTCCCAGAATTCCAGCTGTACACTGAGAGCATGCTCCACAAATCCAGGTCATGGAGCCTACTACTGGCCTGTAAAGAAGGGTTGGTAAAGTATACCAGCAAGTTCATCAACTGGTTATGGTGAAATTCTGATACCACTTTTCGGAGGAACTTTGGGTTGAGATGAGGGACAACTTTGTCCCTGTGTAAGACCAGATAGGAAGGGTTCACTGAGAGCATGTGGAGCGCCCCAATCCTGGCAGATGTAATGGCCACCAGGAAAGCTTTCTTCCATGATAGTTGTGACAAGTCACATCTGTGTATTGACTCAAATGGCTTGCCCATGAACATAGCTAGGACCAGCAGTAAGTACCATGGTAGAGGTAGATCATGCATGACAGGGGACAAGTGGTCAAAGCCCTTGAAAAGGAGCCTAACTGCCTTCTCCATGGCCACTGTTGGCATACTGACCCATATCCAGTAAGCAAAGATAGCTGCCAAGTGCATTTTAAGGATCATTGCTTGTAGACCCAGCTGGGAAAGGGGCCAGAGGTAGTCCAGGATGCTAGTCATAGGGCAGGCAAGGGGACCATGCTCATTGCACTGGCACCAAATGGAAAATATCTTCCATTTAAAGGCATGGCACCTTCTGGATGCCTTCACAGCGCGAAGGACATCATTGGAAAGACCCAAGGCCTGAATCCCTAGCCACTCAGGAACTAGGCCATGACATGCAGGGACTGAAGGTCCAGGTGCAGGACCATCCCTATAAGTATGGTCAGCAGGTCTGGGCAGAGAGACAGTCACAATGGAGACTGGCCACTGAGGTTGAGGAGATCCAGGTACCAGAACTACTTTGGCCAGTCTGGAGCTATCAGGATCATCTGCACCTCGGCCTTCCCAACATAGCTGGTTAGTGCAGCACAACAGTATTCCGAGCAGATCTCATTTAAAATTCCAGTTGAGACACTTATTTATTTATTTAGCTTTTGTTGACTGGGTAAGTGCACTAGACAAATCCTGCCTATTTTCAGGCACGACCCGGGGGAGGGGGTACAGATGAATACCAACTGACCTTGAACCAGATTAAACTGTTGGTGGTATTTTTAGTGAATGAGGGAAATTTGGACAGGACACCAGGGAAATTCCCCTACTCTGCTGCCGCATTGCTGGCAGTAGGGGGCCTGAGTGACTGAAGTCTGGTCACTGTTGTTTGGTCTGTGGAAGAAGATGGACGTGTCGGGAGATGGAGAGAGTTTGTTGAACTTTGATTTGGATTCTGCAATTCCGGATAAACATAATGCTGTTACTTACTAGATCCCGTTACAAGAACTTTCCGTTTCCAATTTGGAGGTACCTTTGCCTATAAATCACCCACTGAACAATGCTATACTTCCTGAGAATTTATCTCCAGTAACTATCCAGGAGCAGCTTAAGCTTCAGCTTGCCACTTTAGCTACAGAGCAGAAACGCCTTCAGCAGCAGCTGTGTGTAATGGATTCCTCAGCTGCGCCTGTCAGTAACCCTGAGCGGGCTGTCATTAGCCATGACGCTGAGTCCTGTAAAGAGCTTGTTAATCCTGACCAGCATGGTGAGTCTGCACAAAATCTTTGCTCTGATCATTCTTTACGCCCTGAATTTGTGACGGCTGGCAGTATTGAATCCTTGGCGATTCCGTGCCTAGAGCCATCCCCGGAGTTGCAGTTACAGCACACAGATTTGAATTTACCGCTTACTGTCTCCACACAGCAGACTGACTCTGACATTCCTGTTTTGGCAGGCGAGGGCTCTGTTCCCAACCCTGGTGGTGTCCCGCTAACAAAAGCTGCGGGTTTTATGTTCTGAGGTACTTCAGCGGTACTTTCAGCTGCCAATTCTCATCATGATAGTCCCTGTGTATTTCAAACGAACCCCCTACATCAAGACGGAGTTTCTGAATTTTTTTTTACGAAGCCTCAGGATAAGTCTGGGGATGACGGTAAAGAGAAACGAGTGGCTTTTCTACTTTCTAGATGCAATTTGGGGACAAATAGTAATCATATCATCTTAAAACCTTCAGGGTCTTTGGAACTTTCCTCAGGGACACTGCGTGTCAACTCCCCTCTGCAACCTCAGGCTACAGAGTTATGGTCTCCTCAGAAAGCCCTTGGTGAAGCAGGTTAGACCTTAAAACAAGGTACCTGGCACCCTACACCTGGCTGGGACCCAAAATTAAATTTCTCCCAGAATGAGCCAGCCTGGAAACCTCAGCAGTCTAGTGACTCTTTACCTACCACTGTTTTTTCTAGTGATTTGCCTTTGGTGGGAGCCCCCAATGTGCCTTCCCAAACTGTTGCTTCTGTATCTGCTGAACTTTCTGATTCTACTATACTTTCAGGACCTAATTGTCTTTCTACTTTACCCCAACAGAAGCATGCTGTAGAGAAACCATTAATGTCTGATTTATTTGCTAAAATTAAAAAGGAGGCTGCGCCTCGTAGGAATGCAGTCAGACTACGCTATAAAGGGGGTTTGGAGGTGAGGCCAGATAGGCATTATGTAGGGAAAAGCTTACTTAAGAATTCTTTGCATTTCTCACCTAGAGAAGTTTTTGCTTTTATTAATATTTCAGGTGAGGATAATTTTGACATTAGTTTCCATTCTTCATCTGCATTGGATTTATTTTGGGAGCGATATAACCAGGTAAGGTTTTCTCCTTTATGGACCCCCTTCCTAGTCATTCCCTTGTCCAAACCTTTGATTAAATATGTAACAATCATGTTTAGGAATGAAGGGGTACATGTAGATGATATTGCCTATTGGTTATCCCAAAAATGTGAAGTCTTAAGCCCCCCAGAAGCCATTCTCGACTCTGAACAATTTTGGACCGGAGGTTGGTGGTTCAAGGTAAAGCTTCAGCAAACTGAGAGTGGTATTGAGCATATTCCCAATTCTTTTCTCTTGGGAAGAGAGAGGGGGGTTTGTTTCTATGCCAGGCAACCTAGAGCCTGTTATAAGTGTGGGTCTCGTACTCACCTGTCCAATTCTTGTGATAGGCCCCGCTGTGATAATTGTGGTGAAATAGGTCACACCGCCTTTCAATGTGCCAATCTAACCAAATGTGACTTATGTGACGATACTGGGCATGTATTTGCTGAGTGTCTCTGGGCAGCAAAAAACAAGGCCTGCAGTGGTAGTCCTGACCAGCTTATTCAGAAGGCTCAGGATCTAGCTGATAACCCTATCCGGACAGCTGCTGCTTCTTCTGTGGATGAGGTTAATCAACATCTGGACTCCTCCCAGACTATAAGGCGGTCTCATGATATGCCTCCTTCTGGTCCTTTGGACCCCCCTCCTCTTCTTTCCCCTATGTGTTATGCATCACAACAGGAGAACCAGGCCCTAGATCCTTCAGGCCCGTCTCCTGTAGTAGTAGTTAGGAGGTCCTCTAGGAACCTCAAACCCCGGCCCCTCCCTCCTCAGGAGGGTATTGAATCTAATAATCCCTTTGCTGTCTTGTCTCCACAATGGGGAGATACTGACATGGAGTGTGGTGACCTCAAGTCTCAAACTCTTCAGGATAGCCCCCCCCCATTCTCTCTCAGGAGGGGTATAAAGGGAAAAAGAAAAGGAGACGGAAAAAGGATGGTTGATTGAGTCTTTGTTACTAAATGGTATTTACTATTGGTTCTTTAAATGTTCATAGTTTATTAAATTCTAGTAGGCATCAGATTGTATATGACTACATTCATGGTTCTTCCATTGATATATGTTTCATTCAAGAATCATGGATGTTTACTTTGGATCAAGCCAGGTTTTTTCAAAGGGAATGGTGTTGGGTTCCCTCCTACTGGTCCTTTGGGCAACAGACTGCTGATGGTATAGGGTTTCTTTTTAAATCATATGAGTTTTCCCTTATAAAAATTATTGATTTAGTTCCTGGTAGGATAATGATTCTGGATGGAAAATGGAATTCCATGGTATGCAGGTTTATTAATGTTTATTGCTCACAGGTAAAAATGGAGAAGGTTGCTCTCTTTTCAATGATTAGACCATTTTTGGTTACTTCTTTTCACATTTTTTTATGCGGTGACTTTAACTGTGAGCTCCAGAAAGCAAAAGGTGGACTTGCGGATAAAGGGAAAAAGGTTTATTGTGATTCTAATGCTTTGTTCCAACTATTGGATACATCGGGCCTAGTAGATAGTAAGCAGTTCCAGCAAGAGGGACCAAAATTTACCTATAAAAGAAATGCTCTCACTTCTACAATTGACTATATTTTTTTGTCTAAACACCGTCTCCTATGTAAATTTTATACATATCCTATAGGATTTTGGGACCATCTATTTCTTAAGTGTGTTTTTTCATCCAGTAAGGTAATGTCTCCCCCAAAATCAAGATGGAAACTGAGTTCTCCTTTATTGAGAAATCCACTTATATTAAAGGCTATTAAATCATTGCTTAGTGCACAGCTCTCAGTTGGCTTTCTTTATGAAAATTTAGGTGACTGGTGGAAGGAGTCAAAGGAGGATTTAAAATTTTTATTATTAAACCGTGGGAAATCTTGTGAAAACCTTAAATTTCTGCACTATTTAAAATTAAGTCAACAATTGTATTATTTATTTTCCAAGGCAAACACTTCTAAATTTGATAATTCTTCCCAAATTACTATTATAAAACAACAATTACAGGAGGTACAATATAATAGGGCGAATACTATGAAAGTACTTTTTCAGGAAGGTACTCAGAAACAGGCTTATGGGGACCCTTATGAGCGTTTAAACGCTATAAATCTAAAGTTACTATGTCCTTTTTGCTGACACAAGATGGGGATCTGGTTCAGGATATTCCTGCTGTGCATGCCACTACTAAACAGTTTCTAGGGTTGCATAGCCCAGTAGTGCCCCCTAGTGTAGAGGAGATGGAATCTTTTTTAGAAAAGATTCATTTTCCTAAAGTTAGGTTTGATAAATCATGTTTGATTACTCCAATAATTGCGGCAAAAGTTGAAACTGCAATAAAATCCCAAAAGGGTGGGATTTCCCCAGGAATTGATGGAATAACAGCGGAATTATACAAAACATTTCCTTCTGAATTTTCGGAATGTTTGACTATGATATTTAAATTTTTTCTCTTGACCCCCACATTTCTCCTTTGGTTTTCTGAAGGTTTATTAATTTTTTTGTATAAATCAGGGGATTGGGAGAGATTGGGTAATTGGAGACCGATTACATTTCTTAATTCGGATTATAAATTACTAACTAGCATTCTGAATACTCGACTTAAGACCTTTGCTAATATGGTTATATCCCCATTTCAATATTGTGGGCTCCCGGGATGAAAGATACAGCAGCCTCTTATGATTCTCAGAGATCTAATTGAACATTTTTCATTACATAAACTAACAGGTTGTATTCTTTCCTTAGATCAAAAGAAAGCCTTTGATCGGGTATATCACCCTTTTTTGTTTTTAACTTTGCATTATTATGGGGTCCCATTTTCCTTTATCCAATTGATAAAAACACTTTATAATACTGCTATTATACATCCAGTTATTCATAATTATATTTCAGAAGGTGTTCATCTAGCCACAGGGGTTCGTCAAGGATGCCCCCTAAGTCCCCTATTATATTTATTTACTATTGATGCTTTATTGCAGTCATTAATACATCATCCTCGATGGAAAGGGGTGCTGGGATCCCCAGGGTTGGATACTTTGTATTTACAGGCCTATGCAGATGATATTTGTGTTTTTTTTTCAGATTATACTCAAATTCCCCTTCTTTTGGACTTTTTGACATTATATTCCCATGTTTCTAATTCCAAAATTAATACCTCGAAAAGTCAGGGTTTATTTTTTGGGGTTAATTCTCCAGCTGAGGTTTCCCTTCAGGGATTTCGGATTACCTCAGCCCCAATTAAGATTTTGGGGTTATTCTTTGGGTCTCAAAACCTTCCCCTTTTGAGCTGGGAATGTGCCTTATCCTCAGCAAATGCTAAAGTACAGGTGTGGAAACACTGGCAATTGGCTAAACTGAAAAGAGTACAGGTAATAAAATTATTTTTAATTCCCAAGTTTTTATATGTAGCAATGATTTTCCCACTTCCTCAAGAACTTGAAACCAGATATTATAGCCTATTTTTTCAGATGCTTTGGGATAATAGGCTTAATCCCATAAAAAGGCAATATACCTACTTAGGGAAAGGAAAAGGGGGATTAGGAATGGTGGATCCCATCACGTTTTTCCTTACATTATTTATTTCTCAAAATGTTAAAATTGGATTATTACCATCAGTATCTCAGTGTGGTTTCTTATTACATAGTGTTTTAGGTCATTATTGTTTGTCATGACATTCTACCCCCCCATGAAATGATCACAATCCTTGCAGGTTCCTCTTTTTTTCAAACCAGTGGTAAAGAAACTATACAAATGGGGTCTTTCTAAGTAAACTGTTTCTAGGTCGTCAGGCTAGCTTATATAATACAGTTATATCTTTGTTATATCCTTCAGTATCTGCTTTGAAAAATTGTCCTACTACTCTCATTTTGAGAGCTCTCTCTCAATTAAATAATCCACGATTGCCAAGTTACATGTGGGAGTTTCTGTGGTTAACTGTATATGGGAGAATTGGGGTACGGGGTAATGCTAAGCATAAGGTTAAAGAAGAAAGGGTATGTCCTTTCTCTGGTTGTGTAAATCAGGAAGAGACAGTAGAGCATTTTTTCTTTCATTGTTATTATGCCAGTTCTCTTTGGAAATTCCTGGCTTTAAAGTGGCATATGAAATGGCTATTAACTTTGAATTATGATGTTTTGGTTTTGGGTAATTTTCCTCAGTTTTGGGTCAAGTATAATTTAGAAACCCTACAGATTTTTTGCTGTTGTTTGAAATATTTCTTATGGCAGGCTAGATGCCAGTGGGTCCTTTATCAAAGAGTAATGTCTTATGAAACAATCAGTTTATTGATTCACGGGGCTATGGAGAAGGCTTATTTGAAAGACCTACAATTTGGTACAGCACAAAAGGTGACTGATTGGTGGAAAGGGTTTCTATTTTTTGTTAAATATAAATAGCTTATGAGTGTTTCTTGGGGGGGCTTGGGATTAATTTCTATCACATATTTAATCTGAGGAATGACAGCTGAGTCTTTCTTTTCAGATGATGACTAACGTATATTTAATAATAATGTTAATTATGAAACTTTGTACATTTGTTTTCTTTTTTTTTGTTATGATATTATAATAAAAACTTCCCCTACTCTTTTAGAGGGGGTTGGGGGGGCTGATACATAGTTCTTTTTACATACTGATCTGATACTGTATGACTGTAATACTTGTTTGATTTTGTTTGCCATCTGATTTGTATTTTATTTTGTGTGGCTTAACACTGTTTATAATTATTTTGTTTTTGATGTTATTATAATAAAAAATTCCCCTACTCTTTTCGGTAAGTGCCATAGGATCTTTAACATCCATCTGAACTACCACCAATCCAGGCAGATGGGACCTTGGTTTAACGTCTCATCTGAAAGATGGCACCTCAGAAGTGCAGCACCCCCCTCATGCTGCACTGCAGTGTCAGTACTGGGACAAGGGCCAGATGTGGGAACTGAACCCACAGCCCTCTGATCTCCCGGCCTCAGAGGCGAGTGTGCTACCTACTGAGTCACTGACACTGACACTTATTTCTTTCTCACTTCTAAAACAGTGTTTCAAACATATATGCACACCACACTCCTTGATAATAAAGATATAATTCAAATTTGTGTAGCTCTAGGGAGTGCATTTGAGAAAATGTAAAGTGCCCTTGGGAATCCTCAGGTTCCATTTGTCCTGGTAGCACAGCTTGTTGATTCAGTATAATGGTATTCCAAGCAGACCTGTGTTCAATTCACAGAGGGTGCACTTTTATTTCTTTCTAAAGCTGTTCTTTCTGACCTTGATCAGTACTCTGTGGAGCAAGGGGATTGGAGGAAAGGCATACACCAAGTCCAGGGTCCAGGGTCTCATGAAGACATGCCCCATCAGTGTCCTGGACTATTGGGGGAAGGTACAGAAAAGCCTCAGTTTGGCATTCTCCAAAGGGGCAAACAGGTATACCTAAGGTGAGCTCACAGGGAGAACAAGTACTTCACTACCTTTTAATTCAGATTCCATTTGTGTGAGATCTCTTCTAATTGGCTACGCGCATATGTCAGTTGATTATTCTCTTCTATAACCTAAATCTCCAGGAGATTGGCTCCCAGGCTAGATATGAGGGTCTAGGTGCAGAGTACGACCCGACACAAGAGAAGGAAGTGTGTGGTGCTCTTTCTGTCCAGGTAAAACATAGAGATAGCATATACCATCTGGACTTGAACAATTTGACCCCTGACTAGCAGAGCAAATTCCAGAGACAAGTGCACTGCATGGAGCTCCAGAAAGTTTAAGTTGTGGTGGGACTCCCATGGTGATTAAAACCCCATGTACTGTGTGGTCTCCCAAGTGTGTTTCCCACAATACCAGAGACACATCCATGTCAGCATGACAGTCAACTCTGGTTAGACAAACAGGATTCCTTCTTCCAGATATTCCAGGACTAGCTACCACTGGATGGCATCCAAGATTGGCTGGGTCACTATGACCAGCTGGTCCAAATGGCCTAGGTGCTGGGACCACTGACTTCCCAGCTCCCACTGAAAGTGGTGCATATGCCAGTGGACCATGCTGGTGCAGGATGCCATGTACCCAAGCAGCTGTAGGAAATCTCTTGAATGGTCAAATGCCCAATCTAAAATGATCTGATAAAGGAGGTCAGATCCTGTGCCCAGTCTGCTTGAAAGTGGGCATTTCCCTCAGGGAATCTAGTTCTGCCCCAATGAACTTGATCACCTGTTTTGCTACCAGTTTGGGCTTGTCTGGCTTGACCAACTGACCCAAGGCTTGGCAGGTTTGGAGAGTCACCACTTCGGGTCTATCCGTGGCTTCTCTGGATGGACTGGCTGTCAGTCAGTCATATAGGCAGTGTACACTCTTTCTCCTAAATGCTGTGGATGGGCCACCACAGTTCCGTATACTAGCTGAAGATCCTTTCAGTTGAGGAGAGGCTGAATGGCATGTCCAGGAACTTGTACAGGACCCCTTCCACTCTGAATCGGAGGTACCGGCAATGGTACCTGCAGACAGGAAGATGGAAGAATGCATCTGGGAGGTCCAGGGAGAAAAAACACATGTTCTGCTCCTAAAATGGTATAATCTGTCTCAGAGTGACCATCTGGAACTTGCGCTGCCACACATACAGGTTGAGATCATGAACAACCATTATGGGGCACCAGCTCCCTATCCCTTTTGGGACCAGGAGTACCTGGGCACATATCCAGAACTGGCCAAGGCATCCAAAACAGAGGGTATAGCTCATTTCACAAAGAGCTGAGCCATGTCTTCTCTGTGGATGGGTGGCATGTTCTGAGACTCCCCAAACTCTAGAGGCATGTGGAGGTGGTAGTGTTGGACAGCCTTGAAGTTGAGAGATAGTCCTTTTCCCACTACATCTAACACCCACTTGTCCATTGTGATAAGAAAACAATGTTGCAAGAAGTGACATAGTTGGCCTCCAATAGGGAGCGTAGATGGGGCAGGACAGATGGAGGGAAGGCACTCCCCAATCTGTCACTGAACAGCTTTTGTGAGAGCTCCAGCAGCTACTGCCAGAGGGGCACCACTATCCTTGTATTCCCTTTTTTGGACCCTTACCCCCAAACATCTTGGGTTTCCAGGACTGAAACTGCCCCTGCTGGGGTTGCTGCTTGGGAGGCTGTGACTGGAAGGACCTGTAATGAAAGGCCAGCTTCTAAGGTTTTTTCTTCAGTGCCTTTTGGAATGAAGTCACAGAATCAAGGGTATATTTGGACTTCTCAGCCCTCATGAGATGCCCTTCTACCCCAGGGCCAAAGCGATCAGTATCCAGGAAAGGGACATTGGCCAACCTCTGTTACGTGTCCACCATAATGATGGACAGGTGCAGTCAAGTCTGTGATGCATGGATACAACTGCTCCCACTGCACAGGTGCAAGAGTCACCTATGTCAAAGGCTGTCAGTATCTGGTGTTTACCCAGCAATAGACCATGGTCCCTGATGAGCTCCACCACCATCCGCTGTTTTTGGAGGAGGTTGGGAGGGCAATATCGAACATACCCATCATGGAATGCCCCTAGTTCACCATCATAACAGCACAGCTAGCCTGATGGAGACCCAGTGTAGCTTCAGTGTACACCTTTTTAGTTGCATGGCCAATCATATGGGTCTTCTTGTCCAGAGTCTTGCCTACATTTCCCTGGTGTCCTGATTTGTTGAACACCAAATCTGTAACCAGAAATTTGGTAAAAGGGTGGTCATAAAATCTAATAAGGGAACATCTAAGGACCAGGTATTTGAGGACCATGCAGGCCGAGGGTACCAGGCAGGATGCTGGATACTGCCAGAGCTCAACATCCTGTTCCAGGATAACCTTGGCCACCAGGAACACAACCCATGGAGAATCATACCAGTCAAAAATGTCCATAAGAGGGTATTTTGCCCTCTTCTGGACTGACTTCAATAGAATAGACATGGACTCTAGAATCAGCTGGAGCAGCTCACTGAAGGAGTTTGATTCTTTGTCAGTGGAAGACTCTTTGAATGAACCACAAAGAGTGGTGCCCAAGAGGAGGCCAAGGTCTCTTGACCTGAGTCATCTGATGACACCTCAGTAACATCACTCGGCCATACTTTACCACGGCCCTCCCAGGATTTGTCACCTGGGGTGATTCTTGACAAACAGCCTGGCAAGCCAGAAGCTGAGCATTGGGCCTTCTTAGTTGGAGATCCAACTGGTGGCTGTCAGGGTGGTGGCTCAGCTGTGACTGGAAGAGAAGCAGGAGTGGAAAGCAGCTGTGCAACCTGGGCCAGCAGGGTAACCATTGGCAGTTGCCAGGGGATCCAAGGTACTTGGGGTAGAGCCCTCCAATGCCCCACGATACCCCAATCATGACAGAGGAACTCCTTATAGCACTGATGCTTTCTCCTCTGGTGCCTCTCCTTACTGAAGATGAGAAGGAAAAGAAATGTCAACAGTGATGTCTCCTGGTTGAGTGGGATCAAGAGCATGAATGCCTCAATCTCAACATTAACCATGATCTTGACAATCAACCACCTAGCCAATGGTGTTCAGGGTCTTCGGCATTTTGGCCATTAATAATGTGCCGGCCACATTCAATAACAAGGTCATCGAAGACCTGACCCTGGTTGGAGGCTAATCCAAAGCATGGTCAACCTGGGTCTCCAACTGATCCACATCCTCCTGAGTGAGGACTGGGAGCACTAGGTTCTGTGAGGCCACATCCTCAGCCATGTCTAACAATGGGTTGACAGGGACAAGAAAAATCTTGACAGCTTGATTGACCAAAGTCAAGATTGATTGCCTCAATGACCGGGCTGAAGAGGCTTTAACCTGCATGACAAACCTCTCAGCAGAGGAGAGAATGACAGCCACTGAGCAGTCAGGCAGATTGATGGACCAGAAGGATGGCAATTGCTCCCCCTTTCCTCTGACCAGAAACAGTGGTGAGAAGATTTATTGATTCTGATCTTGGATCAACAAGCATGGTGGGCATGGCTTGCCCCCACAGTCTTAAGGGACCTGCACATATCATGGAACTGGAGCTGTCTGCTGCAGCTGGTGCTTCCACCTCAAGCATCTCATGCCAAATAGCTGCCAAGGCCTTTTTGCTACATTTAGGGTGACCTTTTGGATTCTGTTCTATGGCTGACCTAGTGTGAGCCAGAGCATCCTATCCTCGATGAACTCAGGCAGCAAAGAAAGGCAAAGGCCACACCCAGTCGTGTTGTGTTAGCCCACCCAGGTATTACACACATGTGTCATATGGATTGGTGACAAACATCTTCTGGTGGCACAGAACACAGCATTTAAATCTAGGTTTCTTGCAGTCCATCATTGATCCAGAAACAGAGTTAAAAAAAAAAACTGCAGAATAACCACAGTTTAGCTTTGGAATACTTATTTATTGAATTTTGTTGACACGGTAGGTCCACTGAGACTTGAAGTCCCTTTTTCTGAGGCAACCGAGGGAAGGGGGAACACAGATGGTAACCAACTGAAAGTGATCCAGATTAAGCTGTTGGTGGTATTTTTAGTGAATGGGAGAAATGTGGCCAGGACAGCATGGAAATTCCCCTACACTTGCCAGTAGATGGCCCCTTGCAAATGCAATGGAGGAGCCATTTGAGGTAGGAATGGATGTGGTGGATGTTGTGGTGATTGCTGATGTGGAAAATTGTAAAGTTTTGGAGGATGATAACCAGGCAGTAGAGATAGTTCCCCCCATTAACGATCCTGATTTTGGTGAGACTGAAATGGAGATAAGGAGCATATCACCTTATGACCAGGTTCATTGGAGCCTTTGCAGGATGCTTTACAGTGTTTTATCTCCAAAATTTGTGATGAAGGATCTGCTGGGGGAACTCAGCACTTGGGAGAATTTGATGTTGTTGCACAGCATCACGGAGCTGCGATGATGTCACAAGTGATCAGCAATCAGTTCGTCATTACATGTGGAACCATGGAAGTCATACAAGATTGGTCGATGGAGGACTCTTTTTGGTAATGCTGGATGGCTGCAATGAGAGGATGGGATCTGGGTGCCAAATGATGACTGGGATGAACAGACAAATGGAGTCCTGGCAAGATCAGACAAGATTGTTACAGGAGATGGAGCGCTTTCTTCCAAAGAGAACAAAAAGGTTCTGTCAGATTTGGGAGATGCAGTACAAATGTCTAACTCTGCATAACATGACTTTGCTTTACAAATTGACTCTTTTCTGCAAACAGTACCAGCTGTTTCAGACTCTTTTCATATCAGAAAAACTGTGCGCAACTGTATTACTGAGGGGATGATTGAAGCAGAAACTGTTGTTGTAAATACAGAAGGGCAGGTCAGTACTGAATTGGTTGGGGCTGTTGGAGGGAATGTTCCATTGGAAGGACAGCATTTGCAGAATGGGGTGGAGGAAATGAGGGGGAATTACTATTAGCTAGTAATAGGAATTATGGAAAGAATAATGAACAAACAAATGGGAATGGAGGGTCTCAGAGTCTCAAAATAGGTGGGGGAGTGGGCCTAAACTGGCAGATTTGTTTAAAAACAAACTTGAACAGGCCCCTAGATGGAACACTGTATGTATCCAGTATAGATGTGGGTTATCTGAGCATTCTGACAGGTATTATGTGGTGAGACACCTCCTTAAGGGTTCTATGCAATTTTTGCCTGTAGATATTTATTCTTTGATTCATGTATCTGGCAAGGGTACTTTCGATGTTAGTTTTAGAACTAATGTTGGGCTGGAGAAATTTTGGGGTACATATGAAAATGTGAAGAAAACTCCATTATGGACATCTTTATTGCTAAATCCCTTAACAAAACTGGCTGTTAGAACAATCACAGTCATGTTCAGAAATTAGGGTGTTGATGTTAGCGATGCTTACCATTGGTTACAAAACAGCTGTGATGATCTTGGGCCCCCTGAAGCTATTGTGGATGATGAGGGTCTTTGGACAGGGGGATAGAAGTTTAAGGTTAAACTTTTCCAAGTGAATTCTGAAATTACACACCTCCCTATCAGTTTCTTTTTGGGTAAAGATAGAGGTGCATGTTTTTATGGGGACAGCCAAGGGCTTGTTATAAATGTGGGGCCAGGACCCATTTGAGTAGCATGTGTGATATGTTGAAATGCTCCCTATGTGGAGGTCATCCTAGTGTATACTGTGAGAATGTTTTCCAATGCAATCTTTGCGACAAAAAGGAACATGCATACCACCAGTGTCCCTGGGTGGAAAAAAATAGATCTCAAGGGTGGGATCAGGAGAATCTATTGTAAACTGCCCAAGAAAGGAAGGGTAGGTCAGAGCCCAGTACACCACAGGATAGAGATACACAGGGGCAAGAGACTCATGATAACCAAAAGAACCAAGAAGGGAGAGGGAAACAAGAGAAGGATCAGATTTATGGAGGTAGACCTGAGCAAGAGACTACAAAGGAGGTGGAGATTGTACAAACATTGCAGGATGCTCTTAAAAAAAATACGAGTTTGGGGAAACAAAGAATTATCAGGAAGGCTTGAAAGAAACAATTCCCCCCCGCGCAGAAGTGCAAACGAGGAGGGTAACAAGAGCGCATGCAAAGCAAACTCAGTGTGGTTTTGCTTTAGTGACTCAAAATCCCTTTTTGCCCCTCCAGGGAGAAGGGTTGGAATCTGAGCTTGAATCTGATGACTCTCTAAAATCAGGAGTAACCTTGGAAGTCAAGGAAGAGGAATGACGACCCCCAAGTAAGGTCAAAAGGAAAAATAAAGGAAAAAAATGGAAAGAAAGAGAAGGTAAGGATGACGTACAGTATGCTAGAGAATACTTAGTATGAGGGGTATTTGGCCTAAATTTCCCTAATGGACGGCTTCCATTAATATTGCCACCATCAATGTACGTAGTCTTAAAAACTACAAAACAAAATTAATGATTTTGTCTTATTTTCAGCAAATAAAAGCTGATTTTTTTTTTTACAAGAAACCTGCATTTCTTCATTATTTGAAATTGATCAATTAAAAAGAAGTTGGGTTTGGGGGCCTTCCTATTGGACATTTGGTGAAGACACATCGGATGGCTTAGGAATCCTTTTTTAAAATCTCAATTTTTCAATCACCAAAGTGATGGATATTTGCCCAGGTAGGGCTTTGGTGATGGATTGCAGGTATAGGGGTTTTGTTTACAGGTTTATTAATATATATGCACCCTAGATGAAAACTCCGAGAATTGATTTATTTAATTTAGTAAGGCCATATCTATATTCTAAATAACATATTGTGTTGGGGGGGGGGTGACCTTAATTGTAGCCTGGATATTTCTGTTTCTGATTTAAAGAAAATGCAATGTGATTCTCATGCCCTCAAGCAGATTATTAAAGATGCTTTTCTATAAGATACATATAGGACACTGAAAAAGGATTCTGGGGCTACCTATCACAGGCACATATATTCCACTAGGATTGACTATTTATTTGTTTCCAAATATTGTGTCCCGGTGTGTGTGTTTCATTACAACCTACTGAATTTTAAGATCATCTTATGTTAATCGGGGAATATAACATGGGTATATCACCTTCCAAATTTTTTTATAATCGCACAGTAGATGGAAATTGAATGTGGTGGCACTGGCACAGGAAGACATAATAAGCAAAACAGAAATCTTATTGGCTGCAAGATTATCTGTACAGTGTTTGTATGATGATATCTGGCAGTGGTGGGTGGATAAGAAACAAGATATTAAGCAGGTTTTTGTAAATTATGGGAAGGAGAAAACAAATACAGGTTACATGAAATACCTAGGTTATAGAAACCAGCTTTATAAATTGATGTCCATTCCAGATAGGGAAAGAGCTCAGTTCAAACAACAAATATTGGCAATAAAAAAATGTATGACACAGTATCAGTATGATACTGCAAAATCTTTAGAAGCTGAGATGAGATACAGAACTATGAATTCTTCTGTGTCAGATCCTTTTATGGCCTGTAAATAGAGGTTAGATAAAACTATGAAGATTGGCTTATTTAATGTCGAAGGGATTGTTGAAAGAGGGGATATAAATATGTTACACTTTTCATAAACACCTGACAAAGGAATTTTCAGAAGGTGGGGGGGGGGGCTTGAAATGTTGCTTTCGTCTCCCGGTCCTAGCCTTTCGGTCATGGACACTAATACTCTGTAGGCACCAATTTCAAGAGAGGAAATTGTAAACAACCTTAAAACCTTAAAAACTGGAACAGTGCCAGGAATTGATGGATTAACCAATGCTTTTTATAAAAAATGTGCATTAGAACTTAATATTTTTTTGTAGCACGTCTTTGATTACATCTTATACCAAAAGGGGGCTTTACTGCCAGATTTTGGTACTGCAATTATTAGTTATATTTATAAGAAAGGGGATAAATTGTCCTTAGAACAATGGATACCAATTAGTCTTCTTAACTGTGACTATAAGATTCTTGCCAAACTTTTATGTAATAGGTTACAGAAAGTGGCAAGTAGTTTGATTGATGAGGCCCAGACATGTTTCATACCAAATAGGAATATCCAGCATAATCTTTTCATTTTAAGGGAACTTTTTGAAAGTAAAAGAAAGCAAAATGTAACAGGTTATATTATGGCCTTAGATCAGGCCAATGCCTTTGATAAGGTAGACCATCATTACTTATGGCAGGTACTAAAAAGATATGGGATTCCACCTGAAGTAATTACTTGGGTATAAATCCTGTATAAGGATGCACAATTTATTCCACCTATCAATGGGATGTTGGGGCTGCAATTCCATTTTGGAAAGGTATGAGGCAGGGCTGCCCCTTAAGTCCACTTTTATATACATTTGCTCTGGATCCTATCATTAGAGAGCTAAAAGGGGATATACAAATTTTAGGGCTATCTCCAAAAAATGGAAGTGAGGTAGTTAAAATTACAGCTTATGCAAATGATGTTGAAATCATGGTGCAAAATAAGGACTCGGGTGTTATAGCTTAACAAATATTTGAAAGATTTGCACAGATCTCTGGAGCTACTATAAACAAAGGGAAGAGTGTAGTCATTTCATTACAATTAGAGGAAGACCAGGGTCCTGTTTTAGAAGGAATCAAGATTAGTTAGAAACCACAAAAGATTTTAGTAATTTGGTTTGGCATGCAAGATGTGGCATTATTTAATTGGGATAAACAATTAAGAGTGTGTGAGGCAAAGGTTCAGGTATAGAAAAACTGGAAAATGGGAAAACAGAAAAGAGTATTGATCTTAAAAAAATTCTTATTACCTATTTTTATTTATTTAAGTTTGGTATTTATTCCCCCAGCTCAAATTGAGGTTTGGCTTTTCAATAATTTTTTTTCAAATGCTATGGGGGAGTAGGTTGAACCCAGTTAAGAGGGAGATAACTTATAAACCAATCAACAAGGGTGGTTTGAACATGATCAATCCAGTATGTTTTTTTCACCATCTTTTTAGATGAAATAGCTAAGATATATAGAATGGATATAATTTTGACAGGATAACAATGGGTTAAGGAAGCATTGAAAACATATATGGATAAATGGGATTTATTACCCCCAAAGATCTTACAGCAATGGGAAATACTGGAATGTGCAGCAGATTCTTTTAAAAAATTAAGACAATGGAAACTAGAAAAACAAGTTTTTTTGAGTCTTGACTGAAAACAATTAGATAACAGAGTGATAGGTATAATAGTCCTGAACCTTTGATCTTTCCGGAATCTACCCCTTCTCAGACTCCTTCTGTATTAAAGATATTGACAGAAAAAGAATACCGCAGTTTATGTGGGATATTAATTGGCTTTGCTGTCATGGGAAATTAGGGGTGCAGGGCAACTTGAAGCATAAGGCAGTACAGGAGAGATATTGCCTACAGGTCTCATGTATGGCAGTTGAGAAGACTATGCAGCATTTCCTTTTAGAGTGCCCAGAGATGCAGAAGTTCTGGCAAGAGATGGGACTTAAATGGAACTGGCCTTTTTTACAGAGAGTTAGTTATCATACCTTAGTAGTGGGGGATTTTTCAGGTATATGGAGGATGTTTCATGCAGGTACAATAAGAACAATTTTTGCTGTTATTAAATATTATTTATGGCAGAGTAGGTGTCAATTGATATTACAACAGATGAAACTTCCTCCGGGGGTTTTAATTACACAAATTGAATCAGCTATAGCACAGGTTAAAGAGAATGATGAGAAACAGCATACAAAGGACACAAATAGGGTGTTCTGGAAGAATATAGGTTTTGCAACTTGAAAGCGACTAGTTTTTAGTACCTAGGCTAAACTAGAGGACATATTAGACACAAGGAGGATAAAGGAGATAGAGGGGTGAATATTTTTGTGAACTCAGTATCCTTATGTAATAGTTTGAGGTTTTTGAGTCAAGTTTCTGGAGTATATATGGGATATATTGTGAGGTGGTAAATTTTTTTGCAAAGGGAACTACTCGGGGAGTGTATCTGTTTATCTCTGTTTTCTTTCTTTTTTTGTATTTTCTTTTTCATTGATTATGTGGTCACTATTTATATATGTGATGTAATGTTATTTTGTTTCAAATAAAAAAAATGTCCCTACTGAACTGTAGAGGGAACCCTTGGCCATCGAAGGATGGCCAAGTCAGTCTCTAAACTGGCAAGCATTGGAATGGATGTGCAGTAGGTCAAGGAGCCTGTCTCCTCCTTGGCACAGGATTTGCTTGAGGTAAATGTTTTTTTTACGGTACTGCCACTGAAACAATGGATGAAACAGATATATTGTCAGGAAAGGATTCCCATGCAGAAAGTAACCAACAAATCATGCTACAGTGGAGGTACAAGGAGAAATGCAAGAAAATGCAGAGAGTGAGAAATCGCTGGAACAGTTGTTGCTTATGGAAGAAACAAAATATTTGCAATGAAAAAAATAAATTCCTGGTAAATTTCAGCCACAAAACACAAAGTCTTTGTTAGATACTGTGGCTGACGAAGTAAAGAAGATCCTTGTGTTTCTATGGAAAAAGCCCAAACAGAGGCACTGGGTGAGCGGAGGATTAAATTTTAATCAGCGGGAACATATCAAAGTGCTGCTTCTATTTTTCCTTTATGGCTAATATGGAGAAACGATGACCAGAGCAAGTGATTAAAACAGGGACTCCCAGTAAACTAAGCTGGGCTGATATGCCTATGCTGGATGCTGGGCCATGGTCGGTCGAAGAATCCCTAAAGGCTGCTGGCTGTGTTCATTCTCCTGAGACACAAAAGTGGATCTCTGGCTTCACACCCATAAAGATTCGTGGAGTCTTGATGTTAACAGCTAACCCTACCAGTGCAGTGAATACTGAGAGCAGCCCACAGGTCGTAGGGGATATTACTAGGGACGATTTACCTTCTGGAACTTTGCCAGTAGTGAGCGATGTTATTGATGGTGCGGATGTGCACTCCCCTTTACAATTACCTCCTGAACTTGAACTAACTCAGCATCCAGTACTGGCAACGGTGTACTATAGGGAGACAAGTGAACTTGAACAGGACAATATTGATGACAGGATGAGTGACTTTTCTGATGTTTCGGATATTCCTAAAAATATTCCAGTGGACATTAGGAATAGGCCTGTTATAGCAGAGGAGGTCCCACAGCAGTCTTCTGATACACAGAATCCTTTGCCTTATGCCTCTTTGTTTAAACAAATGGTATACCCTTCTAAAAGGCATAATGCTGTTAGACTCATTTACAAAGGTGGTTTGAATACATTTCCAGATAGGGTTTATGTTGGCAAGACCTTGTTGAAAGAGAGTATGCATTTTAACATTACAGATTTGTATGCCCTAATCCATGTTTCAGGGGAAAACATATTTGATATTAGTTTTAAGTTAGTGAGTGGCCTAGATAAATTTTGGGCAAGGTATCATCAGGTTAAAAAGCTGTCCTTATGGGCCCACTTCAAAGTGATTCCCCTTACCAGACCAGCACATAAAACTGTTACAGTTCTTTTTAGGAATGAAGGGGTGAGTGTCACTGACCTACTCTTTTGGCTGAAGCAAAGGTGCACTGTCACATGACATCCAGATGCCATCTTTGATTCAGAGGGGATCCGGACAGGAGGTTGGAAGATTAGGGTTATCTTGGGGACTAATGACAAAGGGCTACAACACCTGCCAAATTGTTTTTTTCTCTGGAGGGATAGAGGGGTTCTCTTCTATCCTGGTCAGCCCAAGACTTGTTATAAGTGTGGACAGGCGGGTCACATCAGTAGTGCATGTGACCAGGTAAAATGCACCCTATGCCAGGATACAGGGCATACAAGTGCTCAATGTAGAAGTACAGTTAAGTGCAATTTATGTGGGGAAGTAGGTCATACATATGTAGTTTGCCCAGAAGCAGCACACAGAAAACAAACCTTTGCTGATAGGGAGGAGCAACAGCTTTTAGTCACTTTGGCTCAGAGAGAACATAACAAGAAAGCCACAGGACATCACCCTGTGGTCCCCCTTTCACAAGAAAAAGCCATAATAGGTAGTGAGGGAATTATACCACCAGCAGATTTGGGCCTAAATTTTGAGGCAAATATGGGGGGCATTGTCCCCATGTCTGCGGTAGGAAGTTCAATCAAGGTCTCCACAATGACACAGACGTAGAGCCAGAAGTACAGAGACAAATCCCACTTAACTCCATGCTCCCCCCCCCAGGACAGAAGAGGTTGGGGAAAAGAGAATGAACACCAGAAGGATACAGGTCTGGTCTCAACCAACTCCCAAAGTTCCCAAAACCAAGATGACTAATTCTCCCAATAGGTACCAGGTACTTTTAGATGTTGAGGAATATGACAATGAATCTGTGGGTTCTTCTGTGGATTCTAATCCACAGGAGATGCAGACTGGTACAGAGAACATTGAGGTTCGAGAGATAGCCCAAGAAATAAACACAAGAAAGGAAAAACAAAGAAAAAGAAAAGGTGATGCTTGTCCTTGGGATCATTGCCACATACGACACCTCCCTTGTTACTTTTAACATTCAATGTTAATAGTATTAAGAATAATCTGAAGAGGGGAGCTGTGTTTCATCTACTCCAATCCTTTCCACCCAGGGTGTTTCTTATACAGGATACTAGGGCCCCGATTCTCAAAGCCCTGCATCTGACACAAGGTGCTTGTACCTAACAGATATGGTGCAAGGTGCACCTTGCATCCAGGGCAGCCTCCACACAATTCACAAAGGTGGCCTGCATCAACTGCAGGCCACCTGCCCCCAAACAGGTCTTGTGCCCAGTAATGGGCTGCAACAAGGTGCAAGGGTGCCCTGCACTAGACACAAGCAGCCGCAGCCCAGAGGAGCAATTCACAGACAGCTCCCAGAGAAGCAGACGCTAAGTCCTCATAGACCAGCCTGGGCTTGTGTAAGGGGACTTAGAAACTGCTGCCTTGTGTGCACCGCTGGATGCATAGTGGTGTGGGAACCCGCTCCCCACACCCTGATGTGCCGCACAACAGCAATCGCAGTGTGAACCCCCCACCAGCCCCCTGATGATGCCATCTGTGGAATACAGTGCACTCCCCCATTGGTGGTCTGGTGCCCTCCAACCCCCACCACCTGCCTGTAGTGCCCCCCGTCACCACCCAGCATCGAGCAGGGTCAGGGATCAGCGTTGCCCTCCATACACCTCCATGGCCCCGACTGGACTGCATGTGCAGCAGTCAGTTCCATGTGATGTTTGCCACAATGCAGTATAGGTCCCATAGGTTTGGGGCAGGTCTGTACTGGCATGGGGCACACTGGGTTGCAACATCACAAAGGTCCTGTAGCAACCCCTGTCCATGCATCATGTGTTCGCCGCAAGGGCAGGGTTGCCGCAGGTGTGGGGCTTAGGCATCAGTACCCCTCCCATATGGAGAATCGCGTGCTGGGTCTTGCACACAGGGCATCGGGCGTTAGCTGTTTGTCAGTGAGTTTATACTGATGGCGGCCCCTTTGAAAATCAGGCCCTAGGTTGCATACTGTTTTAGAAATTACTAAAGCAACTAGAGAATGGCTTTCCGGAGTGTCATATTGGTATCTTAGTTTAGATCGGTGTCTGGGGGTGGGGCTCCTTTCTCACAAAATCCAGCCGATGGTAGTTAAAATTCTGGATCTAGTGCCAGGCAGGGTACTCCTCCTTGATTTCAGATTTCATAAGATTTCCTTTCGGATTATTAATATATATGCTCCCTAACTGAAAGCAGACCAAAAAGCTGTCTTTCAGCAAATAAATCCATATTTACACACAGCTCAAAATGTACTTTGGGGTGGGGATTTTAATTGTGGGCTGAGCAAATTTGACAGAAGGACTCAAACAACTATGGAGAAAATATTTGGGGTTATGATGGCTTTAAATTCTGCTATTCGTCTTGCAGATTAAAAGGATACTTTGCTAGACCACACTGGTAAACGGGGTAATACTTTTTTTAAAGGAACTCTGTCTACCAGAATCAATTTTCTTTTTATTTCTAAGGCACTTATAATTCAAAAAGCTACTGTAATTCCAGTAGAATATTCTAATCATAAAGCATTAACCCTTATATTAGGTAGGCCAGAAGCCCGCATTGGACCAGGGTACTGGAAATTAAATCCCAGCCTTTTGGAACAAGCTACTTTCTTGCAACAAGTGATATATTTTTTAATTTGTAAAAAACTTTGTTTGACCTTTATGATGACCCTGTTAGTTAGTGGATGGAGACCAAAGCTGAGCTTAGGACTCTACTTATCCTTCATACTAAACAATCTAAGCGAGAAGACTATCTTGTATACCTAAATGACAGAAAGCAATTGCAACATTTGTATGCTCTCTCCCAATCCACTAACAACTAACAAATATAAAACATAGGATGTTGAATTGCCATGTAAGGCAGACAGAAGGTCTCAGGCTGCAGCAACAATACTGTACACAGGGCCCATTTGGAAGTACATGCCCCTTACTTAAAAATCAAGAGTGCATCAAGAAAAGAGTAATTACTGCATTGTATGATGCACAAGAGAATGTGCAATCTACTAAACAACAGGTTGTTGATACTGCATCACAATATGCAAATTCCTTATTTCAAAAACAGAAGACAGAGAGTATTGATTTTACACCTTTTTTTCTCAAATAACAGTTCCAACTGCTCCGCAAGACCTTATAGCAGCTTTAACTAGGCCCTTTTCTACTTTAAAATTTGCAGAAGCTATAAAATCACTTACGAAGAGTAAGGCTCCGGAACAAGATGGTTTGACATCAGAACTGTATAAAATTCTAGGCCAAGAAATTCTAGTTGAACTGACTACAGTTTGCAATTTTATTTTACAAACTTGCAGCATACCATTAGAGATGGCCACAGGGCAACAGGGGTACTTATTTTCTTATATAAGAATGGAGATAAAATGGAATTGTCAAATTGGAGGCCCATAAGTCTATTGAACAATGATTTTAAAATGCTTACGAAGATGTTAAATATAAGATTGTTAACTGCTGCAAAATATTTAATCACTCCAGCCCAATCATGTACAGTCCCAGGAAATTCTGTCACAGACCAATTAATTCTATTGAGGGAACTTTTTGACAGAAATACTATATCACCCCTAGAGGGATATGTTTTCTCATTAGACCAAAAACAGGCATGTGATAATGTGGATCATGCCTTTTTATGGCAGACTCTGCTTCACTATGGCATCCCCAGGGTTTTTGTGGAATGGTTGAACACATTATATGCAATGGCTGCAGTTAAACCCTGTGTCAATAGTTATTTAGGGCCCTATGTGCATATACAAAAGGGGGTTAGACAAGGTTGCCCTATTAGCCCATTATTGTATGTTTTTAATATTGATCTTCTTTTAAGGCTTCTAAATTCAGAGGTGGACATTAAACCCATACAACTGCCACAACAAGTGGTCCCATATAGAGTTCTTGCCTATGCAGATGATATGCTTTTACTGGTAGGGAATGAGAGATCTGCTAGAAAAGCTATTGCACTATGTCAAGAATATGGGGCCTACTCAGGAACCCTATTAATAATAATAATAAATAATAAAACTTTATTTTTAAGGCGCCTCTACAAAACCAAGGCACCGAACAAATTTAAAAACAAACATAATGCACCTTTCACAGCAGCTTGATGAAAACACACTCATAGTAAAAAACAAACAAAGTCCAGGAAAAAGCTACAAGGACCGTGGAGTCTCAAAATCACAGAGTTTTGCACAATACCCCAGGAGTTGAAACTACTGATTCACCACTTAGAAAGAACAGGGGTCAGCAAAAGAGAAAAAGGCTGTATAAATGAATCCTTTAATCAAAGATTTTATAAAAACAATGGCCACATAGAAAAAATACATAGAAAAATACGGGAGGCGCAAGGTGCTACAACTGCAAAGCACCGAAACGAGTGGCAGAAAAAACAATCATATAAATAAGCAAATCTTGAACAAAACCAGAAAAGCATACCACTCCAAAGATACAAAGCTTATATGTCTCAGTTAGAAAGTCAAACGATAAATAGCTGAGCCAATTAATTTAGCGAGCAGCCTGAAGAGATAAAGCGATTATTCGTTACGACGTTACATTTACGCATTGATTACCACGCCTTCTTCAGAATTGAAGAAGACGTGGTAGTTGATACGTAAATGTGACGTCGTGACGTTGGTCCGCTTGTCTCTTCCGGGTATCGCTCGTGGTGTGCAGCTATTTTATCGTTTGGACTTCACAACTTGAGACGTATAAGCTTTGTATCTTTGGAGTGGTATGCCTTTTCTGGTTTTGTTCCAAGATTTGCTTATTTATATGATTGTTTTTTCTGCCACTCGTTTCGGTGCTTTGCAGTTGTAGCACCTTGCGCCTCCCGTATTTTTCTATGTATTTTTTCTATGTGGCCATTGTTTTTATAAAATCTTTGATTAAAGGATTCATTTATACAGCCTTTTTCTCTTTTGCTGACCCCTGTTCTTTCTAAGTGGGAAAACACACTCATCTAAACAAACCTAGGAATAAAATCATACCACCACTCAGTCGCCAAATGCTTCGTACCAAAGATGAGTTTTTAAAGCATTTTTAAATCACTCCACAGTAGTGCACTCACGTAACTGGTGGGGTAGAGAATTGCAGAGGGAGGGGCCACTTGCATGAATGCCCAGGCCCCCAAAGATTTTAAACACACTCTTGGAATCTCTAGCATCCCCTCGACAGCTGAGCGGAGCGATTGCCCAGGGAGTTAGGGAACCAGAAGCTCTTTCAGGTCGTCAGGACCCAGTCCATGTAGGGCTTTATAAATCAACAAACCAACTTTAAAGGTGATCCACCACTGTACTGGCAGCCAGTGCAGAAAGCGCAGCACTGGAGAAATATGGAAGAACTGAGAGGTTCCTGGCAAAAGCTGAGCTGCTGCATTCTGCACTAGCTACAAACGGTGGATTTCTACCCTAGAAAGCCCTAGATACAGGGAGTTGCAATAATCCAAGCGGGAGACACAAAGGTGTGGACCAATGTTGGAAGGTCGTCGGACAGAACAAGGTGTCAAATCCTGGCAATATTCCTCAGATGGTAAAAAGAGGTCTTGATGACTGCCGATGACCTGTGCTTGCAGGGTCAACCCCATATCAAAAATTACCCCCAGGTTACACACCTGTCCAGAGGCCGGGAGTGGAAAACCCCCAAGGACTAATCCCGAGGGTAAACCTAGGCCCAACTCCCCTATCTGGTGTCCTGGGTCCACAGCCATCACTTCAGTCTTTCCTGAGTTCAACTTCAACCAGCTCAAATCTATCATTCCTGGATTTCTGCCAGGCAGCTATTAAAGACAGAGAGCTCCACTCTGGTCAGGTGCAAAAGAAAGGTATAGCTGGGTATCATCAGCATAGCAGTGAAACCTCAGCCCATACCTCCTTACAATGTCTCCAGGGACAGCATATATACTGCAAACAACATGGGGGACAACACCAATCCCTGAGGAACTCAACAAGATAGAGGGATTGGGTCTGAGGAATAAATCCCGAACACCACCCTCTGAGTTCTTCCAGTGAGGAAAGATGAAAAATACTTGAGAACTGTACCAGACAGGCCACAAATGTACCCCAAATGATCAAGGAGAACCCCATGGTCCACAGTATCAAATGCTGATGAGAGATCAAGAAGAACCAAGATGGAATGGTTCTTCTGATCTCTAGCTATCAGGAGATCATTGAGCACCCAAACCAGCGCTGTCTCTGTACTATGCCTCTTTTGGAAACCAGACTGAAGGGGTTCATAGATGTCATGGATGGTCAAATGGTTATCTAACTGTGCTGCCACTACTTACTCAACCACCTTCCCTAAAAAGGGAAGGTTGGAGATTGGTCTGTAGTTTGCAAGGCAGTTTGGGCCCAGGGAAGCTTTCTTCAAGAGGGGTGTTACCACTGCCTCCTTCAGGGAGCTCTGAAACTCACCTGTTTCCAAGGAACACCAGACTATCTGAGCAAGGACTGGACTAATGAAATCAATACAACCCAAAATCAGGGTAGTTGGTCCTGAATCCAAACTACAGTACATAGGAAGCAGATCCTGGACAGTCCTAATGACATCCATGAACTCTGGGCGGTTGAAGGTACTCCAGGAAAACAGAGGGCCAGGAGCCAAGTGCTGATCATCAGCAATTCCCAAAGAGTGTGCTGGGTGGAGAGCTGCCCTGATATTGGCCACCTTAGTCTTGAAGAACCGAGCAAGTTCTTCATACTCTATTTGTGAAAATGCTTTCTGTACTTGCAGACAAACTGAGTTGCACAGCCTGTCCACAGTTCAGAAAAGCTGAGCTGGTCGGTTCTGCGTGACTGCAATCTCCCCAGACAGAAACTCTGCCTTCTTATAGGTGATTGCAGATTGATAAACTTGATAATGGTCCATCAATCTAAGGTGGTCGGCATCAAGGGCAGATCTCCACCAGCGACGCTCTAACCTTCGGTCTTGTTGCCATCTCCCTCAAGGTCCCATCAAACCATAGAGACCGAGAGAGAAGGAAAAGAGGATGAGCACAGACAAGAGCAATGACATCCAGGGCCATTGCAATGGCCGTATTATAGGCCATCATGAGGTCCTCTGGGTCACTGTTTGCACACTGAATGGATGATAAGTCAAGCACCGCCATAAGGCCTTCAGAGTCAATATCTCATAAAGGGTGTTATTTGACCATCTCCACAGGGGTAGGCCTTTGGGGGGGTGCTAAAATTGAACCTCACAGTGTAGTGATCGGACCATCTGACTAGGACCACCCCCAAATCTGAGGCATCAATCCCCAGGAGGAAAACTAAGTCAAGGGTGTGACCATGTTTATGCATAGCAGTGGTAACTACCTGTGTAAGGCCCAGAGATGTCATCAACTGGAGGAAGTGTTGTCCAAATTGTGAGAGTTCATCATCGATCCAGGCACTGAAGTCACCCAGGACCATCAATCTGGGGGACTCAAATTCCATGTCGATGATTGCCACTTCCAGAAGGAACCATTTCCCATCCCCAGGTGGACAATAGATGAAAACAATCCTAAAACCTACACTTGCTACCACAGTACACTCATATGACTCAGTCTCCTCAACTGGTACACTCGTGAGGCCCAACTCAGTCTTAAAGCAGACCACAACCCCCCCCCGTGATCCAATCTTGAGTGGTGAATCACCGAGTAACTGGCTGCAATTGTGGCCTCTAATACAGGGTCGGAGTTCTCATCCAGCCAGGTCTTGGTGATGCAAGCCAGATCCACTGAATTTACAAGATCTGCAATAATTGCAGTCTTGATTTTAATGGATCTGGCATTGCATAACACCGCTCGAGCTGAATGAACTTCCAGGGTCTCCTGAACTACTTGCCAGTCAATTTGGTATTGCCCTTGGGTATGGGAAACAGACATGGAGAACTGTGATCTGAATTCCATTTCACCACAGGCTGTCTTCTGGTCCCTACAACCCCAATGTGAGCGCCCCACTCATTCAACATCCACTGTTCACACACCCCCAAACCCCTCCTCCTCTGATGAGCAATACCCAGCGTTCCACAATGCTGGTAGGTGGAAAAATGCAAAGGGGGGGAGACAAAGGGGTGGAGGGAGTGAAGGGTGGAGGTTGAATAGCGCACAACTGCTGGGGCAGGCCTCCAAGACATTCTGATGACCAAAAAACTAAAACCTAAAAATCATATAAATTTAACACTAAACAAAACACCCTTCCTCACTAACCAAAACCAAAATAATCAAATGAATAAAACCTCAAATCTAAATCTAAAAATTAAATCCTCAAGAAAGTGTAGGGGAATTATTGGGGCACCAGGATACCCCTCAGAGTAGTGTAGAAGGAATTTCTGTTATGACTGGTAACTTAAAAATTTTAAGGATCAAATTTGGAATAGTCCCAGTGGATGTTCAAGTTCAAGTTCAAGATCATGTTTATTGCAGGAAAACTCCATTGAGCAAGCTCATTCACAAGGAAGTTGTGAATTGGGATTTGAAACTTAAAATTGGCAGACAGATGGTTCAAAACTGGAACCAATGGAAAATTAGATATCAATAGAAAATTGATCTCATTAAAACCTACCTCATGCCAGTGTTTTTACATTTAAGTGCTATATTTCCAGTGCCTAAAACAAGGGATGTAACACTGTACAACTGTACAGCCTATTTTTTCAATCCTTTTGGGGGAGTAGACTGAACCCAATTAAGCAAAACATATATTTGCCATTAAATATGGGAGGGCAAAATATGGTGAATCCTGTACTTTTCTTTTTTGTCAGTTTTTACATACTAATTTGAAACCTATATTATTGTGTTCTGATACTGTAAATATTGGTGTGACATATTTGTTCAGACACTATCACCATGGTTTAAGGATTGGGAGACATGCCAACTGAGTCAAATTAAGCATCAAGCTTCTACACTTGGATATCTCCGGTAGATTTTTGTAAAACTGAAGTTGTGGAGTCGCTCAAGTCTCTCAAGCAGTATGCTGCTAACAAAAAATAAAAAGCAAATATACTCACTTTAGGGAGACAGACCCTTTTCCAAAATGCCCTCCAAAAAGTCAAGTTTTTTTGATGGATTTTTTAACAGAAAAGAGAATTCCTGTTAAATTTAAAGATATACATTGGCTAAACTGCCATGAACGGTTGAATATTAAAGCCAGTCAGAAACATAAAAAAGTGGAGGAAAGAATATGTTCTAGATTACTGTATGTTAATCAGTTGGAAACTACTGAGCAACTTTATTTTTCCTGTTCATATATCTCTAATTTTTGGAGTTTTTTATATCAAGAATCCAAGGTTTCTTTTTTTCCCCAAAAGGTTTCCTTTCCAGTTCTAAGGCATGGAGAGCATCCACTCTCATGGACTACATGGGAGAAAAGTACTTTGTACATCATTTTTGTGGTGATTAAATGGTACATCTGGAACTCCAGGGCCCGGATATTCAAACTGCGCCAGGCTGTGGTGCAAGCCTGGGCACAGCTCAACTTTGTTGCCGAGGGGTGTGGCCTGGGCGATATTCAGCTGAGCTGCGCTATGGCTGGCAGCACAGGCTCTCATACCCTGGCCACTCCCACTGTGCATCTTCCGTGGTATTTTGCTAGCGCCAAATTGCCAGGTGAGCATGGAGATGTGCTGGCTGCAGTGCCAGTGCCCATGCACTGCACCTGCAATATTCAAAAGGGGACATGAAAATGGGGCCATAATTTATGCAAGGCACACATGGGGCCATTTGCATGTCATTATGGCCCCATTTGCATCCCATTAGCATGCAGGTGCACCGATCCCCGACAACTTGCGCCTGGCGCCCTGCCAGGCAGCAGCCATCGGGGACCGATGCCCCCTGCTGCCCGATCGCGGGCATTTGTCTAAAAGAAAACCCCCTCTAAAATCCCTGGTGGTCCAGTGGACCGCTATGTGCCCGATCGCAGGTATTTGTCTAAAAGGAAAAACCCTCTAATATCCCTGGTGGTCCAGTGGACAGCTATGTGCCCGATCGTGGGCATATGTCTAAAAGAAAACCCCCCACTAAAATCCCTGGTGGTCCAGTGGACCGCTACGTGCCCGATCGCGGGCATCCGTTTAAATCACACAACCCTCCCGCCAATATCCCTGGTGGTCCAGTGGACTGCAATCTGCCCAATCGCGGGCATCTGTAAAACATAAAATAGTCCTATTACCCTGGTGGTCTAGTGTACCCCCCTCCCCACCCGCCAACTGAGCCCCACCGCGCTCCCCAGTCAGCTGGCGGGCAGCAGCACTCCTCCCTGCCGCCCTGCCACCCACTGACTGACAGCTTCGGATAGGGCTGCATGCCATTGGTTCCACAGTGTGTGCCAATGGGCATGTAGCTTTCTCTACATACACACATTCCAGATATATGTGAATGAATCATTCACATATCTGGACTGTGTAGTACGGTATGGCTGCACGCCCATTGGCTCATGCTGTGAACCAATGGGCATGCAGCCTTACTGAGCTGTCAGTCGGCGGGCGGCAGGGGCAGAGGTGGTGGGTGCTGCCACCCGCTGGCTGACTGGGGAGCGGGCGGTGGGGCCTAGTTGGTGGGTGGGAGGGGGCACTAGACCACCAGGGTAATAGGACTATTTTATGTTTTACAGATGCCCACGATCAGGCAGAGTGCAGTCCACTGGGCCACCAGGGATATTGGCTGGGGGATTGTGTGATTTAAACAGATGCCCACGATCAGGCAAGTAGCGGTCCACTGGACCACCAGAGATTTTAGAGGGGGGTTTTCTTTTAGACATATGCCCACGATCGGGCACATAGTGGTCCACTGGACCACCAGGGATATTGGAGGGGGTTTAGTTACACGGATGCCTGTGATGGGGCATGGGGCACCCTCGCCAGGTGCGGAGGAACTGGTGGCCACCACTTGTGGCAGCTGCTGCTGCGCCTGCAATGCGGCAGCTCACCTGTGGGTAGCCATCATTTGTTCCTTTTTTGGCTTAACTTTGTGCGGTGCATGCATGGCTCTGCATCCTGGGCTGAATGTCGGGCTGTGCAGGTTGTCATGGGCACGCCCTACTGTGCCTGCTTACATTACTGATGCGCTCCAGGCGCATCGGGATTTAATCGGCGCGCTCTCTCTTTGAATATCATGCCGGGCGCATCAGTGGTGTTGCGCCATGTGCAACCCTTTTGAATATCTAGGCCCAGATGTTTATTTTCACTCCAGCAAAAAGAGTTTACATGCATAGAGTTATATGAGAACATTCTTAAAGAATTATGTGACATTTATTTTCAGGAAGCAAAGCAGATGGAAAAAAAAAGGTTACAGAAATTTTGGAGGAATTTACTGTGGATCACTGACAATGATGTCCCTGTTACATAACGTGTATAAAGTAAGGAATATAGGGTGTGTATGAAGTATTTATTTTTTTGTATAGATTGTACCAGATTGTTAAAAGGTATGCCTCTTTTTTTTCCCAAGAGTACAATAACGTATGGTTTGGAATATGTATATATTGTTTATTTTTCTTTGTTTTGGATTGTATGATTTCATAAATAAAAAATTCCTCTACTCTTTTTGATAATTGTCTTGGGATCTTTAACATTCACCTGAACTACCACCAATCCAGGAATATCGGACCTCGGTTTAACATCTCATCTGAAAGATGGCACCTCAGAAGTGCAGCACCCCCCTTATGCTGCACTACAGTGTCAGTATTGGGATATTAACCCAAGTGCCAGATGTGGGAACCAAACCCATAGCCCTCTGGTCTCCTAGCTTCAGAGGCGAGTATGCTACCTACTAAGTCACTGACACTGCACTTACTTCAAAAGTAACAGTTCAACATTAGCACAGAGAAAATCCTAAGCAGAGTCAGAGTGAGATGGAGGTGACCTATTCTTCCAGCAGAAAGAAAGAACTGATGTCATGGGGTGGAATTGGGGGATATATCCTCCATGGTAGCTCATGAATACAGTGAAGACAAAATGACTAAGCAAATGACATAACGGTGAAAACTGAAACAGCGATATACAGTTTACAGCGACACTACATGAATGGCGAATCCAGTGGTTTAGCCTACCCCAGTGTCAAGGAGCACCTCGGAGCAGTACATTTAGAGACAGGGGAGTTCAGAGGATGCAGCCCCCTGTGAGGGGTGTGCGGCTGGAGCCCCCACATAGATTAAAGGCTGACAGGTGCACAGGTGTGTTTAGTAATGATGTGGATTTTGTGACGTGGATGTGGATTTTCCCTGTGGGAGATTTGCTATATATGACGGTCACCGACATTTTAGGGTACCATTCATTCAGTCACCTTTTTGGATTTGCCGTTTTGACATTCACCCTTATTTTATAGTCATTAGCACATGGAGCTATCTGCCATGGTGGTGGGAGGAGGTTAGCTTATAGACGTCCAGTCAGTCATCGCATTCCAATGAAACTGCCGGAGTGTGGTTGAGTGAACCAAATCCATGCAGCTAGAAGGCGGGTATTACAGGTGAGTCTACCCACAAAAATTTAAATGCATCATCTGAAATAAAATTAAATGCGCTCCCCATTCCAAGAGATTGAGAGACTATTTTTAAAAACCTCAGTTGCCTGAGTGAGTTTTCTGTAATACTGCTGATGTTCTCACAGCTCAGAGATCATTCTCAGGTAGTTAGATTTAGTTAGAATGACAATACTACCATCCTTGTCTGCCAGTTTTATAATATTTTTCATCATAGTGAACTCCTTATAAGGTGCTTGCTCAACTGATGTTAAATTTTATTTACAAAGTGTGGCATGTTTTTAAGAATATCTTTTGTCTCTTTGAGTACAGTACTCTTAGAAGATTTAATGAGAGGATTATTGGTGTTTGCTCAAAACAGTGATTTGGTTTTGAAAGTAGCTCATTTTATAATAGATAAATGTCTGCCCAAAACATCAAAAAACATGTTATTCTCTAACAGAGGATTAGCAATGTCACTTTAATTTTCAAGTAGTCCCATCAGTGTAGAACTTGGGCTTCCATCTGTGGTGCAGAAACCCATCGTTCGGGAACAGACCCGAGGTGTTAGAGCTTCAGCTGGGGGGGGGGAGGACTGAGCATCCCAGGGACTGCTCTCCTCCTCCAGGCGAGAGTGTGGGCTAACTATCGTTGTGTGGTTGACCCCTGGTGGAGGCCACGGGAATGTTGACTGAAGCTGAGTCATCAGAAAGGTGTGTCAGATGTTAGACTCCATGCAACATGTCATTATACACCACACCTCCCTCTGCACCATTGGTATCGGGAAAAGTACGTCACACCTCCCTCTGTACCATGTGTATCGGAAAAAAGTAATAAAACGCTTGCCTTGCAAATTGTGCCTCACTCATTCATTCTGCTGTACCCGCTACAACTCCCAGCCATGACTTAGACCATGTTCTGTCATCCTGGCCCCACCTCCTTGGCCCCACTCTGGGGGGCAAGCCAGAGAGTACTACTGGTAGTCATTGGGCTGCTGGTACCTCAACATGTTTCTAATTGGGGAGCGCACTTGTTTAGTGGCCCCGCTCTCTGGGGCAAGCCTGGGAGGATCATCAGCTGTGGTAAGTCCCATGGGATGGATAGAGTCAGGGGCAGGGGCTGTGCCTAGGGGGCATCTGCACCAAAAAGAAAAATTCAAATAATAGCATTTCCATAACTTTGAAATTCATAAAGTCTTGTACATTAAATTCAGACATTTCAGTATTACTTTCATTCTGATTACCCAGAGCTGAAACGGGTTCTGAATCATCTAACCCTGATAGTAATTCTACTATTGCATTATCAGGCAAGTTAGTAGGGGAAACATTAGCACAACCCTGTGCTCCCCCATCATTCTATAAATCAACCCTGAACCTGATTTCTGTATTGGTTTGTTTCCTTTTAGAGAAGCAGTCACACAGACAGATTTTTCTAAAAAATTTAAGGTCAATTTGGACAAAAAACTCTGTCAGGTTCTCACTATGCAATAAAGTTGAAACCTTTTTTAAGGGGAGAAACATGGGGCTTGATTCTCACACCAAAATGAATGTCACAAGCCGCAGGTGTGCCGAATGCATGGTGCTTGGGTCTTGTAGCATTCCTTGGGCTGCAATCAGGATTCTCAGTCCCCTAGCCCTCCATGCTCCACATGTGACAAGTTAGACCAGCTTTTCCTGGTCTAATGCTGCTGACCTTTTCACTGGGTTTGCTCCAAGTATTTGGTGCAAGCCACCATAAAAAGGATGTAGTGTCACAAAGACATGCAACCTACCAGAATTTGGCAGACCATGCTCAAAAGTGTTCAGGGCAGTGTTTGATGCAGGGCTTGTGAAAGCCTGTAGGCAACCTTTGAGAATCGAGCCCATGGTCTGAAGTAAGTTGTACCTCAATAAGGTTGATTATTTCTTTTGTTTACGAAGAGAGCGGTGCAGGTTTCTGCCTTTTCCTGCCCTTTGTGCCTCCTCTGCTCTTCCTCTCCCTGACAGATTTTGCTTTGATTTCATTTGCTTTTCTCCAGGGACTCCTACTCTAAAAGAATCTCATATCTCAATCTCAGAAAGTGTTCTCCTGGCTCTGAATCATGTGACTCAATGTCAGTCACTTCATTAATTGCAACTATTTTCCTTTTTTTGTTGCTACGGTTTCTGGGTTATGAGTGCTCACTACTGGTGGACCTCATTTCTTTGGCCACATTATTATGTTTTCCAGCTGGAACTCCACATTTTCCCTGTCAAGCTTGTTCTGCTTGTGGGTAACTAACTCTGGTTCATGTTTTCAAGTTTGTTGAATAACTGTTCTTTGAGCTCATAGAAAATAGGATTCAATTTTAGTTTTGAGAGCCCTTGTTTGACTTTAGAGATTTCTCCTGGTACTGTTGCATTGTTGCCAGTCACCCAGGAACCACACAGTAAACAAAACACGTACTTGTAACTAGAGAATTCTCAAGAAGAAACACTGGGAGGGAGCTGCAGAGAGGTGTACTAAAACTTTTCTAGAGCTAATTATTGTAGAAGACACAAAGAAGCATGCAATGACTGAAGTCACCAACTAGCAGCACCTCCCCCTTATTTGCCATCCTGATGATGTCTTCCTCAAATGCTTTATCCAACTCCTCTTCCCACTTCTTGAAGTTTGTATACCACCCTTGTATGGATAGAGGCCCAGTTCCTGTCTCAAGGATGAACCACAACACCTTCAGTCTTTCCTTTTCCTCCAGATGCCCTGGTACCTCTGGGGCCTTATCCCTCCCTCACATATAGTACAAGCCTCCTCCCTTCCTTCCCCACTCTCTTCCTGGTGTCTCCTGAACAGACAGCAGCCTGGTATGGCCATATCCCAGTCATGGCTCTCAGTGCACCATTACTCCATTATGGCCGCTAAACCAGGCTAGCCCTCTCCGTATGGCCTGCAGGTCCATAAGTTATTGCCCAGACTTCTACACTGGTATACACGGTTCTCCACATCTTGCATCCTCTTCGCCTGCCTCCCTGCCTTTTCCCCCTACAGGTGTTGTTCCCTGAATCTCCCTATGACCCTCTTTCCTTGTTAACCTCTCCGTTATCTGTCTCTCTTACTCCTCTCTTCTTGCTTTTCTGATTTATACTCCCTTGTCCTCTGCCTTGTTCCCAACCCTGTCTTCATGCACAACTGTCCTGGGGGAGCGTCTTCTTCTCAGGCCCCCCTTCCTTTTTGCTACTTCATCTGGGGAGGGTCAGTTTCACCTCCCTTGGTATTACAATACCCCCCACCTTGGCAACTTTAAATGCTCATTTTGGTAGCATTTGAACCTCCCATTAAGGACTGTGGTTCCCCTCATGGAAGGATGCAGGCTGTCTCCCCTATAGAGGCTCATATGCTCTAAGGCTAGCCCCAGTCCCCAGTGCAGCCATAGCCCTCCTCCATGCACCATGCCTTCAATCAACTGTTAAAAGCCCTGGTGTGGAGTACCTTTTCCTCTTCACAGCCATTTACAGGTAACACCTTGACAAATGTATGGATGTTTGCTACCTCCCCTCCCCAGCTGCCTTAAATTACACTGCACTACCCCAACCTCTCCCTTTTCAGGTCATATGTCCCAAGGTGAACAATTACAACCAGCTCCCTCCTATCTTCTGCCACCTTAGTGATCCTCTATATCCACTCTCTATCCCTCTATGCCAAAGCACCAGGGAAGCACTTCATATCCTTCTCTCTCTCCCACCCCACACTCCTATGTCTATCCCCAATAACAATAGGATCTTCCACCAGCAGCTGCTTCCTAATCAGCTGGGGCAACTTGCTTCCACCTTGGGCATCCTTTTCTGATGACCCCCATATCTTCTTCCCACTGCTATGGGTGTCTCGTCTTGTCTATCCCATCCCACTAATGTGGTAAATCAATTGTGAAGTGCTACAGGCTGACAAGTGCATGCTCTTTCCTCCACCCCCGTCCCCTCCGGTTTCCCACCAAGGTTCAACCACTATGCCTCTGATTATGCATCCTCTGGAGGAGTGACAGCAGATGGTGTGGCCCCTGGGTGGGTACAGTAGGGTCACTGCACACTTACTTGTTTGGTTCAGAGTCCAGCAACCTCTGTCTTCAACCCTAGAGATGGCTGCAAATGGGGCGGCAACTGAGTAATGTTTGCTGTGCTTTAATAGCAAATTTGGAAAATTAGATGGCAGTTAGTCCTACTGCAAAAATATATTTCCCAGATGCAATTAATCCAAATAGTGATGCCCTGTTTAATGGCAGATTTTCATACAGAATCCCACGTGAATCAACTTAATAGAACACTACACCTCTAGTGAAATATAACTTTAATTACAAATAACCCTTGCAATTTCTAAAAAAGGATTTTCTCTCCCCCTTCCCTGCTGGTCATTTGATGGAGCAGCCAAAATTAAACATAGAAATGATGGATGAGTTAAACCAAAATGTACTAAGGGATGATGAACAATTTGGTAAAGAACCAGTAACCCTATCAATCTTTTGGTATCCAAGGCTGTATAATGAGACACCAAGAAAATTGTTATGGTCTATATGTAATCTTTTTTCTAATGCATTGAAGATCAGATTCGGAGATGGGGACCTATGGAGGTATAGCGACATGAAAGCCTAAGGGAAGCTAGTCAGATTGACATATTGTGTAGAAATTAATTAGTGGCTAAAAGGATTCTAGAATGTTATGAAAAGCTTGATTGAATAGCCATACATGTGGTTAACTTAAATATGTGAATGAAAGAAGATATAAGGTTAATAGAAAATAAGACAGTGATGACAATTGGAACAGAATGACAAGGGAAATATGCAGGTAGATACATAATCAATGAATCCATCTCTATAACTAATAGATTTCAAGCTCTTGAAGATCTAAATTGAATGTCACAAAGAACAGAAGAGACAGAGGAGACTGTGAATGAATCTGTCTTATCATCAAAAAGTTAAGCTAGCTCTAAAAATATAGACATGGAGATGGATACTATGATTTTCTCAAGATGGAACATAGCAGGGTACAAAACCAAAATACAAAATCCAGATTGTTTGGAATTTATTAAAAAATGTACAATTATATGTATGCAAGAAACATTATTTATTTATTTAAACATTTGTTGACTGGGATAGGCACACTAAGCCAAGACTCATTTCCAGGTGTGACCCAGGGGAGGGGATATAGGAGTACATACAGTGATAACAAGACAGGATGTTAACAACATATTTACAAATAGATTTCATGTTTACAAGATCGAAGTACAAACTACAAATTGTTACAGTATTTACAAGTTAGTGATACGAATAACATGAGAACCAGCAGAAGTTTTCCCATTTCGGATCACAGAGCCACAGGACATCATCATATAGTTTATTGTACAAAAGCTATAGCAAACAGGCAATACTGGAACCTTTAGATTTCATGAGATGAGAAGAGAGGATGAGAATAAAGCAGAAGTAGTCTTAATTGTGCAAGAGAGGGGAGTAGTATCCGGAATCACAGGCGGCAGAGCGGTCACCTTGGAAAGAGGCAAGAGCGAGGTGGTAGGAGGCATAGTTGTTTCTTAAAGATGAGGTAAGAAGAGGAGTTTCTAATGGAAGGTAGGAAAAAGCAGCTTTGCCAGAAGATGAGGATGGTCAGGGTATACTAAAAGATCTTTTGTTTCTGTGTCTTAGTACATAGGGGGTGTCAGAGGCTATAGAGAGACTATCCACCAGATGGGGGGTGTCAGAAGCTAGAGAGAGGCTATCCACCAGATGGGGGGGTCAGAGGCTATCCACCAGATGGGGGGTAGCAGGTCAAATCAGAATTTTGATATCAGATTGTTCAAGTGGATGTAGTTCCTGTGTGCCAGTGGGGCTATACCAAGGAGGGAGTACAGATCACAGTGATGCATTCTAAGGGGTGAGTTTGTAGTGAAGCAGCAGAAATAATTCAGGAGGATATCAAGCTTTGATAAGGTAGTACCTGAGGCAGGGCAGTAGATCACTTCCGCATAATCAAAAATGGGGAGTATCATTTTAGTTATGATTTGACGACTGGCAGGTAGTGGGAGGGAGTATTTTATGCCAGTATTGCATACCAAGTTTAGGGTATAATTTTGAGATGGTTGCATCTGTGTGAGAGACAAAAGATAAGAGGGGGTTTAGCCAAACATCCAGGAACTTATATTTGCTATCCTGATCAAGAGGAGTACCATCCAGGGAGGTGATTGGGGGAGTAGGAGGGGATCTGTTAAGTTTCTTGACAGTGCCAAATAACATGGATACAGTTTTGGAGGTGTTAAGTTTTAGTTGGCTATGTAGGAACCACTTTTGGATGTTGTTGAAATTGCATTGTAGGGTTGCTTGGACTACTTGTGTTGATGAACCTGAGGCAAAAAGGGTAGTGTCGTCTGCATACATATGTATGCTGGATTTTGTGCAGGTGAAGAGGAGGTCATTTATGGAGAGGGAGAAAAGTATGGGACCAAGGACGGATCCTTGTAGAATGCCTGCTAGGATGGGAAGGGGGGGGAGACACATCAGCAATTCTTATAGATTGTAACCTGTTGGAGAGGTAGGATCTGAACCACTGCAAGGTGGTGGGAGCCAGGCCTGCTGTCTCTAGCTTTAGCGGGAGGAAGGGTTGGGAAACAGAATCAAAAGCCTTGGCCAGGTCAACGAAGACTGTAGCAGTAAGGAGACCTTGGTCAGAGGCAGCATGGATGTGGTTAGTGACATATAGAAGAGAAGAGACAGTGGAATGTTGTTTCCTGACACCAGACTGGTAGGGAGATAGGAGGTTATTTGTGGCATTATAATCCACCAGTCTGAAGTGTGCCAAGGATTCCTGAAGCTTTGTAAGAGCTGGGAGGAGGGGGATGGGCTAATAATTACAAGGCATAGAGGGTTCCCCTCCTTTCTGTAGAGGAATAACAGAGGCTGATTTCCAAGCCTGTGTAACCGGTCCATGCCCACGGAAAAGGAGAGGTTGAGTAGATGGGTAAGATGCTTTGTAATATAGGGAGCAGAGATCTGAAGGAGTTTGGGGTGGATTCCGTCTGGGCTGGATTTGGTGGTATTTAGTTAGAGAAGGGCAGTGAGGACTTCTTTTTCAGAAACTGGTGAGAATTCAAAGTTGCTATGACAGGGAGGAGGAGGAGGAGAAGATGAGACTGAAGATTTTGGTGGGGGGCCATGAGGTACGGTGCAAGTAGTGAAAAATTTGTTGAGGGTGTAGCAATGTTAGCAGGATCAGTTACAGGCTGACCATGCTGCTTTAGAACCAGGGAGCTGGGTTGCGATGCGGAGTCAAGGAGTGAGTGTATCATATTCCAAAATTTGAAGGGGTGGGCACGCAACAGTTGTGATTTGAAGAAGTCCACTTTTGCCTGTCTTATGGCCTTAGTGCATGCATTGCAGAGGGTGTTGCAGGCCTGTCTACTTCTAGGGCTGGGAAGGAATTTGTAAGCAGACCAGGTTTTGTCCCTGGCCTTGCATAGGGTAAGGATGGGGCTGAGATCCATTTATGGTGGTGTTTTTTCACCCTGAGCTTTTTCAGGGGACGTAAAGTCCCATATCTTTGTGAAGGTATGCAGGAAGCAGAAAACAGCAACATCAGCATTGGGGACAGAGTATATGGGGAGCCAGTCAGCGTGACTTAGACTTGTTAGTAGGGATTCAGTGTCCAATGAGCTTAGGGAGTGGGTGTTAATGTATTTTGGGGCTGATTTGGCAGGTGGGATTTTCTGATGCAGTAGATAATGCAGTGATCACTAAGAGTGTTTGCAAGGATCCCAGAGGAGGTTACCCTGTGAGGATGTGAGGTGAGGATCCAGTCAATTAAAGAGTGGTTTTGGGAGTGGGGATTGTAGTGGATGGGTTCATGTAACACTTGAGTCAGGCTGAGGAACTCTGTTCTGGTGATGTGGGCTTTAGAGGAGGGGGTGAGCCAGTCCAGATTAAAATCGCCTAGAAGAACCAGTTCCCTTTTGTAGGTCAGGCTGGGAAGGGTGGTTATGGTGGTTAGCAGAGATTCTCATACAAGGCGGGATGAGGCATAAGGTACTCCAATGAATAACGGGAGAGAGGCATGCAGAATGAGTTGCACCAGGAGGATTTAATGGTAGCCAGGGCGTGATTCTTTAAATACGACAGAGCACAGGAGTGGTTCTTTTGAGTTGATGGCTATGCCACCACCTTGTTTGCCATGGTCTTGTCTCAGTACAATATAGTTAGGCAGATTTAGGGAGGAGTCAGGGATCCTTACTGAGTGCCAAGTCTCAGTCAGGCAAAGGATATCAGGAGAGTGCTCAGTTATCCAGCAGGTTAATTGGTCAATTTTAGGTAGGAGGTTTCTGATATTAATGTTAGCAATAGAGAGACCTTTGTGGGAGCTTAGTGGCTGTGGCCTGGCCAGGGGGTGTGGGTTAGATTCAATATCTCCAACAAAGAGCAGGATGAGGAGGAGGAGGAAGGAGTATGCAGCGGTGAATTTGTATCTCCTGGTATACAGGATAATAAATGGGGCAAGTCCATGGCAAACAAGGTGGCGGCATAGCCATCAACTGAAAACAACCACTCTTGTGCTTAACTAAGAGTAGAAAGAACTGTGAAGTAGGAGGAGTGGCTTAGCTAGAAGGAAGCTAGGTTAAAGCCAGATTTAAAAACTGTCCTAGATAGCTTCTGCCAGAGAACAGGCAGAAAACACCAAGAAGGAGCTGCAGTTATCACTATACTTCTGTATTGGGATTATATTGCCCTCCTTCCCTCCCTTCCACCCCCCTACACTAAGCCAGTTCTACTTTTATTGGCACAGGATTTTACCGACAACAGGAACTTCCTGTTTGGGAGCAGGAAGTGAGTGATCACAAAGCCACAAAAGACTCACCCCCCCAGCTGCTGGAGGTCTGACTCTGAGCAAGTAAGGAGACTACTGAGAAATATAGGAACTTCTTGTCTCAGAACAGGAAGATCAGGAGCTTAAAGGGCACAGAGGCAGTAAGTAAGTAAGTAGGGAGGAAAAAAAAACATAGGAAAGATTAAGTATTCCAAACAACAGTTAAGGGGCCAGAAATAAGAAATGATGGGAGTGGTGCAGTGCAGTGGCTGTGGAGCAGCAGTCTTCCGGGAGATGTTCTGGAGGATGCGGTGTTGTCCCATCTGCAGGCACTTCTCTGGGCTGAGGGAGGAGGTTGCTCATTGCCAGGCTGAGTTGGCCAGGATTTGGGGGACCTCCTCTCCCACCCGGGGACCACCAGGGCCACTGCCGTTGCCTCAGAGGTTGCCAAGAAAGAGGAGCAGTTGGACCACAGTGGGCTCAGAGAGGCTTAGGGTGGTGGAACAGAGGTGCATCCCTCCAGTTGTACAGTACCTCTCCACAATTCATATGCCATTCGGGCAAAGTGTGGTTTCTTTATGGAGGCACCTGTAGTGGAGACCAAGAAGGATGCTGGGAACCTCTACAAAGGAGACCCACAGGAGGGTGGCATGGGACCCCACAGAGGAAAGAAACAACACCTGGTGGGGGACTCCATTTTAAGGGGAGTAGAACTGGGGGAGGAAGGGGAGAGGGAAGTAAGGTGCCTGCCTGGTGTCCTGGCTTGGAGGAACAGGGAGTGAATCCTCAGGATTGCTGGAGCAGCTGCATGGGGGAGGGAGCTGGATGTCATTGTCCACCTAGGGACTAATAACCTGGCTGAGAATGGGATCAGAGCAGTGCAGGAAGAGTTTGTGGAGTTGGGAAGGGGCTTTAGACAAGTAGCATGCACAGTAACCTTCTCTGAGGTGCTGCCTATCTATGGCATGGATGAGGCTAGGGTGCTTCACATCATGGAATTCAATCAGTGGTTGAAAAACTGGTACAGAGCTCAGGGATTTAGCTTCATTTGGGACTGGGGGTCCACCTGGAGTGATGCAGGCCTATATTGGCATGATGTTCTGCATCTGTCCAGGAGGGGGAACCAGGATCCTAGGTGATAGGTTTAAATGCTTTATTGGCAAGCATTTAAACTAGCCAAGGGGGGAGGCACTGGAAAGGAGCAGGGAAATCCTAGCCCCCCCCAAAAAATCAGGGTAGTAAGTGAGGGAAACACCAAGATAGAGATGTTGACAGGGAGAAGGGCAGGGTTAAATGGAGAAAATGACAAAGGCAATAAGGACAGGGATGGGGCAAAAATGGGTAAAGCCATCAAGAAATGGAGGGGTAATGAGTACCAATGCATGTAGTCTGGGCAACAAGCTCCATGAACTGGTGGCCTTGATGGAAGATGGATGCCTGGATATAGTAGCAGTCACAGAAACATGGTACACAGAGAACCATGACTGAGATGTTAACATACCAGGGTACACAACCTACAGGAGAAACAGAAAGGGTAGAAGAGGGGGAGGAGTAGCTCTCTATATAAGGGAAAGGATAAAAGCAACAGAACAAAAGAGTAACCAGGAAGGAGAGGAGGCACTGTGGGTCACCTTAGAGACTGGAAATGGCACCACAATATGCACAGGGGTTGTAGACAGATCCCCATGTCAGGGGGAGGGAATGGACAAGGATATGATAGAAGGCATCCTTAGGATGGCAGAGAAAGGGGAGATACTATATTTGGGGGACCTAAATATGCCAGATATTAACTGGAGCACCTTTGCTGCAGCCACATCCAAGAGCAGGGCCATTCTTGATGCTCTACAGGTGGCATGCCTCAGACAGCTAGTTTTGGAACCCACCCGTGAGGGAGCAATCTTAGACCTCACACTCAAATGGGGACAGTGAGAGGATCTCAGATCTAGAAGTGGCTAGCCATCTAGGAACAAGTGACCACCAAACAGTGTGGTTCATGATAAACTCAGCAACAGAGTCAAACCATAAAAAAGTGAGGATACTGGACTTCAGGGTGGCTGACTTTGGCAAGATGGGAGAGTACCTTAGAAAAGCACTAGCAAACAGGCTAAAAGGAGGGCTGAAGCAACAATGGGGAAACATCAAAACTGCCATCACAGAGGCAACAAGCCTTTGTGTGAAGCAAATAAACAAATAAAAAAAAAAAAAAAAGACACTATGGTTCTCAAAAGAGGTGGCAGGGAAGGTTAGGAAGAAAAACATAGCATTTAGGAAGTATAAGGATAAACAGAAGGAGCAGGACACAGAACTGTACCAGTTAAGAAAGAAGGAAGCAGGGAGGGAAGTCAGAATAGCAAAGGCCAAAACTGACGAAAAGATAGCCAACTTGGTTAAGAAGGGAGATAAAACCTTTTATAGGTACATCAGGGAGCATAGAAAGACAAAGGAAGGGATAGTGAGGATGAATATAAAGGACGGTGGGTGGGCAGAGAGGGACAGTGAAAAAGCAGGGATACCGAACGAATACTTCTGCTCAGTATTCACAAAAGGGGGGGGGGCGCCTAATCCAATTAACAGAAAAATTTTGGATTAGGGGTTGATCCCAGTCCTTTCACAGAAGAAATGGTTCTGAAAGAACTCTTAAAACTGAAGGTGGACAAAGCAATGAGGCCTGACAGAATTCACCCCAGAATTCTAAAATAATTATGGGGAGAACTAGTGACACCACTGACTACCCTTTTTAACAAATCATTGGAGGATGGTGTGGTACCTGAAGACTGGAGGAAGGCAGATCTGATTCCCCTTCACAAAAGTGGGAGCAAGACAGAGGCAGGAAACTACAGACCTGTCAGTTTGACCTCTGTGGTAGGGAAAGTGATGGAATCACCTCTGAAGGAAATAATTGTTGAGTACCTTGAGGCCAGTGGAACACAGGACCCAAGGCAGCATGGGTTCACAGAGGGAAGATCATGTCAGAAGAATCTTATTGATTTCTTTCACTGGGTGACCAAAGTAGTAGAACAGGGAGGGGCTGTGGACATGGCCTACCTAGACTTTGGCAAGGCATTTGACACAGTCCTACACAAAAGATTAATAAACAAATTAACCAGCCTGAGAGTGGGTCCCAGGGTGGTAGCCTGGGTAAAACATTGGCTGGACAACAGGATACAGAAGGTAATTGTAAATGGAGTCCACTCTGAAGAAAGAGGGGTTACTAGTGGTGTACCACAGGGTTCAGTACTAGGTCCAGTCCTTTTTAATGTCTTTATAAGTGACATTGCAGAGGGACTGGAAGGAAAAGTATGCCTCTTTGCAGATGACACAAATATCTGCAACAAGGTTGACACACAAAGAGGTGTGGAAAGGATGAGAAGGGACTTGGCAAGGCTGAAGGAATGGACAGAAGTATGGCAGCTTGGATTCAGTACAAAGAAGTGCAAATAATGCACCTGGGAAACAAAAACCCAGGGGAAGATTACACAATGGGGAGGGTGGTAGTAACGACAACAAAAATGAAAAGGGACCTGGGGGTAATCATATCAGATGACCTTACGGTTAGCAAGCAATGTGAGAAGGCAGTAGGAAGGGCTGGAGGGATACTGGGATGTATAGGGAGAAGCATCACCAGCAGAAAACAGGAAGTTGTTATCCCTCTGTACAGACAGTTGGTGAGACCTCGTTTGGAGTTCTGCATCCAGGTCTGGAGACCCCATCTCTGCAAGGACATAGACAGGATGGAGGCAGTCCAGAGGAGGGCAAGTAAAATGGTGCAGGGTCTGCAAGAGAAGCCATATGAGGAGAGACTAAAGGAGCTTAATATGTATACTTTTGAGGAAAGGAGGGAGAGGGGGACATGATAGAAACTTTTAAGTACCTCAGTGGAATCAATAAAGTCCAAGAGGGTAGCATCTTTCAGAAAAAGAGTTGTGCAAGAACAAGGGGACACAATTTGAAAATAGAGGGAGGACTTCTTGGGGGCAATGTGAGGAAGTATTTTTTCAAAGAGAGGGTGGTAGATGCATGGAACAGCCTTCCTGAGGAGGTTGTGGGGTCTAAAACTGTGGGAGAATTCAAGAATGCATGGGACAGACATAAGGCAATTCTTGGGGGGGATATAGGAAGAAGTAAGCTGTTGGTTAACTAGGATCTGCAGTTTATCCTGTAGGTAGGGGAAATGGGCAGACTAGGTGGGCCAAGTGGTCTTTATCTGTCGTCAAAGTCTTTGTTTCTATGTTTCTAAGTCTGACAGCCCTGATAAGTGATGCGGCAGTAAGCAACTGTGGAGGCAGGATGCTTGGCATGGCATGGTACTTCACATAACCTTAATATTAATGGATACCTAACATTTCACTGCCCGAGTAACAAACTATCAGTACAGGGTAGAAGAGCTGGTGGCCTAATAACACATGCTAAGATAGGGTTTTTTCAAAAAATTGAAGAACTAATAAAAAAATACTTTTTCATGCTAATTAGACTTGGCACATAAAAAAATCTGGGTACCAATGATTTCATGTTATTTTCCAACCAACTTGTCTCAGTTTTATTTTTATTTTTTTTATTTTTATTTATTTCATTTGCAGATTAACACCTTTGAGCCAACAGGCTCTTTTACAAAGGTTCCATGTCAGGTAAAACAAATAGACAGAACAAATTACAAGGTTACATTTCATTTGGGGAAGAGACAAGAATACAGTGGTAGTTTGATGGGCATTGCAGGATGACAGTATACTGACAGGCAGTACATGCTGGCAAGTAGTCTATTGCATTTCCTAAGTTGTACAGGTACTAGAAGTGCATTTGGCATACGGTTAAACTTATATTGTTAAGTCTTAAAAAAGGCCTCAAGGAGTCAAGTCTGAAGTTAGGGAGGAGTAGCCTGAGGGGGCTTTGTCATATGTTGGAAAAGGGGTGAGGGGTGGAGCAGAACAATGGGACAGCCACCTAAAGGCTTTGTCAGGGAGGTGCAGGAGTGCGGGAGAAGTGTATGGGGGGTGGGAAGGGGGAATGTATCATGGCCACCTGCAATTAGTGGTTGCAGCCACACTGGTTATTTTCTGCCAAAATGGTTAGTAGGTCTCTTTTAAAAGGGACAATTTTTGTGTGCTCCAATGTGGTAGGAGGGAGTTTGTTATACCATGTGGGGCCACGGTAGAAGAGTGACCGCTGAGCAAAGCACATTCTTTTATTTATTTATTTTTTTATAATTCAGTAAGCTTAATTAGTTTCAAATAACATAACAAAACACAACACGTATTCCCCAAGAGGGATGTCAGTAATATTAATACACAGCATACATAATATAATTTCAAGGCAATCCCCCACCCCCAACCACCATTTACCCGTCCCTCCCCTCCATCCCTTCCCCCTAATTCTAATCCTTCCTAACTCCCCCCTGTCCCAGTCAAGTGTTAATTGTCCACTGCTCTGACAGGTATGCACACAACAATCTATACTCAAACCTATTGGGTCCTCCAAACTGATAACAGGGCATCTAGCACTCCCCATCTACTCTGGAAGGTTGCATATCTATTGCATATCAGGCAAATGTGCTTCTCCAACTGGATGGTCAGCAAAATCTCTTTGTGCCATTCCAGAACAGAAGGGGGAACACTGTCTCTCCAATGCCGCAATATAATCAACTTTGCGATCATTGCAATCATGACCATATGGCTCTTCCTGACCTTGGGCATACACAAAGAAAAGTAGTTCAGTAGGCAAACTTCTGTGGTAAATAATGGATCTAACCCCAGAAGAGGATCTAGAGATCGTCTAATTGCATGCCAGAAAGCTTGCACTTTCGGGCATGTCCATATCATGTGCAACAATGTACCCAGCTCCCCACCACATCTGGTACAAGCAGGGGAAGAGAGCCGCCCCAAAGCATAAAGCTTCACTGGGGTGAAATATAAGTTGTGCATAATATTAAACTGGGTTAGATGCAGTCTATCTTGCTTAATGTAAATATATGACTTACGCCACAGTCTCCTCCAGAAGTCAACTTCAGTGTTTAATGACAATTCCTGAGTCCAATAATAGCAAACCCCTTGAGGTAAGTTACGCTGCAATGCCTGTAACTTCTTGTAAACCAAAGAGATGGCATGAGATTGCCTAGCCAATCTGAGAATAGAGGGCAAGTCAATATTCACAGCGTCTGATCTTGGAGTTTTACCTAAATGGGAGACAACAGCTTCCTTGAGCGGCACATACTGAAATATACCACTCGTCTGTACCTTGAATCTATTTTGGAAAACAATAAAGGAGATTATTCCTCCATTATCGTACATGTCTGCAGCTTTCTTCTCCCTCAAATTAGGCTGGTAGGACAGTGGGATAGGCTGATGCCCTATTTTAAAATGTGGGTCGCCCAAAATAGGTTGATCTAGGGAAACATGCCAATTAGCGGCCAACTCTGCTTGCAATTGGTGCAACACTTTGATGGACCATCCCAGCGGGGTAGATCTGAGGGACCTGGGAATGACCCTGGGAGTCACATATAGAAAAGACTGGAGAGTACACCTATGCTGAGATACAAGATGCTGTTCTATTTCCAACCACTCTGGAGAGTAGGCAAATGGGTCTAGGGTCGGTGGTTCCTGCACCCACTGGACGAGTTTACTCAGGTAATGGGCACAGTAGTACAGAAAAAAGGAGGGAACCACCAGGCCACCTATCTCCCTTGGGGCAGTTAGTTTGAAATAAGACCTCCTAACCTTCTTACCCTGCTATAGGAATGTGTTCAGCATTGTTTGCAATTTAGCAAACCATCTCTTGGGGAGAAAACAACCCATCATGACCATTGGGTATAGGATACGGGGGAGCACATTCATTTTCACCATGGAGACTCTACCCCACAGCAATAAGGGAAAAGCACTCCATCTCTCCAAATCAGCTTTGACCTTGGTCAATAGGTCCGAAAGGTTAGCTTTCAACATGGAGGTTCTATCCCTTGCCACATGAATTCCCAAGTACAAAAGGGATTTTGATTCCCACGACAGAGCAAAGTTGGCCACCTCCTCTCGAGAGACACGGCTGTTCAAGGGAAATACTTTGGTTTTGGTGAGGTTGAGCTTGTAGTACGAATCCTTGGAGAAGGCCTCAACCTGGTCTAGCAGCACAGACAAACTGTCTCTTGGGTCTTCCAGATGCAGCAACAGATCATCTGCATATGCAGAAAGTGTGTATCTTCGGCCTTCAATTGAAATCCCTCAGATGTTTGGAGAGGCTATCAAATGCCGAATAAGGGGTTCTAAATATAAATTAAATAAAAGAGGGGAAAGGGGGCGACCCTGCCGGGTACCTCTGTGGAGCAGGAAAACCACGGAGTGAACTCCATTAAATCGAATTTGGGTGGAAGGAGAGGAATATAGTAACTTGACCCACTGAATGAAGTCCTCTGGGAACCCAAAACACGACATGGTGGTGAAAAGGAAGTCACATGACACCCTATCGAAAGCCTTCTCAGCGTCCAGTGACACCAAGATCATTGGCAGTTCTGAGTCACTGGCAACCGAGAGGAGGTGCATTAGCTTCCGCATATGGTCCCCAGAGGACTGACCTACCATGAAGTCAACTTGTTCTTTACTTACCAAAAGAGGCATAATAGGCCCTAACCTCTTGGCTAAGATTTTGGCCAAGAGTTTATCATCAGTATTAATCAGTGAGATAGGTCGATAACTCTCCGGATATTGCAGATCTTTACCCTTTTTAGGAATAAGCGTAATTATTGCTCTTAAGAAACTGGGGTCAGATAGCCCTTTATCAAACCAGTGGTTATAAACCTCTGCCAATATAGGGGCTAGCTCTGGTATACAGGCCTTATACAGACCATTAAAGTCCATCCAGCCCCAGGGACTTATCCATTGGGAGAAGTGCCATAACACTTGTCACCTCTTCAGCCGTGATGGGGCCGGTCAGAAAGGAAGTGTGAATGGGTGACAGCTTGGGCAGGTCAACTGCACTGAGATAGCTCAGGATATCTGCCATGGAGGGACAAGCATCTGTTTCCTCAGCATACAACCTCTGATAATGTTGCCTTAGTACCCCTGCTATAGCACGGGGATCGGTCACAATGGGCGCCTCCTTATCCTGCTTGATACCTGGAATGAACCGAGATGCATCCTCTTGCCTGAGCCATAAGGCCAGCAGCTTGCTAGCCCTTTCCCCAGACTCCAGATATTGAAATTTGGTACGTTTAAGTGCAAGCCCAGCTTTTTGGGAGATAAGACTGAAATACTGAGCTTGCAGTCTATGCAACTTGGTCCAGTCTTCATCGGGGGATGAGCGAGAAATAGTGGATTCCAATTGGCTAATTGAGGAAAGCAGGGAGTTCATTTGCAACTTAAGCTGCCAGAACTTTGTTGAGGATAACCGGATACACTCCCCCCGCAGGGAACACTTTAAAGCCGCCCAGACTAAGTCAACTCTACTAAATAACCCCCTGTTGTTTCTTATGAAGTCAGTAATAAAGTTTCGTATATGTTGCAGGGAATTAGGTTTGTGCAGTAATTGGGTGTTTAACTGCCAGAGGGTATCCCTTTTCACCCCAGGTCCTACTACGAAAAAAAGGGAGACAGGTGAGTGATCCGACATAACCCTAGCGTGAATATCGACATCGATTACTCCAGGGAGGGCAAAGGAGCTGATAAGGAAAAAGTCAATTCTCGAGAATGTTTTGTGCGGCGGCGAGAAAAAGTATACTGGCGCTCTTCTGGGTGCAGGATGCGCCAAACATCAATAAGATCCACCCTCCTCATGAGCTCATGAAGGGCCCTCTGCACAGGGGAAAAACCCCTTCTTCGGGAATCAGACCTATCAATGTGTGTATAGGGGTTATATTCCAATCCCCACCCATAATAGTAAGTTTAGAGGGGTTGTCAACAACCAGCCTCAATAGGTGAGTGAAAAAATGAGGGGATTCAGCATTTGGGCCATAGACTGCACCCATCATCAGCTGGTGCGATTCTAGTAGAGCAGTCACTATAACGTACCTCCCAACAGGATCCCAGATTTCTTTTCCTAGGGTGAAGGGGATCTTTTTGCTTATCAGGATAACCACTCCCCCTTTACTGGTGGAAATGCCTGCCCCAAAGACATGACAGACCCACTGTTTACGAAACAGTACAATATCTTCTTGCCGGAGATGCGTTTCTTGAAGGAGAGCAATTCCGGTGTTTAGGTGTTGCAAGTGTCTAAGAATAATGTGCCTTTTATGACGATCATGGGCGCCCTTAATATTCCAACTTATGAACTTATATGGGCCACTCATAAGATAGCTCCAGCTGTGCCCTTATCCCTGTCACCACTCCGAGATAGAGTGGGACGAGAACACTTGGCCCTCTGCTCCTTCCCTCCCATAATACCCCCATCCAACCCTTTATACACTCCAAACTCGTAACAGTATACATAAATTGACACATAAAAACAAAATACAACTAACTCTAACTACTTACACAACTCTGTCCCCCAGTTCTAACACTGCACTACGCTCCTGCCTCTGATACGTGATGTTAACGCAACCTGCTTCCCATATCACCCCACCTGCTTCCTCATCCCCCCACTATAACTAACCCTGAACTGAAAGCAGGAGGAGAACCCCCCCCCAGCACATTTGATACTGCCCCACCCTCATGTCTTTGCGCCATTATTTATATGTTAGAACAGTCTCACTGAATCAAAGGTCCCCCCCCCCAATCGGGAGAAAAAAAAAAGTTGAAAGAGACCCATAGGCCTCTAGGAATACAGGGCAGGCAGGCAATCCCCTTATTATGCAGGCACTGCTCCACTAGGTAATTATAGCAGTGACAATAAACGACAGGCAGCCCTATGGATTGAGACTGGTCCTTATCTATAAACCTATCAAACTCACTAGTGAGGCTGTTGACAACAACAATGAGAAAGCAAGGACATAGTCTGCCTGCCCCGCACACCCGTTGCCCCTGAAAGAGTGTAACCACGTCCATCGTATCCTGTCCATGCTAACCCAAGCATTTAGATATGAGTCCAGTGACCAGGAGTCCAGATGAGAGCATGGAAAGTCCTCGGATGGTTTCGCTAAATCATAGAGGGGCAGACAAGGTTTAGCCTCCTGTAACTTGCTAAAGTGGCCGACCCCCTGATGAGACTGTCACTACAGAGGGGGCCGCATAGTACAGATAAGATGGGACTGTAAGAACTCTTCCAGCTGCCAAAGGTGGACTCCTTCTGCCAACCTCAAGTAATAATACCAGAAAGCAGAGATAAACTATATGTCCAACCAAGAAAACAGCCATGTGTGTAAGCGTTTAACAAGGGAAACACATTGCCACTTTGCCCTCACTTGAAAAGAACAGGGAACAAAACCTTAAGTTCCTTCTTTGCCTGATCCTGAGACTCAAACGAGAGCCATTTCTCTCTGGATTTGACTTGGAGTGTTGCTGGATATTGCATACGAAATGGCAACCCCGCGGCGATCAGCTTGGACACTGTTGGATGCAACTCCTGCCGTTTTAGCTGAACAGACTGTGGGAGATCTTAAGTAATATGAATTTTATGCCCTTCCCAAAGGATTTCCTGCAAAGCCTTGATTTTATTCAGAATAAATTGTTTATCCTGGAAGTTGAGCAATCTGAAGACAAAAGGCCGAGGGGGGGCATCGGGGGCGGAGGAGGGTGCAGAGCTCGGTGGGCATGCTCGATGATGTAAACCATGTTATTTGGCGAGGGCCAGGCTATCTTCTCACAAAACTTCTGGGCAAAAATGACCGGGTTGTTCCCTTCCTCCTTTTCCGGTAAACCAATCACCAGAAGGTTGTTCCTTCTGCTCCTTCCCTCTAAATCTTTGAGCTTCTCTTATAGCCTCTTCACCCTGCGGCCCAGCTGAATGGTATCCTGTTCCATTTACCCCTGTTTGCCCTCCAGAGAGATAATGTTGGCCTCTGAATACCCCACACGCACTGTAAGCGATTGAACCGATGTTTTGATTTGCTGCAGATCATCCGAAATATCCAGGATTTTTTCTTGCAGGGGCTGCATGATTTCAAGAAATCTCTAATCGGAAAGGGCTGTGGTCGATATAGTCGACTTGGCTCCCCCCATAGCTTGCTGCTTTGGCCGCTTTGTGGCCCTGTCCTTCTCGGGTGTCGGAGGGGGAGAGTGCCGCGGAGGAGCCTTTTTCATGAAAACATCCATTTCTGGCTCACCGGTTCCGAAACCCAGCAAATGCGCAACACTCTTACTTTTAATCGGGACCACTTCTTAGACATATGCAATTCTCGATGTGAATTAAAGCATGGGAATTGTTAGTGGGAGAGCGGAGCCACGGGCGACAGCTGCTTCACCTCAGGCTGCCATCTCATGACCCCCAAGCACATTCTTTTAAATGGGACATGGAGCACTCCCTTAGCCATTCCTCTAGTGACCTTTGAGGAGGGGTGTCACTGGAACAGTGCTGCAGTAGAGTCGGGCGTGAGACGTAGTAGGGTATTTTCCCCATAATGCATGCCTGATACTTTGTCCTAAGGTGGAGCTGGAGCCACCCTGTAGAGGAGTAAAGGGTACAAGTATGGGTACGCTGGTTGGCACCAAGGACCAGGCGACAGGCCCTGTTGGCTAGTAGTTTAACTCTGTTTAAGGCAGAGTCGGTGGCAACACCGTAAATGACTAGTGCGTAGTCGATGATAGATAGGATAGAACTTTGGGTAACTAGTTTAAGAGCCTCGTGTATCATGTCTTGCCTATGCCTATATAGGATGCCTAGCTTAATATTGCCAGTTTTGACTACGTGGTCAATATGGTGCAAAAAGGAGAGTGTACCATCAATATGTTCTCCGAGGTATTTGAAGGTGTAGACTTGCTCAATGCCATCCCTTTTTGGTTATAGATAGTCAATGGTTCAGCATTCCTTTTGGAATGTAGCATGGATAGGTGCATAGTTATAGTTTTTTTATAGTTCAGTAGGAGATGGTTTTGGAAGAACCACACCTCTAGCATGACAAAGCTACACTGTAAGTTTTTAATGATTTCACAAGCATTGCTGCCTGGGACTGTGAACAGCACATCATCTGCATACAGCAGCAATTCAGCAGGACATGCTTTTGAAGGGAATTTATGAAGAGACTGAAGAGAAGTGGCCCTAGGATCGAGCCCTGTGGGACCCCTAGAGTTACCTTTCTGGGATCAGAGATAACACCCCCTATCCTAACACTCTGCATCCTGTGTGATAGGTAGCTGTTGAACCAGGAGATGGTATCTACTGACAGTCGCAGCGTCCACAGGTGTCTTAGCAGGATTTGGTGGTTAACAGTGTTGAAGGCTTTTGTGAGGTCAATAAATATGGACCCCACCATTTTTCCCGAATCAAGGGCTTCATATGCGTGGGAGGTGAAGTCGATAAGGGCAGTTATGGTGCTGTGCTTTTGCCGAAAACCATGTTGCTGAGGGCAAAGCAGATTGTACTTGCTTAGATAGTCAGTGAGCTGATCAGAGACGACCCTTTCCAATGCTTTAGAGAGAGGTGGTAGTACTGAGATAGGGTGATAGTTCCCCATATCAGTTCTGTCACCGCTCTTAAACATAGGGGTGACCAGGACATTCTTCCACCTGTCTGGGAAGATTCCAGTTTGCAAAGAGGTGTTGAATAGTTTGGTTAGTGGGTCGGCAAGTTCTTCCAGGGTGAGCACGAGCAGTTTCATATCTAGTGAGTCACTGCCAATCCTGGTTTTGTTTAGAATCTTTTTAACATATTTCAAAGACTGTTGCCTCATGATTTGCCTGAAGTAGAAAGGTGGTTGTCCATTTCTACGTGATAATGGAGGGTTTATGTCTATGGGATCCATGGCTGGTGTGTACTGGAGAAATTCAGGGGGGAGTACAGAGCTGAGGTCCGTGTAGGCCTTGTTAAATGCATTAGCCAGGTCTTGAGGTTGCTGTATAGTGCCAGATGCTGTGACTATTAGATCCAGTGGGGCTCTGGATTCTATACCAGAGAGGGACCTAATGTTTTTCCAAAACTCACTGCCATTTCCCCAGGTTTTTTCCAGCTGTTCTCTATAATAGGAAGCTTTGGCCTGTCTCACTATCCTGGTGTAATTATTCCTAGCCATTTTATAGGCCGTGATGTCAGTTTGCCTGCCTGTCTCTCTGGCAATATGCCAGAGATTGTCACGTTGTTTCATCTGGGCAATGAGTGGTCCTGTGAGCCAGGGGTTAATGGCCCCTTTTATTTTAATGGTTCTGACCGGGGCAAATAGGTCTCATGCATTGCTGAATACAGTTATGAAATAGTTTAGAGTTTTATTGGCATTGTTGCAAACATCTAAGGGGGACCCGTATCATTCTCCAGGTATTTTTTGAAGTTGCTCAATTGCCCCTTTTTGAGATACTAGGTTTTAGTGAGCTGCGGGGGGTCAATAGGGCCTTTGTTTGCCCAGGTGCAGACTACTGGTGAGTGATCATTTAAGGTGTCGGGCAGGACTGAGACACTTTTGATATGCTCGGGGTTGGTTGCAAGGAGCCAGTTGATAAGAGTGCTTGTACCGGTGAGGTAGTTCCACCTTGTTGCCTGCGTAACCATCTGTGTAAGTTAGAGACCTTGGATTTTGTCCCTAGTGTTTACAGTGTCTTGTGCTAGCCAGTTTGTGTTAGTCTCCTACGATGATCTGCTCCCAGTCTTTGTTTAGCTTGCCACAGTGGTTAAAGAATAGGTCAAGCCCTAAAGCTTGTTTACCGGGGGGTATGTAGACTGTAGTCAGGGACATTGTTTGACCTTGCTAGCCGATTGATAGCTTAATAGTAAGAATTTGGGCATCTTTTGTGTTAACACTATTTTGCATAATCTGGCCGCTTATTATGTTATGGAGATAGACCAGACACCAACCCCCTTGCTTGTTTAATCTATCTTGCAGGAAGGTGGTGTAGCCCTCTAGCAAGATACAGGAGTCGGGAGTCCTTTGTGAGAGTCACGTTTCTGTGAGCGTGATGACGTCTGGTTGGTTGACTGCAACCTAGGCTTGGAATTGTGGAAGTTTTGGCAGAAACATAGAAACATAGAATTTGACGGCAGATAAGGACCGCTTGGCCCACCTAGTCTGCCCATTTCCCCTACCTAATGGATAAGCTGCAGATCCTAGTTAACCAACAGCCTGCTTCCTCCAACCCCCCACTAGAACTGCCTTATGTCTGTCCCATGCATTCTTGAATTCTCCCACAGTTTTAGAACCCACAACCTCCTCCGGAAGGCAGTTCCATGTATCCACAACCATCTCTGTGAAGAAATACTTCCTCACATAACCTCTGAGCCGTCCCCCCTCTATCTTCGAATTGTGCCCCCTTGTTTTTGCACATCTCTTTCTGAAAGATGCTACCCTCTTGGACTTTGTTGATTCCTTTGAGGTATTTGAAAGTTTCTATCATGTCCCCCCTCTCCCTCCTTTCCTCGAGGCTATACATCTTAAGCTCCTTTACTCTTTCTTCATATGTCTTCTGGTGCAGACCCTGAACCATTTTGCTTGCCCTCCTCTGGACAGCCTCCAACCTGTCTGTGTCTTTTCGGAGATGGGATCTCCAGAACTGTACACAGTACTCCAGATGTGGTCTTACCAACTGTCTGTACAGAGGGCCAACAACTTCTTGTTTCCTGCTGGTGATGCCTCTCCCTTTGCATCCCAGTGTCCCCCCAGCCCTCCTTACTGCCTTCTCACATTGCTGGCCCACATTTAGGTCATCTGATATGGCTACCCCCAGGTCCCTTTCCATTTTTGTTATTGTCAGTATCTCACCACCCATTGTGTACTCTTCCCCTTGGTTTTTGTTTCCCAGGTGCATTACTTTTTTTTTTTTTTACCAATTATTTTACCAGGTGAGACACACTAAGCTGAAAGCTTGTTTGCAGGTGCAACCTGGGAGCATGAGGAAGTTAAGTGACTTGCTCAGGGTCACACAGTATGCAAGTGGGGGCTGTGGGATTCAAACCTAGGTCTCCAGATTGCAGCTCAGAGCCTTAAACCACTGCACCATACTGCTTCTACACTTCTGTTTGCACTTCTTTGCATTGAATCTAAGCTGCCATACATTTCACCATATAGACTCCCTATATTGATTGATGCAATTTTTAGGCATCTGTGGGATGGGGGGTTATTATTGCCATAGGGTCCAGGGTTGGAGTGTATGTTCCCTGAGATCAGTAGGAGGATGGTGACTATCCTGGATAGGTAGTGTTTCCTCCATATTTTTCTGATCCTGGACTGATTTTTATTTGTGATGCTGTGCTTTTGAGAATGTTTTTTAGGGGTATAAGAGCACATAAGGGCCCTGGCGACCTCTGGTGTTGCCGGAGGCGACTGCATCATTCTGGTGTGGAGAGTAAACCTCCAGAGGATCCTGGATATAATTGTCTGATGCTCCACTGTCCAGTATTTGTAATGCATGGCACTATTAAGTGGAGGCAATTTTCTTGATTTTTCAACTGCATTTGATAATATTGCTAGAATTAAACTCTGGGACCTGATAACTAATTTTGGAAAAAACTCTGTGATCATAAATGTAGTCAGACTACTATGCGCTAATACCTCGTGAAAATAAGATTGGAATTAGCAGGGAACTTGTTTACTCAATTTGCAACAAACTTGGGAGTAATACAGGGGTGTATTTTAGCCCCTACCTTGTTCTCAGTTTATATCGACCATCTTTTAGGAAAATTGCAATCCTCACAAACTGACTCACCAAAAATTGACTCAGGTTATTGTTCAGGAATAGCATATGCAGACAATATAATATTACTTTCTCTGATGGCTAATGGTCTACAGGGAACGTTAGATATACTGTATATTGGAGGCATCCGCTGACAAAATGATCCTAAAGAGCTATCAATCAATCTTTATTTTACCAGGTGAAACATCATTGAGAAGAACTCATTTACAAGATGGACCTGGGTCAGGAAATGTTTATTTGTGACTATTTGTTCTCTAAAAACCTTCGGTGGAAAGCTCATTGCACCTCATTGCAAAAGATGGTCATGAATATTGCTTTGGCACTAAGAAGGTGCAACATAAGATTTGGGGATTTTTATTTAGCCTCTTTTAGCTGTAACTGAAGCAAAATAACATTTGCAAAATATTATATGGAGCTTAATTATGGGACCACATATATATAACAATTCTAGAAAGACTTGTAATCAGATTATCGAGGTATACCCTTGGTTACCTACCTTCCATCCCAGCTGCCCATGTATGTGCAGAGATTGGGCTGGTTAATCTCTTAGCATGTGCAGAAACAAGGAACATAAACTTCTAGATTAGAGTAAATGGTTTGCAGAAAGATAGAACGGCTAAAAAATGCCTAGAAGAAAAAATGTTTTAGCAAATTAACAAATATTGGCAGTATCAATGGTTACTTAAAGTTAAAAGGATTTTAAAGTCAGTAGGCTTAGAATCACTTGTGGTTTTAACATACAATACAGAAATATCATGATTTCGGTACAATATAAAAAAATATATGTAACCCCCTAGGTGGTGCTATCTCAAGGGATACAACCCCTGCCTGCGAGACTAAGCACATGCTGAGGGGCCAGAGCTCATTGAATGGGTGCCTCCACCCGGAGGGTTGATTTAAGGGTAGCGCAGCTGCTATGAGTATAGTCCTCCAGGACACTACTACCCCCCCAACCCCTCTAGTGGCTTAAACATACCAGCAGGTAAACAATCACAATTGGCAAGAGCATACAATATAAAACCCATGCTCAGTGCATTTACCACCGGGGCTGAATCAGTTGCAAAGGCCCTGGAGATCCCCTGTAAATCAAGACCTGAAATACAACAGTTTAAGGGCAATACAGTATCCCCTCCACAAAGGTACACTTTAGCCAGATTATATACAGAAAGAACAACATCTGACTTATTTGGGGAAGTTGCACAGGGGTGGAGCAGCAAATCTAGCAGTTGATTATTCAGATCTGAGTTAGTCAGGTTTGGCATGCACACCCTAAGATCCCCTCTATCACAGTCACACACCCTGAGTACCCAGTTGTTGTACAGGCTAGCCTGGGCATTGCCTGGGGTAGGCCAGCATTGCAGCTGTTATTGAGGACCTTAGGAAAGAAAACAAATCAACATGCACTTTAACACAATGTTTATATTCCAGAGCAGGTGGGTTCAGTTCGTGATGACCAACCCAAACAATAAAATCAGATGACACACAATGATTTTAGCTTTGTTGCAGGGAGCTACCCTGTTGGTTACTCATGCTACTCAGACCAAGGAGGCAGGACTGATGAGATGAAGACATCTGGATGTAGTTATGGCTTGCCAGGGGAAGCAGGGCCCACATGGCGCACCATGGTGGTCTCTCCTGATCGATAGTGTTGAGCAGGGAGCCGAATCCCCAAGTGGGTCTTTCGTTGGAAAAGTATCTGCGGTGGGTGCAGCAGTCTAGTCCAAGATGGAAAGGCCCAGACAGAAGCAAACACTTTGGAATTAGTCCGTTTAAGTGCTGGAGCAGCTGACAGCTAGCATAACACATTTGATGGTGGGAAACCAAATCACGACCCACACAACACATTCAGCGCACTTATAAGTAAACAAATATTCAGCCACAGTACGGATAAAGTCCATTTGCAATACAACAGGATCTCTGTGCAAACCTTTCATTCTGTGGCTCTCTTCAATGCCCGACAGGTCGATTGCTTCTGGAGCAAGTCTTTGGTCCACACTCAGGTGAATTTCACTCACTTTTAACTCAGGATTCAGGTCTCAATAAGCTATTCGGATGCAGTCTGATTTAATTTGCACAAGCTTCTTCACACTGGAAGATGGTAGCAGAAAGGCCAGACACAGCCTTCCCATTAAATCCCCGAGCTACAGTGCAGGAGCAGCTGATTGAATTGCTCAAGCTGTTCACTCTCGAATCTCCAACTCTCGACTAACACACTACTACAGGCAGCTCTGGGATTTCCCAGTGATACAAAAGGTTTGGTTGGTTGATTCATCTGTCTGTCACAGAAAGAGCTTCCTCTCCAGGTCCATTTAGGTGACAAACAGCAAAAACTACAATTCCTACAGAAATTCACTCCCACAAGACCTCTGGGGACAGTTTCCATCTTAGAGTCCCTGAGGTACTGATTGGTCCAGACTGGCAGTCCAGAACCAAAATGGTGGCTCCTAGCAGAAAAGTCCATGCTTCAAAGGAAGGCAGGTTAGACAAACTTCTATATTATTATTAAAGCAGATAAACAGCAAACAATCACAGATCCTATAAAGACTCCCTCTGTGCACTTAGCAAGGCAGAATGAAGCAGCTGTACCACAGTCTGGGCAAGACTCAAGCCTGAAACCACTCAACCCCCACCCAGATTAATTATATCCTATGAAATAGATAGTTCTTGAAGAGACAGACACAAAGGTTAACAGGGCACTCTCATGTAGGCATATTCAAACTGTGTAGGACACAATACACAAACCTGGCAGTGGGCATTGGGCAAGCCCAGGAAGACATTTTAGGAACCCCTATTTGTAAGGGGGTTACACCCTTCCCTGCCAGGAAAGAACTTGTCATCCGTGTGAAGTCTATATTTACTATAACATCATATGAAGATATCACACTATGTAAGACATATATGTTTCATTGGTATATCATACAAAAATAAAAACTGATGCATCAGTAAACGTAAGCTTATAATATTACTATACTTATTCATGATATAGCCTATACTCTGTAATAACAACAGTTATGCATTTGACATACATATATATGTTTTAGCTATGATTCAACTGATAATGACATTACTTTACCATTCAAGCTTGTACTGTTTCTTGTACTGTAAACAACATAGATGGGGGCCCATCCCATCAGCTAACTTGGGGCTAGATGAGGCAGGGGCACCATATTTGGAATGGTGGACAATTAGCTTTGATGTAGCAGAAAAACTCAGTTTGGGAAGTAAGCTTTCAGAAATATAAACTCCTTTATGGACAACATGTAAGGGGAGGTCCATGGGCCTCCCAGGGGAGTCATAACTGAGATGCAGCACTGGCTTAGTGACTATTCCAGACTTTCAAGGAGGAACAGACACAGGCTCTGGGGCATCAGCATTGGCATGAGGTTCTTCTCCTGTGGGGAGTGGTACCTCTGCACTGGTTGGCTGTTCCAGATTAGGAACCCTGTCTGCTCCTTTTTATTATATTTATTTGGTTTTTGTTAACCGGGTAGGTGAGCTAGCCATCAAATTACTATTTTCAGTCACGACCCGGGAGGATTTCAACATGAGAAAGAAAACATAACAACATTACAAGTACTGTATAGATAAGGTTGGAGAAATACATAAAAAGCAAATTACAAATTGGCTGAGAAAGTATAGATGGTGAAGACAAATGTACATGTAGGGCAGAGTAAGCATGTAAAACCATAACCAGCTATCTAACATATAGAGAGAGCTAGATAACAGTTACAGCAACCTAGTGAGTACATAGTAAGTGCAAAGTTTAAGCAAATACAGTTTTTTATATTGACATGAGGCAGGAAAAGCAATCATTCTTATGAGGCAGATTGTAAAGAAAACACCGCTGTCCTGTGAGAAGAAAAGGTAATGCATTTACACAAGACAGAGCAAATAGGGAATGGAGTGGGAAGGGACGTAAAGGCAACCATTCATATGGGGGGAGGAGGAGGAGGAGGAGGAAGACAAAGAGACAGGTTAGTCATTAAGAACACAGCAGGCAGTTGGGAGGTGGGCCGAGGGAGAGATCAAGGGGGTTGAAAACAGGTGCATGAGTTTGAAGCAAACAGGCTGGCATGGAGCTGTTTTTTAAAGAGTGCATGTGATGGTGCTTGGTGAAGTGTTAATGGTAGGGTGCTCCATTGCAGAGGGGTGTAGTGGGAGAAAGCTTGGGAGCCTTTTGAGGTTTTACACCTTGGCACCTGCAACAGGGACTTATCAACTGAGCATAGCCCATAGGAGGTTGTTTGCGGAGACAGTAGTCTTGCAAGATGATCAGGAGATTGTGCCCTAATAACATTGTCCACTAGGGAGCCAACTGAGTAGAGACTCCATGCATTAGGTGACAGCCATTTTATGCCTGAGTAGAGTTTGCTGTGATGTTCTAGCCTTGGGGATGAGGAGGCATTGTGGCAAATGTTATTGTAGGTGGTGTCACAGGCACACAGCGATGACTTATGTAAGGCCGTATATGTGATGACTCCATAGGTCAGTGCTAGTAGAAGGATGCCACAGGCAACAGCCAGCCTGGCAGATGGAGTAAGTGTATAGCTAGATCTACAAGCAATGCCTAGCTTAGAGTTTACTGATTTGCAAGTGGATTTGACATGGAGATCAAAGCTAAGAGACTGATCAAGGACAACCCCAAGATATTTGAACGAGGTAACTGAATTTATGGGAGGGGAGCCGTGGCAGGAGACCATGATGCTATTATTGCAGAAATTTAGTTTGGTAGCAGACCCAAACAGCATAGCTTGGGTTTTCGTTACATTGAGGACTAGTTTGTGGTCGGATAGCCAGTTTTGAGTTTTCTGGAAGTCTGATGAGAGGGACGAGTTTATGTCAGACAAGTTTTTGGAGCTGGTATATAGAACAATATCATCCACATATAAGAGTGGTGAGCAGGAGGTAAGATCCAAAGTGATGCTTTTGATGAACATAGAGAAGAGAAGGGGCCCTAAAATTGAACCCTGGGGTACCCCAAAGTTTAGAATAGCCTGGTTCGAGATGGTGGAAGCATATTTCACAAATTGGGCACAGTTTGACAGACAACTACTGAACCAGGCCACAACACCCATCGAGAAACCCATAGACTTTAAAGTTGCGAGAAGAATGGAGTGGTCAACAAGATCAAATGCTTTGGTCATATCTATAAAAACTGCTCCTGTGAGGAGGCCTGCATCCATGGAAGACAGGGTGTCAGCGGTGAATCTGAGCAGGGCCATGGTGGTGCTATGGCCCTTTCGGAAACCATTTTGGGCAGAAGAGAGAAGATTGTTTTTGTGGAGGAAAGCAGTGGTTTGAGAAGCAACAAGCTTCTCAAGAATTTTGCTTAATACAGATAATATTGTAATGGGTCTATAGTTGGAAGGGTCTTTAGAGTCACCTTTCTTGAATACTGGAGTGATTCTGGCAATTTTCCAGATATCAGGAACATGGCTCTGACAGCGGGATAATGTAAATTTGGGCAAGAGGAGAGGCTATCAATGGAGCTGCTATCTTCAAAAGTCTAGGTTCAAGACCATCAGAGCCAGTACTAGTGTTGTCTGAGATAGAGTTTAGGAGTTTTAGTACCTCTGACTTAGAGATGGCTTTGAAGTAAAAAGATTGTCTTAATGTATCTGTGTGTGCCTCAGTATGTGTGCCTAGGGGTGGCATAGTGGGGAAAGCTGAGGTGTATTTGGACCGGTCAGAAAATTGTTGGTTGATGAAATTTGCAATTGTCCATGGATCATTACAGTGGACCCCGTTTAAGATCATGTTATTTGGAGTAGGGGACTGGGTAGGCCCCAGGAAGGACTTAATGTGAGTCCAGAATCTTCTAGGCTTTTCTGCTGCATCAGTGAGAAGATTTTTGTGGTATTTGCTTTTGGCAAGACGTATTAGTTTTTTACATTCTTTTTGCTGCGCTCTATAGAGGTCATAGTCAGCTGTAAGACCTGAGAATTTAAAGCGTTTCCAGCTTGTGTCTCTCATTTTAAGTTTGGAAAGGAGGTCCTTTTTTAACCTTATTCTGCTGATTCTGTTTCCAAAACATTGTACTTGTCACTAGATTCTGTATAAGGCCCAGATTTTTCATCCACAGAAAACTCTGAAACATTTTGATCTTGCAACACCTGACTGATACCTTCAACCACAGGGGTTTCACTATAGTCATTTATCACAGCAGTGTCAAAATTATCATGTTCATATGGTTCATTAGTTTCTGGTATGTCACAAGAAGTGCTGGTAGTCTCAGATTCTTCCTCAGGTAATTCAAACAGTTCAACTAGACACAATGAATCAGCTACTTCAGACGTTATACTTTGCATCTCACTTTCAGGGGACACAGGCTCTAAGGAGGAAACTAGGGGGTTAGGCAGTCCTGAAGGTCCAGCTTCATCTCCATAATTGCACATAGGGTTACCTTGGAACAATTGACTCAGTTCTTTGAAAAGATAATAGGAAGCTGCACATTCACTGTTGTCAGATTCAGACTGGCAGTCACTGTCATTTTGGGCCTGCCTGGGGGAATGCCTGGAGTCCTTGACAGCTGGAGAAGGCTGACTCTGTCTCTTTTTGGCAGCAGCTCAAGTCACTGGCCCTAGAGGGGCAGTATGTGAAGGTTCACAATCAATAATTACTTGGCCAATAGGCAGCAGGTGGTTCCTGTGCATGGTCTTGACAGCTCGAGAATCATTTTCAGGATGCAGTTTATACACTGGTAGGTCATCCAGTTTGTTGACTATAATATGTGGAAGATGATGCCACCTATCAGCAATTTTGTGTTTTCCATGGAGTCCCAAGTTGTGCAACAACACATGGTCACCAGGTAACAACTCCTGAGCTTTTACACACTTGTCATGCCTCTCTTTGTTTGCAAGATTTCTTTTTGCCACCCTACACTGTGCCAGTTGGTAGGCATGATTTAGCAGGGCCTTTAGTATCTGAACATATTGCAAGTAGTTTTCAGCTCAAACTCCATCTGGGAACACCCCGAAACGGATGTATACAGTCAACTGGGCTTCCCTGCCAAACATTAGACGGTAAGGGGAAAACCCAGTAGCATCACTTTTGGTGCAGTTATAAGCATGTACCAGAGTGCTGATCTGTTGGCTCCACTTGTATTTGTCTTTAGGGTGAAGTGTGTCCAACATGTCAAAGAAGGTCCTGTTGAATCATCCAGGTTGTGGATCCCCTTGAGGATGGTATAGAGTAGTTCTAAATTTTCTCACTCCCCACAAAAAGAGCATTTCCTTTATCAGCCAGCTTTCTCCTGGTCAGAGTGGACTCTCTGAGAAGTGCAATAATGGATGAAGAACTTCTCTACCAGGACACTGGCCACTGTGGATGCTTTCTGATCTTTGGTGAAGTAGACTTGGGCATGCCTTGTAAAATGATTTGTTACAACTAGCACATTCCCGATGATCTTTTGGTCAGGCTCAAGGCTCAGAAAGGTGATACAAACCAGCTCCATGGGGGCACTGGTGAAGATATTGACTAGTGGGGCAGTCTTTTGAGGCAGGGCTTTTCTTTGAATGCAACAACTGCACATTTGAATATGGGCCTCAACATCAGCTCCTATCTTTGGCCAGTAGAATCGGGAGTGAACCAAGTCCAGGGTCCTATCGCAACCTAAATGTCCCATTTGATTATGGAGGGCCTGAAGTACTAAATGTTTGAAGGCTGTGGGCAATACTAACTGCTGTTTATCCAGTTGGCCTTGATGATTCACTGTCTCTCGATGCAAAAGTTGGTCATGAGATCACATGATGCATTTGGCTAGTTAGCTGCTCTTCCTACAAGCTTTCACTTACCTTCTCAACAATCCATCTTAATCATCATTTTTTTAGATTGCATTGCCTGTTAAATAGTAAAATTAGACTCTGTACTGCCTATCCGAGTGGTTCCTGTGTTTTTTTCGCATCGTGATCGGCCTATTTAAGCCGCGTTGGAAGCAGACATGACACCTGCCTTACTGAAATATACAGCCCTAGTCTCGCCTGAGAAGCAGGCTAAGAAGGCTAAACAGCATCAGCAAGCTGCATCTAAACAATCTAGCACCTTGCCACCTCCAGTGCCGCTAACAGAGGAGAAATTTCTTCAGGAGCTTTTGCCGTTTAAAGAAGCTTTGCAAGACATTGCCACAGATCTTAAAAATGTAAGAAGTGAGCTGGTGGACCCTCAGATTTGAATATTGGATGCTGAAGCACGCATCAGTTCCCTGGAATCATGGAGAGACCGATCTGAGCCTGAAATAACTAAACTAAAGCAGAAAATTGCCATACTACAGGTGAAAACAGAGGATCTGGAGGGGCAAAACCGGAGGGACAACATTCTCATCTTCAGCTTGCCGGAGGGCAAGGAGGGCTCCTCCATGATTGCCTTTATTCAAATGCTGCTTACTAAAGTTATCAGTCCATCTCCACACAATGCTACCTACTTGATTGAGAGAGCTCACTGGTCCCTGAGATCCAGACCCCTAGATTCTGCTTCTCCAAGACCTGTGATCATGTGGCTGTTGAAATAACTTTAGAAGCAGCATATCCTGTCCATGTCCTGGGAATTGCAAGCAATATTATGGGAGGATAAGAAGCTGAGCATCATGCAGGACTTGCCCTTGGAAACTCGACAGAAAAGAGCCACTTTTCACTCCATTGTGTGTAAGTTAGTCACTGCAAGCATTAAGTTTCACATGGCTTACCCAGCTCGCTTGCAGGTCCTAGTGGATGGGGCCTGACTATCTTCTGACTCAGCTCCTCAGCCTGAGGTGGAGCTCAGCATGAAGATGCCCTCTCTCTTCAAAGTCTCCTGAGGCTGATACTTTAAATCTGGCTTCACTATTTCAGTGCTTTCTGGGGGAACATTAGTGCTTACCATGATTACTGTTCTGAGACTGGCTGGTCTCTGGTTGTGATGGAGTTCTGGACTGTTTAGATGTGGTGGATGGTCCCTGAGTTCATGCATTCCTGGACTTGTGCCTATGCCAGAGTGGCCGAGTTCACGGAAGGTGAAAGAAACTGGGAGTTGTTGGCGACCGGCCCTGTTTGTTCTGAAGGTGGTTTCCCAAGGGACTGTTTCTTCCTGCTGCACCGGTCCATCCACCATTGGATCCCCCATTGGACTGACTCATTTGTGACCTGATTGTTGGGGGGCTCCTGTTATTACATTCTGTTTTGTGCTTTTATTGTCATTATCTAGTGTTAATCCCACAACAGGTTTTATATCGCAACAGTTCCCTTCCAGGATTCAGTCTTATTTGAAGGGTTGCACGTTCAGGTTCCTCCTTTTCTCTATTTCCCCCATTTTACCCCTATGGCTATCCAACTAATTCTTCCATCTTGATACTCCCCAACTTCTCTCTTCCTTTGGCTACCTGGAGCTGCTTGGATTTTAAATGGCAGCTTTCTTTTTTTTTTGTATGGCATTTACTCGCCTTTCACGCTCCAGTGCTCCCCCTCTCCTTCGGACTTCACAGTGCTTCCCAACTCACCAGCCATCCTCTTCCTGGGCTCACCTCGAGCCTCATATGGCAGCCAGCTCCCGAGGGAAGTCCCGGTGTATCCCTTCACCAGACAGGTTCCTGTTCTCCGAGGGGGAAGGCACCAGAAGGGGGCTTACCCAGTGCACTCTTTATTAGGCCCCTGGGAATGCTGCTGAGGTAGAGGAGGTTTGTGGGGTTTCCAGTGCTGTCATCGAGTGGGGGAGCTATCATCCGGTGAACCCATGGAGCCATTTTCCATTTCCTGTTGTTCCCAACCTTGCGCCACTCTTGTACAGTGCCCCCAGTCTTCACTGGGAGCCACTGTTGAACGAGGCAACCCACTCCTCCCCCTGAAGAGGAGAGCAGTCCTCCGGATGCTCAATCCTCTTTGTCTCCTGCTGACCCCTGGCACCTCGAGTCTGTTCCCGAACCCGGGTCACCAGCATGGTTCGAGTTGTGGTGTCCAGTGCCTCAACCCTCTGCACCACTGGGCTGGCTAATGGAAACTTTCTGGCACTATTTCCTATGCTTATTATTCTCTTGGTGGACCTGGATGAACACCACCCGAAGCTTCATTCTGAGCGCAGGTTGGGAACTGTTTTATTTTAATATTGTTGCACCTGTTACAACCTGTTTAACTTGGTTTGCAATGTATATTTTACTTAGTTTGGATTGCTGGGGGGGGTGTTGGGGATGTGGTGGTTTGAAATTGGTCAGCCTCATTTACTGGACTGTTAGAGGGTGGACCCTGGATGCCCAATGACTTCTACTCTGCTATTTTTTTTCCAAGATCTGGCAAATGCTACAGTGTGGACTTATCGTCAGTATTTAGTTCATAATAGGGAGGGGTTGGTATCCAGGGTCAAAAGGGATTTGCCCACCGCCAATCACTTTGCTCTCTATTATGGGGTCCTAATATCTGGTGTGGGGGAACCTGTAAGTAGGTTTATTGAGGAGATGGGGTGAGTGCGTAGGAACTTCAGAATTGTGTCTGCTGCACAAGCCTCATATAAGTAATGGAATTTTTCTTTTTGTGGCTGCCAAGTTAGATTCTTTTTGCACGTAAAGCACCTTGGAACATGGCTACCAATTTATGTGTTATGTGTTTGGAGGATGCGGATTACTATGCACCGGGAGAGGAGCTGGGGGGAGGGGTGCGAAGTGCACACTGAAGTTCTGTCTATATGATTTTCATTCTGATATATTATGAATATGGTTATTACTATAACAACATTTCTCACATGGAATGTTAGAGGTGCCCGTGATTGCCCCAAAAGATACCAAATCCTTAAGCACATTTCGCTCTTGCATGCCAACAAATTATTTATCCAGGAGACCCACTTACTTTCCCCTGAAGCCATTAGTCTCTGTAGGCAAGATATTGGCCAAGTTTTTGCCTCCAGGATATACACTGCTAGGAGGGGAGCTGCCATTCTGGTAAATCGATCAGTACCTTTTCAAGTGGACCAGTCCATTGATGATCCACAGGAAAGATAAATTCTGGTAAGAGGAATGATTGGTCTTATGGGATTAGTGTTAGGAAGTATTTATGGTCCAGTGGGCGGTGACCCTGCCTTCTTTTTGGACCTAGTTGACAAACTGACCCCTTATATGTCACTCCCAATGATCCAAAGAGGTAACTAGAACCTCCCTCCTACTCAGGACCTAGATCAGTCCAATTGTCCTCACAGACCACCGTCAGCAGCCCAAAGAGCTTTACAAGAGTTTTTAGTTTCATTGATGTTATGTGACCATGGAGGGTATTAAATCCACTGTCTCGCACCTTCTCCTTTTATTACACAGTCCATCATTACTCATACCACCTAGATTATGTTTTGATCAGCCACTCTTTCTTTCATGGTCTCTGTAACGCAGGGGTACAGCCTATTGTCTTATCTGACCACTCAGTGGCTTGGGTTTCACTGGTACAAGACATCAACTTTCAAAGAGACACATCTTGGAGGCTGAATACTCAGCTCCTCAAGGATGAATATGTAGCCTCCAGGATTCCTGTTCTTATTCAAACTTTTGTAAATGCCAATCGCAACTCCGTTCAGAGGGTAGATCATGAATGGTGTGCTCTGAAGTGCTTTCTCAGAGGGAATTCATATGGCTTGCCTCCACTCATAAGCATCATAGGGAGGCAGAAGTCCTCTCTTTACTAGCACAGATCTGTACCCTGGAGCGGTCTCTCTCCACTTCTGCCCCCCTTGACTCCCTGCAAACCCTTCTCTCTTTGTGGAACAAATACTCTTCCCTTTTGCAGGAGAAAGTGGAATTTGCTATATCAAGAACTCAGGCAAAATACACAGAGCATGGGGAAAAGACAGGTCACTTACTGGCCATTCGCCTTAGGAAATTAGAAGCCTCCAGAAATACACCTGCTATCAGCACCCCTGATGACTCAGTCAAAACCCACCCCAGGGAAATAGTTACTATTTTTGAGCAGTTCTAGTCTTCCCTTTGTAGCCAATGCACGTCTATCCTGTCTAAAGAGGATCTAACAACATATATAGACTCTTCAGCATTACCCTCATCCCAGCTCCGCACCAGGCTTTCTTATCTACCTCATTCTCTTAACAAGAAGTGCAGTCTGCTATCACCACTCTTGCATTGGATAAGGGTCTGTGCCCTGATGCTTTTCCATCAAACTTTTATAAGTTTTTCATCAAAGACCTGTCTTCTTTTCTTCTTTGCCTTTTTTTTTTTTTAATTCATATTTTATTAGCAAATTTTTTCATTACAGGAGACAGAGAGTTACAACATATTTTGCATATACTCCAAATGTTACATGAGCTGTCCCCATCCCCCCTTCCCCCCACCCCATACAGCAGCAGAGTCCGTACAATAGTAGAAAAATATTATATAGTATCACAAATCAAGGATCATTGGTTATAATGACTCATTTACCTAATCTGGCCATGATTAGCCTGTGAAGGGGATCCCAAGTATTCTTATACCACTGCAACTTATTATGGAGGCTCGCTATCACTTTCTCAGTACATAGGTTAGCCAAAATTTCATGAACTCATTCCTGATATGTTGGGCTTACTGTATCCCTCCAATGCCGAAGAACAATTTTTTTTGACAGATAATGCAATCATGGAGATATGAAATCTCCTGATTCTCACCTTGATAGAGGATAGATCTCCCAACAGACATACATCTGGGGTGAAGTAATCCTGCAAACCCAATATAGGATCTAGGTTAGTCTGTATGGCTACCCACAAAGACTTTATCTTGGGGCATGACCAAAAGAAGCGAAGAAGCATGCCATCTTCTTGGCATCCTTTCGTACAAGCCCCCGAACTTATAAGACCTCATTTCCTCAGCTTCACAGGGGTATAATACATGTTATGCATAATGTGATATTGCATAAGTCAGAGTCTATCCTGAGAGATGTATTTATGGCAGAACTTCCATAAAGCTGACCAACTGGGAGTATATTGAGGAAAAAAAGAGACTCAGAGCCTAGTGGGGCCTTCAGGTTTCCCATATTTCCAATAAAATAGGACATGATATATTTTGGAAATAGCTCCTGGTGACCCCAACAAGGAGTAGAGATCAGATACAAACAAAAAGGCAGGTGGGCGAGGAGGGATGTTACCAAATACTGTAGAAAAGAGACACTTTAATTGGACCACCCTGAAGTGAAAAGCTAAGGGAATGTCAAATTTACAAATTACATTAGAAACTGAGAGCCATTCACCTGCTTCATCCAGAAAAGTAGAGATTATCCCATCCCCAATTTGGGGTAACCATTTATGAGATATCATCGTTTTATTTATTGTGAAAGATGGGGAATTCCAAATAGACTGAGACAAGTCCAAGTTTGGGGAATACCGCAAAAATGAACAAAGCTGTGTGTGAACTCTAAGGGACGTTCGAATAGTGGGACAGCTAACGGTGTCTGGAAGGGATGCTATTTTAAGGTAGAACATTGTCTGGGGGTCAATGTTCTCAGACTGAATAAGGTCTAACTCAGTTTTGAGCCAGACCGGTCTTAAGTATTGAGGACCCAGATTCACCCAACGCATATACTTTGCAATGTGACTAGCCCAGTAATAAATTGCCAGATGAGGGATCCATAGTCCTCCATCTGCTTTCTGAGTGGCTAGCTTATAGTATGCTAACCTGGCTTGTTTATTAGACCAGATGAAATTTGTGAAAATTCCGTGCATTTTCTGAAACCACGATAACAGAGTAAAAGAGTTAAGGAGCGAGAGGGCATAAAACAAGCGAGGAAAAATGTTCATTTTAATTATATTAATGTGACCCCAGAGAGAGAGAGAGGGAGTTTAGACCATCTACTGAGATCCTGAACTATCACTTGGGAAAGAGGCTCCAAATTTTCTTTAAACCAGGAGGAGGGGTTACACGTCAAATTAATACCAAGGTATCTGAGAACATGAGGAGACCAGCCGAGACCAAAAGGAGACAAATCGTTTTTGAAAACCTTATGATTAAGAGGGAAAATGGAGGATTTATTTAGCTTATAATTTGAGAGAGTACTGAACTTGGTGATTTCCCTTAACATGATGGGAATAGATGTTTTTGGGTGAGATAAATGAAGGAGACGATCATCAGCATAAGCCGTGATCTTCACCACTTGATTACCTATCAGGATACCACTTACCTCCGGGTTATTGAGAATATTTTGGATAAGGGGCTCTAAGTATAAATTAAATAAGAGAGGGAAAAGAGGGCATCCCTGCCTGGTACCAAAGGACAAAAGGAAGGACTTGGATAATGTTCCATTGGCAGAGACTCTGGCAGAAGGAGTTTGATATAAGGCCCGAATCCAGTCTATAAACTTGGCCGGGAAACCAAATACTTTAAGGGCCTGAAACAGGAAATTCCAATTGACACAATCAAACGCCTTCTCGGTGTCCATGGAGACCAATCCCTCAGGAAAAGCAGCATCCCTGGACACCGAGACAACGTGTGACAGGGTACATAGATGGTCAGCTGATGAACGTCCCCTCATAAACCCCACCTGAGACATATTAATCAGGTCTGGAAGGACCCGTGTTATTCTATCAGCCAGTATCTTTGAGAGAATTTTAACATCTTGGTTCAATAAAGAAATTGGTCTGCAGCTTTGCACTAGCTCTGGATCTTTATCAGGCTTAGGAAGGAGAACAATCAGGGCCTCAAACAGATGTGTATCTATTCTTGCACCAGAAAGAACATGACAGTACAACCGGTGAAGAAACGGTAATAATTGTGATAGAAAAGTTTTATAGAATAAAGTGGAAAAACCATCTGGTCCTGGGACCTTGTCTGAGGGCAAAGCCCCGATCACCTCTGACATTTCCTCCAGAGATACTGGGGAAGATAGAAATTGCCTCTGTGGTTCAGATAAAGAGGGTAGAGAAAATTCCCTCAGGTAGTACTCAAGCTCTTCTAAGGAAGGAGGGTTGTCCATGTCCCTATATAAGTGCTCATAGTATGAGGCAAACTCTTGCACAACCTCAGGAGGGGACACCTTTAGGTATCCATCCACCTGGGCCCTAATTGGGGGTATGAACCTAGCAGATTCCTGCTACTTTAACCTCAAGGCCAACAGGCGACCTGCTTTTCCCCCCTGATCGGTATAACTTGCTTTGCTGCAAATAATAGATAACTCTGCTTTCTCCTTCAACAGATCTCAATATTTATCTTTAGCTACCGAAAGCCTCCTCATATCCTCTTCCAAGGCATTAGAGGATAACTTGGTTTTCAGAGGCCTAACTAGAGATAGCGAAGCTAGTAGTTCTGCCTCTCAAGTCTTTTTTCCATTTGTGGCTAGACTAATAATAATCCCTCTCACGTACGTTTTGAAAGCACCCCACAACATATCAGGTTCCATGCCCTCAGAGGAATTAGTGGAGAAAAAGAAATCGATCTGCTCCTTTATTAGGTCACGGTATTTGATATCTTTGAGCAGTTGGCCATTTAATTTCCATCGGGTTTCTTTATAGGGGATATTAAGAAAAGCCAAATTAGAAGTCACCAGAGAGTGATCTGACACTGGATCTGGTTGAATCGAGGCAGTCAGAACCCAGGGCAGAAGAACCTGAGAGAGAAAAAGATAGGCGATGCGAGACTGAGTTCTGTGCACAGGCGAATTGAAGGTAAATTCCCTGTCCTTAGGGTGTAATACACGCCACACATCACACAGTCCGCACCGATCCAGAAAGTCCCTAAGTGCCCTCTGTCCGGGCGACAAAGCCCTCGACCCACTACCAAACCTATCCACTTCAGAATCAAGAACCAGGTTGAAGTTCCCACCCATAATTATGCCAATGGGAAGCATAGGACGGAGTATGGAGATAAGCTTCATAAAGAAGCCCGGATCATCTGTGTTAAGCCCATAAATGCTGCCAAGTAGAATTGGCATCGACCAGAGACTCCCCTGGACCAGGACATATCTACCAACCGGGTCCCTGAGAACTTGTTTAGGGATAAAGGGAATGCCTCTATTAACCAGAATCATAACCCCACAGCTATTAGTGGACCCCAAGGCAGTAAACACCTGCCCAATTTGTTGCCTCCTAAGCTGCAGAGATTCACTTTCCAGTAAATGAGATTCTTGCAATAATGTGATCTGAGAAGATAATAAGCTTAAATTTTTTAACACCTGGTATTGTTTAACTTTTTTCCTTATCCCCTTCATGTTCCATGTAGCAAAATTTATACTACTGGCCATCTGAAAAAGAAAAAGGAGACTCTTACGTGAAATCTAGGAATTGCAACAGTCAGAATTAAGTAACCAGCATCCATGTTTGCTGCTGTATGCCCCTCCCAACCTAACATCAATTTCCCTCCCACCCACATTCCCCCACCCCAAGATATTCCAAACCCACCCAACAAACAAGTAAAATGAAAATCGTGACCATAATATCACCCCCACCCCAACTGCCATGAGCAACGTTCAGCACAATACCATTTTTCTTCCTCCCCCTCCACCCTCCCAAACATGTACCCAAAAACCCAGCCCTAATATGTGAGCCTTCTTATACAAACAATGGTCAGTAATATCTATTCAAAGGTAAAGATAATGTAAGTGGTAATACACAAGTACTGGACTCCTGACATCCTGAAAAGCAGAGAGTGAGAGCGAGAGAGGGAAGAGAGAGCAACCACCACTTGGGAGCAGTCCAGAAAACCCGAATACCTGAGAAGGAAACAAGCAATGTAAAGCATAATAGCAGAATATGCTATCGTAACTGCTGCCACTAGCAAGATTGAGAATTTTCCCAGTGACATATATTAGCTAAAGAACTAAGTGCTCCCAAGAAGTGGATCTCCATCTGTTCCCTAGCCCCCACTGTTATCTTTACCTCAGAAAGGTAAATTCCCAAGACAAATAAAGGGGTTGATCCATCAAAACTACTGCAAGAGAGCCCTCTGGTGATATTATCTCGAAAGCGCTGATACCAAGAGGTTGCTCTCTCAACTAGTGCCCCAGCCATCAAAAACACCAAGCCTGAGGGCCCTCTCTATATCAACCAGATCATGAGAAATAATTTGGTGTCCATGCAAAAGAGAAACCGGAGAATGTGATCCGTGTGAGAAAAAAGGGAACTTCCTCCCAAACAAGACACAACCCCCCAGAAACAAAATCCTGAGACATGAAGCCGCTCCAAAACACTCAGCACTAAGATGCAAAGCATAAAGGACCAGAATTCCAATGAGAACAGTCCCCTCCATCGTGACATTCAGGAACCTTCGAGGCCAAACAGTGATTCATTCTTCTTTCTGCACAGCAGCACGAGAAAATTCCTCTCCCTTCCATTGCAGGACAAGATGAGACCAATCAACCAGATCAAGTGTCCCAAAACAGATCAGGCAAAACAGTCTTAAGTCCCACAAGAGCAGTTTCAGGATTCTTGTATGTTGACCAGGTACCATCTATTAGTACCTGCAATCTAGCTGGATACCTATTCTAAAGCAAAGGCCTGCTGCTATAATTTCCTATACAATAAGGTGAAAAGCAGTGCGCTTTGCCCTGACTGACCCCGGTAAATCTTGGGCAATTCTGAGCCTGACATTTTCCCATTTCACTTCTTGTAACTCTCTCACTTTTGCCAGAAAATGTCGCTCCAGGTAATTTAAAAAGCGACAAATAATGGGACATGGCATTGATCCTGGAGATGGCTTGGTCCGCAAGGACCTATGCACCCTTTCAATGATGTACTCAGCCCCGAAGGGAGAGGGACCAGCGACCTTTTCCATCAGTTTCTGCACAAATAAGAGCATGTTCTGGCCTTCCTCCCCTTCTGGAAGGCCCAAGATAACAATATTGCTTCTTCGGCCGCAGCCCTCTAAATCTTCCAACTTAGCTTCCAGATTAGAAATCCTTTGCCGTATAGCTACGAGACAGGGATCTATTTTTTCCACTTGCTTCTCAAGAGAGGAGATTCAAGCTGCATTATCTGAGTTTTCATCGTGACCTCTTCAAGTTTTTTGGAAAGGGATTTAATTTCATCTGAGATTTCTTTGATTTCCTCCCAGAAGGGTTTAAACTCTTCCAAAAATCTGCTCAAAGTTAAGGGTTCTTGCTCAGTGATCAGGCTTTGAAGCTCAGGCTTATCCACTGCACTCGAGGCCCTAGATTTTTTCGGGGCCTTCTCGGGAGTGACCGGCGGTATGTGCTTCTGCAGAGTCTTCTTCATGTAGACCTCTATAATCGATGAAGACAAGCAAGCAGGAGCCCTGGATATTTAGAAGGTGATAATCATAGTCTTTTTGGTTTTTAGGGAGAAATAATGACCAAAATAGCGATTATTTGCAGTTAGGAGGTTGGAGCTATGCAGAGGAGCTTCTACTCGGTACTCTGCATCACGTGTTCCCCTCAAAGATCTTCTTCTTTGCTTTTACCACTACACATTTTCTGGTGAGGCCCTGGATTCCTTTTTACTGGAAGCCACTATTATTCTCCTCCTTAAACAAGACAACCTCCCCCTCCTGTCCAGCTAGTTACCAACCTATCTCTCTATTAAACTGTGACATCAAAATTCTTGCAAAAATTCTAGCCACTAGAATACAGAAGGTCTGGTCTTGCCTTCTCAGCCCAGAGCAAGTGGGTTTTGTCTCAGGTAGATCCTCATCAGATTACATAGGCAAACTTTCTCATATCTTTCAAGCAGCAGATTCCTCCCCCCGTCAATGGCGTTAATCTCTCTTGATGCAGAGAATGCCTTTGACAGAGTGGATTGGGACTTTCTGTGGGTGATCTTACAAAAAATGGGATTTTCCTCAGAGTTCATTCAATGGATCCAGTCTTTGTGCACCATCCCATCTGCTAGAATTCACTATAATGGGATTCATTCTTCTCTCTTCTCTCTTCATACAGGCTCACACCAAGAATGTCCATTGTCTCCCTTTCCTCTTTCATCTTTATCTAGAACCATTAGTTAAGCATCTTAAATCTTCTCCCATCGTCACTGGAGTCCTCAGTGGTAATCTTGTACCACAGCTCTCAGTCTATGCCGATGATATCCTCCTACATCTGTCAAATCCCATCTCTTCCTTAACAGAAGTTTTGAGAGTAATTGATACCTTCGACAAGTACTCTAATTACAAGCTGAATCTAAATAAGATGGAAATTTATCCCCTTAATCATCTCACACACAGCCAATCCTTCACTCAATTTGGCATGAAATAGTCCCCTCGATACATTAAATACTTGGGTATCTCTATCACCTCGGACTCCTCTCTTACACTCAAGCTTAATTTCATAGACCTATGAAGCACTATCCAGCAAGATCTCGCACGTTGGAAAAGTCTTCCGCTTTTGTTGTGGGGCAGGATAAATATTATTAAAATGAATGTCCTTACCAGGCTTTTTTACCCTAGCAATATGCTTAACACTTGTTTGCCCTTGTTCTTCTTCAAATGTATTCACACTGATATTACTTCTTTCATCTGGTTAGATAAAGCTGCTAGAAGATCCTATATTAAGTCAAGATTGCCTAAGGAGCTCAGCGGGCGTAGTCTACCTAACTTTTTGCTTTACTAGTGGGTGAGTCACCTTTACAAATGTGGGAAATGGCTGTCTATATCTCAAATTTGGCAGCAGCAAGATTACATCCTTCTTTTTTTTTTATACTTGCTTTATTAAAAGTCACAGTACATTACATACATACTTTCCAAAGACAGGTATCAGCTTTGCTTTCTTTTTTAGAACTTACACAGTTAAACACAAACATTCAGCTTGCGTAATAAAAAAAACTCAAAAGAAATTAAAATGGCAGTAGTGTCCAGCCAAGATAAAGTACATAAAATCAGAACATTAAGTTATAACATTCTAACTGTGCCAGTGAATACATATGATGCATAATGTTTTTTTTCTTTTTTCCCCCTCTCAGGGGAATCTCCTACAACTAATTGTGTGTCACAAATAAAGGTGCTGTAACAACCAGCCAAGACCTCATTCTGTGTTGGTTGTGTAGGATTTAAGTTGGCCCTTCTAGAAGCTCATCAGAGGGACTTATATCTGGCCAACTTATATTAATAATGACTAGGATGGGATTCAAAGCCCACCATATAATAACCACCTGGACCATCTGTTCAGGTAAAGCTGTGATTGCTGCCTAAGGTTAAAAGTTAATCTTTCTATCTGATGAATGGATTCTAGTACCTCTATACAATCTGATCGCTCCGGACCCGAGTCTGGAGCCAATGCCTGGTAATAGATTTTAAAGCTGCTGCTACCATAATAACCCATAAAAACATCTCTCATCTCTGCCCTTCAGATCTCTTGGGAGAGGACCCAACACCAGGTGTTCAGGGCCCAGGTGTATCTGCATAATGAAAATCTGGGACAGATGACATATTATATCCTCCCAGAATGATGTTAACAAAGGGCAAAACAAAAATATATGGGCGTGTATAAAGTGTTGTTCCCCACACCCTCACCAGCAGGTTGGTACTGCACCTTTTGTGAAATGTGCTGCCTGAACTGGAACTAAAAAATAGCTGACCCTAAGCTTCCAACAAAAATCTCTCTAGACCAGAGACCTAGTGATGGACCATGCACTCCCCCAGATCAGTGGCCACTTCTTATCTGGAATGGAAATATCCAGATCCTGCTCACACTTGGCTTTTATATAATGTGAGGAGAACTCCATATCTTCAATATCATTTGTGTACAGCCTAGATATGGCATGCCACTCCCCGGTTCCAAATCCTTTGAAACAGGGACATCCCAGGTTGAATCTCCATTTCTCTGGTTAGTTTCTGCATTTGTTTATTTAAAAAGTACCGGAGCTGGTAATATCTAAATCTATCCATGGGTAGAAGGCTGTAATGCTGTTGAAGTGTCTCAAAAGACAGTAGAGTGTAGCCATTCAGCATTTGATATAGCGCATGGAACCCCCTTTTAGTGTGCCTCAGGTACCAATTATCCAGCTTAGCTGGTGCAAACTGCAGATCATATGCCCACCACCTGTATTTCCAGAGCTGTCTACCTGTGTTACCCCTACTTATCCTCCTTTTACATCCTTCTAGTACAGTCCTTGTGTCCGTGATTCCCCTTGCCTGTAGGGCTTTACATCCATAAAGAGCCTCACCTGAATAGGAGGTTCATCTTGTTCTCAAAGGTCTTTCCTCTTCCAATAAGAGTCGTATCCTGGGACACCCCACAGGAGGGCCACATGAATCTGCGCTGCCACCCAATACAACTGCAGATTCAGGAATGCTAACCCCCTTCTCATTTCTGGAGGTAAAGCAAGGTCTTCCGTACTCTAGGTTTCTTGTTTCCCCAGAGGAAGGCAAAGAATAATCTCTACCGTTCCTCTAAGTCTCTCTGGGTCACAGTACATGGTACACAATGGAATAAATACAAAAGATGTGGCAAGGCGTTCATCTTGAGCACCTGAACTCTTGCATTCAAGGATAATGGGAGTAGCGACCATCTCTGAAAGTCATTCTTTAACTGCTTTGTGACCGGAGAACAGTTTTTTTTCCCATAAATGCTCATTATCAGTACCAGTTTTGACTCCCAGATATTTTAAGGACACCAAGTCCCACTGCATAGGATATTTCAGTTGAATATCTGGACCTGGTTTATAGTTAACTCAGAACTTCTGTCTTTCCCTTATATAGCATATAACTAGCTAAAGTGGAGAACTCTTCAATTAGCCGAGATACTGCAGGAAGGGAATTCTCTGGGTCTGCCAGATATAAAAGCACATCATCCGTGTATAATGCTAACTTGTGTATCGTCCCCCCCAGGTCGATTCCCTGAACCTTCGGGTGTTGCCTCACGGTCTGGGCTAGAGGCTTAATACAGAGGGCAAACAAAAGAGGGGAAAGGGGGCAACCCTGTCTGGTGCCATGGCCCAGGTTAAATGCATCAGAGATATGACCATTTGCCCTCACATACGCTTGGTGAAACTCATATAACCTGAACAGGGTGGTAACAAACTACTGCGGGAACCCAAACCAGGAAAGGACGCCCCTCAAAAAAGGCCAGGACACCCTATCAAAAGCTTTTTCCGTATCAAGGCTCATTATCAGGGAGGGAAGCTTCTGTTTGTTAACATGATCAGTGATGTGAGTCATCCATCTTAGGTTGTCTTGGGCTGGTCTACCTGGGATAAATCCAATCTGATCCATATGAATAAGGCACGGGAGGTATTGTTGTAGGCATCTTGCTATAATCTAAGCAAATATTTTATAGTCAGTATTTAATAAAGAGATTGGGCAGTATGATGTGCACCTGGCGTGGTCCTTTCACAGCTTGGGTATCACAGAAACAACTGCCCTAGACCATGATGGTGGGATGCCTACCTCTTCACCCATCACCTCAGCATAAACCTGGGCAAGCCCACCCATACACTTTTAAAATTCGGCTGGTAGGCCATCAGAGCCCAAGCACTTACCCACTCTTAGTCTCCCTAGCACTACCTTTATTTCCTCTTTCCTCACCGGGGCATCAGGGCTTCTTCCTGTTCTGTTGTGAGCTCACGAAGTTTTAACTTTTCCAGAAAACTCTGTATTATATCACTCCCTGGGTGTATCTCCTCCTTGTATAATTTGGCATAGTATGCCTTAAAGGCATATGACATTTCATGTACCCCTGCACCATCGACCTCTTCTAAGGGTGCCAGATATGGGTGATTCTGGCTCTTTGCACCCATAGTCTACTAGCCAATAACCTCATTGAGTCGGGACCTCCTTTGTAATACTGTTGGTGCAGGAAGAGAAATTTTTGCTCCACCTGATAGTCTAGGATCCCTGAGAGTTCTCTCTTACAGTTCAGGAGTTGTTGTGCATGCTCCCTATCTACTCCCTGTTTTTGTTGCCCTTCTAATTCCTAAATGCATTTGAGAAGCTCAACCCTTCTGGTTTCCCTGGCTTTTCTTTTTTAGTGAGGCTATCTGTATCAATTTACCTCAGAGCACCGCCTTCGCAGTGTCCCATAAATGACATTGGGAAGTGCCTTGTCCCTCATTCTCAGCTAAAAAGTATCTGTAGGTCTCTACTATCAAGTCTTTTACCTTCTTGTCTTTCAGAAGAAAGACATTTAGGTGCCAAAAGGTGTTATGGTGTGTCTTACCCAACTTCATTTTCAAATAAAGTGGGGCATGGTCAGAGAGGAGGAACTCACACAACCAGGAAACAAAAATCCTTTGTGTTTTGTCTTTAGGAATCAAAAAATAGTCCAATCTGGAATACATGTTATGGGCTGCTGAGAAAAAAGTATAATCCCTACACCTCCCATGTTGGTGACACCAAACATACACCAAACCCAATTTCATTACCAATTTGGCCACTTTCTTTGCTGTATAATGTATTTTTTTTCTAGAGGTTGTGGAGGAGGAATCCAAGTGAAGATTAAATGTTAGATTCAACCCCCCCCAACATATCAGCATCCCCTCACCCCATTCTAGCCACGTAGTGAAGAAGGTGCGATATTCCTGATATGGTGTACCTGGTGGGGAGTATACTGAAGCTAAGGTTATGGTGTTGCCCATGTATTTCCCTTTCAGCATAGCAAAACACCCCTCCTTGTCCACCTTTGAATCTATCTTTTCAAATGGAGTCCTGGTAGGGACCAGGACCATTGCACCTCATCTCTGTACCTTTTTTAAAATAGGCAGAAACAATTTCCCTAAACCCCAATTTCAGAAACTTGCTGGGCTCCTGCATCATCAGATGAGTCTCTTGTCAGGGCAAGAAATCCACAAAGACTTTTTTAGCCTGACTTATAATCTTGCTGGTGAGACCTTTTACGTTGTACAAGCATATGTATACCCCTTGTATCCCTCTGTAAATCTATTAGTATTAAATGCTAGTTTTCGAGTAAGGAATCCTCCTCCTTCCTCTAGACCATCTGTTCTGTGTTCCCTTTCTCTGAATGCATTTTGAAATATTTTGTATTCCTGGTACATAAAATTACAAGAAACAGTAACAATAACTGTAAGAGACAAATACGACAATATAACAATACTGGCCAATGCTCTGTGTGAACATTATCAACCTCCAAAAGTGGAGACCCAAATTTAAGGGCCTCTTTTCTTGCCCACCTCCTATTCTTAGATAGGCAAAATTGAAGGGGTGTACTATGTCTCCTCACAAAGAGACCCCCTCCAAGAGCTTCAATGTGAAAGCTACAGCTCTGTGCCTAATCCAGTGGCTAACGCTAAACTAGCCACTGGAGGTGCCAATGATTAGCACTCAATCCCCATTGATGACAAAGGGTTGGCCAGTTGTCTGACCCAGTACTTTACTTCAGATACTTAGATTCAGACCGACCTATAATAAAGAGCAATAGTATCCATTAGATTGAGTGGGGCGTGCCTCAAGAGCCAGCAGGACACACGCCCCCCCAAGATGGACCCCCCCCAAAGGGAAGTGAGGCGAGCACAAAACAATCATGGTAACTGCATGTAACCCACGCAGCTATTTCTTTGGGTACTGAAAACTACCCTAATATTGGCTTACACTCAAGCCTTATATAACCAGCTGTTGTGTAGGCCACCTAGCAGAGAGCTGCTCCCCACCACCCAGCTGGCAGAGCTGATCTCCAGATTAATTAGGGGTGCCTATGTGTCCTTCAGCATGGCCCCACAAGCAACCTGTTATGGTCACCTACAAGCCAAAGCCCCGGACAACACGCTTCCCTCTGAGCCTACATTCAGACATTTATTGGGGTCATTCTAGCTCTGTTTAACCAGCCATGTCTTATCTGGGTGAAATTTGGTAGTGCAGCTCTCCCACACATCAGTGGTAAGCCTCTATAGCAATATACAGTTAAGTGTTTTGGCTCACCCCTCCCAAGCCTCGAGCGTCCCCCGAGGAGAAGCAGGAACCACATCCACCAGCTCCAACTAAGCCACCCCACCCCCTTCTAATCATATCGCTCCATAATAAAATATTTCACAGAGAGCAATCCCCCGACCATGCTTAGTGTTATATATAATGAGTTATGTAATGTTCATATGTCCCCTCATTCGTGGGGCAGTGTCCCTAGTCAACAACGAAAGCCCTCATGACCATCCTCCCAAGCGCTTGGTCACACAATGTAAGTAGCCCCATCAAAAGTACTTGCTGGCTTCTACTGTTCAGATCTGGGATCCCGTTCCAGCAGCCTGCACGATAGGTTCCTGAGAATTGTTCACTTTGTTCTGGGCCTCCTTATCTTGCCCATCTTGGTGCAGAGATCTCTTGGCTTTCACTGAGTCCCACAAGCCGGAAGTGTCAGAACTGGCATTTGCTCCTTGTCTTTTCAGTCCTACAGTCATCCAGGCCCTTCTGTGCACCTGTTGCTGCTGATTCTGAGAAACTACCTGCTCAGAGATGGAAACTCCATGCTGGCGAAGGAAGTATGTGGCATCCCTCAGCTCCTGGAACCGCAATGGACTCTTTTCTGTATGAACTTTAAGTTTTGCAGGATATTCCACAAATACTCTGATTTCTTTTTGTTGTAGTAACTTCATGACTGCCAATACATGTCTCCTTCTTGCTAGCAATGCGGGGTGAGGGGGTTCGAAAAATAATCTTACATCCCCAAAATCCACACTCTTCTTTGACCCGGCTATTGAAAGAATTTCTTCCTTACCCCTGTAGTCAAGGAAGGTGAGAACCACTGATCTTGGTCTGGCCTTTGGGTCCTGGGGACTGGGAATGAGTGAACGATGGGCAAGGATTATATCTAGTACTTTGTGTGGTGGCAAGTTTAAGATTTCATGTAGGAAGGAGTTGATGAATATTAGCATATTGCTTGACTCCGTCCTCTCTTGCACCCCATGAATTTGTATATTGTTACTAAGATTGCAGTTTTCCATCTCCTCCATTCATTGTTCAAGGGTGGCAGTGAGCTAATGGAGTTCCAACAAAGCCAAGTTGTGGATATTCGTTGTCTGGGTATAATCTGTTAGGGTAGTCTCAAGGTCTCCTGTTCACTTTTCCAGGGCTTGAATTTCTTTTCGGTGATTGGAGACTTTAGCTTCCAGCTGCTATAAGGTTTCTGTCATCTGTTTTAGGGTCAAACAGAGCTGCTGCAATGTAATGGTACAATTGGTCTCCTCCTCCCAACTCCCCAAAGCTACACTACCACCTGGAGGCTCATTCAGGCCACAGGCAGTCATTGGCTGCATATTTTCAGAGACATGTTTTTGTGGTTTACTGCTTCCATTTGGCGGAGTTTCTTTAAAACACTGTTTCAGGGCCATTAAGGAAGCAGTGATACCTCTTTTGAAAGACAGGGTGTTGACTTTGGCATGAGGATGCTCACGGATTGTTCTTGATTGGTCTTCAGCTCGCAGACTAAGCCTCCATTAGAGAGGTGCTCAAACCGGAAGTCAAGATTACGTCCCTATTTGGTTACAAATTGAATCCGACCTATTCTCTACCCACAAGCTGAGCCACATCATGATCCTCTTCTCTCCTGTGAAAGCCCTGCCAAAGCCTTTGCACTCATCCCCAATTGGAGTCTCACTTAAAGTTCTATCTCAACTGTGTGGATACCTTAAAATGTCCCCTATTAGAGACTTCTCTCAACCCATCCTCTTCAATCTAAATATCAAAATAGGGGGACACCCCATTCCAATGACCTTACTAAGTATTTGGTCATGAGTCCCCAAATCCCCCTCACCAGTGGGCTCCAAGATGTGGAATACTCTCTTACTTGATCTGGAAATCAATTGGGCCCAACTCTGGAAAGATCAATATATTTATATCTCGCAGGACAGGTGCAGGTTAACTCAATATCGGATTTTAATTAACATGTATTACACTCCGGTTAAATTAGCTAGACTAGAGTGCCTTTCCTCAGCTTCATATTTCAGATGCAGTAAAGAGGAGGGCTCCCTCCTACACATCTTCTGGTCCAATGAGAAGGTATCTCCCCTGTGGACACAAATAGAACTTAAGCTGGACCCTCTTTTAGGCCTAAAAGGCCTATTTTTCCTGGCTTTCTGTATCATTGGGGATTTTTCCCAGATTCAAGTAAAAGAAAGAAGGAACCACATGGCTCTCATCTCACTAGCAGTTAACAAACAGGTGCTCAGGCACTGGATGGATCAGGCACCCATCACCTACTCGGAATGCTGCATGAAATATCCTTTGCCCTCAGAGCAGAACAGTTAATCCCCAGTGTTCACCATCGTAAATTCTCATTTGCTAAAAATGGGAGAAATTGTATGCTCTTTATTTGTCCTGATCTCCTTTTGTTGGCTGTCCCGGGTACTTCCATGACTATTTGATAGAGAGTACAGTATTTAAGTTGTAACATGCCTATTCTTTATGGCTATATGCAGGGTTTGACCTTAACATTGTTTTACTAGCCCTGAACCTAGTGCAAATTGGCCAGGACTAGTGCAGCTAACCCTCTACTCATCCGTCTTGACTAGTGCAGGTTTTTCATGGCTGTTAAAGAAGTTGAAAAAGTTCCTACTTTAGCAGGCTGTAGTCCTTTTGTTAATCTCCCTCAGTGTTCCAGGTGTTGTGGTGTGAATAGCAGATCATTAAGAGGTGCAATTATCTGGCAGTTCAAGAGGAGGATCTAACAAAAGACTTGATGCGAGTCATTATCACTCAATTGTTAGGACATTCAGCTAGTGTGCATGCTGTGATCAAGGGTAGAGTGGTTAAGTCACTAGCTTCCAGTTTGCTGAACTTGTCTTTGATTTGTCCCACAATATTAAGAGCTGTATGCCTCATTTCCCAACCTTTCGAGTGCCTTTATCCAACATTGCAGTGACAGAATGCTATGATGTTTAAACGCTCTGCCCAGCCAGGTGGTCTGTCCTCTCTATACTTTCTCTGGACACCACTGAAGTCTAGGCTCTGAAGTGGCCATCCATAGACCCATAACTGCCATTACTGACTGGTGTAGGGTTCACAGCTCCTCTTAATGGATCACACCAGTCAATGCCATCCATGCAGTCCACCCTTATACCACCTAACATGTCATTTCATCCCAAAAACAATGCTTTGGAGCATGTATGGTACAAAGCAAAACCTTAGTAAAATATATAATTTGAAAGGTTAAAAAAGGTATTCCTGGAGTGCATAGATCATCCTATATAGAAAGAGAGGTAGTGCAGCATCATGCCTGTATACTGCTCCCCTTTGACTGATGAAAGGACACCACTATGAAAAATATGTTCTTGTTAGGGCAGATCATGTTACATCAATATTTTTGTGGCTGGTATATGTAAACAGATATGTCAAAGTTTCTTAAATCCCAAGCCCCCTGTGTTTGTTTAACTCTCTCCAAAGAAATCCTAGAACTTCCACTGGCTCACTTTGCAGTGTAAGAAAACTTCCAGAAGTGCAGGTCTGGCTAATCACAGGGTGAGGGATGTGACTGTCTTTCTCTGCCTGATTCTGTACATTGCCCTGCAGATCAGGGCGGGACTGTGGTGAGGTGCATGATGATGTTGGCTATTGTGTGTGCAGAGCTAGAACTGCCTGACTGAACATGTGCTATTATGGTATTCTCTGGTTTGGCGGGGAGGGAGTGAAGAAAGAGGAAGCAAGGGGCACATGGTAAAAAATGGTGGGGTTACACACTGCATGTGATTGTATTGCAGTCTTTTTTTTTTTCACTGGGGCAGGAAGCAATGTGGGAGCAGAATAAATATGCAATAATCAGAGTATTTCTTGGCTTGCATTTTTCCTGTATAACCAATCAAAATTGACCATTATTATTGTGGGCTAGTGCAGCCATCTGTGAGCTAGTGCAATTTTTAATCAACTTGTCTGGCTGGCTAGTGCAAAAAAGTTAAGGTTGACCCCTGGCTATATGTGCCTTTCTAATCTTTCACCTCGCTTTGGGAGGGTGGGGGATGGGGGCAGGGGAAGGGGAGGTAGGTGGGGGGGGTTACTTTATCCAGCTCAGAATACTTGTTCATTGTCTAATGCCTTGATGGTTATTGTGTTGTGGTTGTAAAATCAATAAAATTTCTTTGATTTAAAAAAAAAAAGTTGATCAGGTAGATTAAGTCTGGGACCTTCTCTAAACAATAGTGCAGTCCGTGAGTCAGAAGAACAAAGTTTAGACACATCTTTCCCAGCATGCAGGGCATCAGGCACAGGTTTAATCATGGGATCTTGGGTTTGAGCCCACTGGATCTTTTCATTATCGAACTGAGGTAATGAACTGAGATCTAACACTGCAAAATGGCAGTAGGCTGTAAGGACATAGGTTTCTGGGGGCTCCAGGCAGTCCACTAGGCAATCGACAGGGTCTGAAAAAGGGTGCTCATCTTTATCAAACTTCTGACACAAAGCTTTGATGGACTGTTCAGACAACTTCACCCAGTTTTCAGTGGGGTTCGGCCTGCGGGAGAGGGCACCTACAACAATGTGGTTCAGTCCAGGTCAGTATTCCACCACATAGTCATATTTGGAAAGGGCAAACAACCACCGGTGCTCGATGGCATCGAGTTTAGCTGAGGTCTGGATATAGGTAAGCAGATTATTATCAGTTTTCACTAAAATCTGGCCCCGTATAGATATTTGTGAAATTGGTCCTCCAAAGCCCATTTGAGAGTGAGAAATTCAAGTTTATGAACTGGGTAATTCTGCTCAGATGGTGTTAAACTTCTACTAGCAAAAGCCACTGCTTGCAGGCCTTCCTCATACTTTGATACAAAATGGTCCCCAGTCCCTTCAGGCTGGCATTTGTGTGCCATACATAGGGTTTAGTGGGTCAGCATAAGCGAGCACTAGTGCATAGGTGAGGTGATGAATAATTTCATAAAAAGCAGCCTCACATTCAGATATCCACCTGGACCCAAAAGGTTAATTTGTCCTGAAGTATACCTTATCTTCCTGCTTGATGGAACTTTTCTTGTACTTTCATTTAGTGGGAAAATAGCCCTGAGTGAGATTGAGCAAAGGGAAGATAACTTTGGAATAGTCTTTGATAAATTGGCAGTAATAGCCACAGAATTTCATAAATCACTGCAACTGTTTCAAGTCATTAGGCTGAGGCAAGGTGGCCAAAAATTCCACTTTGCTGGATCGGTCTGAATTCCATCAGCTGATACTACATGCCAAACATACTTTACAGATGTTTGAAAGAATTGACATTTATCTATAGACAGCTTCAATCTGAAATCCTCCAAGTGATTAAGGACTTTAAACAATTGAGCCTCATGCTCTTCTAAAGTTTGCCCTAATATGATGATGTCATCCAGGCACACAAGGCACCATAACAAGTTCACGTCTCCCACGGCTCATTCCATTAGTTGCCGGAAAGTGGCGGGTGCACCCAAAATACCTACGTAGGAACTCTTAAAATACCGAGGGTAGATGAATTCACAGTCCTCTGGGGCCATCAGGATCTGATAGTACCCACTCCATAGGTCATTCACTGAAAACCAATGGCCCCCATTCAGACAATCAAGGACATCCTGGATGTGGGGCATGGTATACTGATCCAGCACTGTTCTTCGGATCAAAGTTCACACATATCCTCACCAATCCATTTTTCTTACGTACCACCACAATCGGGGAAGCATAGGGGCTTCTCGACTCCTGGATGATTCCTCTGGCTAACATCTGTTGGAGCTGCCTCTGCACATTATCTATATCAGCTGGGGAAAGGCAGAGGGATCTCTCTCTCTGAATGGCCTATCATCATGGAGTTGAATGTGATGTTCAGCCCCTGGTGACACAGCCCACATCCCATTCCTTCAAAGAAAATATTTGGTTCCTCTGGGATAACTTCTAGCTGATCTTGGTCTTCCATTCAGCAGGATGGGGAGACTCCCAGAAATCAAACAGGTCTGGAGTCACTTCCTCACTCTCAACAGAACACTTCTAGCTGGGCAGCACAGCAGTGTCCACATAGTGCACAGTGGTTAGAGTATACCCCCCGATTCACTTGAATCTCTCAGTCAGTCATATTCTGAACATGTACCACCACCCATGGGGCATAGGCATGAGCTCAGGCTGGTAAAATACTGGGTTTGACAAACAATCCTTCAGGCAGCTTTCCTTCCTCAGGGCATCCAGCATGAGGATTTTGTTCTTCACATCTGTCTTAAAGTGCACTTCACCACAGATAGTATAGCATTGGGAGGTAGCACCAAAGAATTGGAATCTTTCTTCCACACTATCCTCACAGGTTCATCTTTCTCCATTTCCTTACTCTGCCTCCTTAACTCATAGGCAAGCAATAACACATAACGAGGTGTGGGTTATCTCCTGATAAGAGCATGCCCAGGTGTGTTATGCACCTGGGCATGCTCTTGTCAGGAGAAAATCCACACCTCGAAGTGTGTTACTGCTCTTACAAAATGGGACCCCAAGTACAGACTGAATATTAAAAGAAGAGAACAAAGCTGTTGAAATGGAAAACATTTATGAAATATTTTTCTTTAGTTGGAGGGATAAAGTAGTCCCTCTATGTAATGTACTGTACAATGCAGTACACTGTATTTTGCTTGGTTACCCCAACAGTGCTCAGTATATCCAAGCCCCCCCCCAGCAAAACTAAATTAATTTTTTCCACCTGTAATTATTTTCTCCCTGCCATTTTTTTCCCTCATAGGAGATGTACAGCTCGCGTGCACATTCTTTCAAACTGTGGTATCTGATCTGCTTCTGCATCATCTGTTTGTGATCTCCATGTCCAGGATGTCCCCACCAGCACCACCCTTTCCTAACTAAGTTTTTTTTAAAAAAAACACAATCTCTGAAGCCACTACAAAGCACAAATTATATTTTCAAATGTGAAGAAGGAGACTGCTCTGTATGGTGGTCATTAAGGGACATGCTCATTATGAGTCAAGCAGGACTTATTCGTAATGCAAATGAAAAAAGTAAATGCAGCAGAGATGGGTGTAAATGTCTATCAATGGCCCCTCATAAACACAACCTCAAGAGTGGATTTGTGTTATGCCACCCCACAATCTCCATTCTCTAAAAACAGCTTAGTGAATGCATCTGCATTTCTCATCAAGATTTTCTATCTGGTGTTTCCATGTTGCCACGCCTCTAAAGCTGCTGTTAGGGAGAAAAGCAGGGTTAACAGTAGGGGAAAGTGCCTGCTGGGTGGGAGCTTAGCATGATGTTTCATTCCTCTTCCCCACCAGAATCCTTTGTGTGCCCTTTTTATTATTTTAGTTATCTCTGTCTACTGAATTTCTTTCATTCATTTGCATTGTGAGGCAGTCCCACTTGACTCATAGCGAGCGGTTCCCTTAAAGACCGTCGTATACAGCTGCTTCCTTCTTTACATTTTAAAATATAACTTGTGATCTGTGGTGGCTTCAGAGATTGTGTTTTGCTTTTAACTTTAGTTAGGAAAGGGTGGTGCTGGTGGGGATATACTGGGCATTGGAGGCCACAAACAGCTGATGCAGAAGCAGATCGGAAACCACCGTTTGAAAGAACAAGAGCTGTAAATCTGCTATGGGAGAAAACAATTGTCAGGGAGAAAATAATTACAGGTTTAAAATATTCATTTCATTTTGTTCTTGTTGGCGGGTGAGGGGACTTGGTTGTACTGAGTACTATGGGTGTATTTTTGTGCTTTCTGTATTTTTTGGGTACCCACTGTTGGAGGGGGGGTGTCAAGCTTGGCCACTACAGAGGAGAGGTTGCGTTGGCATAGTGATCTGTGTTGTTCTTGCCCTGACTGGCTGAATAGGTGCCGGTTGGCTGAATATACCCTCATAAGGACAAGGCCAATCAGGATGAAGAAAACTGTCAGACCATTTTATTAACTTGTTTTACCAATGCTGGAGTGTGCAAGGCCCGCCTAGTTCACTTGGTTTGCTTCTCTTGACACAATTGTGCCAATCTCCTGAACATTTGGGCGTTTGTACCAATTAGTAAGGGAACACCATCGTAAAGTCCTAGAGGTGGGCACACTAGAGCCAAGGGGCAGGATTCTCAAAGAACAGTAAAAGTCCAGCAGCTGCAGGAAAAAGGCTTGTAGCACTGCGGAAACGTAATTGCGTGATATTTTTAAAGAAAATCCCACAGCTGAGGGAATTCCGAAACAGTTCTCACAGTTGTGGAATTCTAGCAGCTGCAGGAATTCTGCAGCTAAGTAAATGGCTAAGGAGGCACAGCAATAGTACAACAAGTAGCTGAAGCAGCAGACATTAACATTGCTGCCATAGTATGAGGCTGACAGCACCCACAAAGATACCAGCAACCAGTCCCTCAGCTGGAACCACTGCAGCACCACAGGTACTAGCAATACCATGGCACCACAGTGACTGACTGTCACAGCTGGTCATCCCTCCCTGGGGCATTTATGTTGCCTGCAGGGGTAGCACTGGCTGCAAGCTGGTCAGGCTCTACTGCCTGTGGGGCTCCATCATGGGCTGCACTGGGTCTGGTGGTTGTTGCCTGTTGCCATATCATGGCAATGTGTGCTGTTGTTCCTGTAATATCAGCCACTGCTATACTCTCTGGGATGCTAGTCCCTGCGACTTACCTCCACCTCAATTGATTCCAACTTTTGGGGCACTACCGCAGTTTGCTGAGGGAGAGTTACACCTCATTCCACTGTGTGTAACATTTTTTCCACAACTGCGGACAAAATCTGGCTGAGAATAGCCCTCCAGGGGATGTGCCTTACTTATCTCACACCTTTTTTTCCTCAGGGAATTCTGCAGCTGCACTTTTTTCCACTATCCGTAGTGTTTTTTTCCGCAGCTGCGGAGGTTTTTGTGAATAGCACTAAGAGCAGTCTCCCCTTTTTTTCTGTAGCTACGGCAGTTTGTGAGACTTAGGGAAGGTTTTGCACCTCCTGAAAGCTTTGTGAATCCAGCCCCAGGTCTCCACTTGCTCATCTACACCAGCTACAGCCATAGGAAAAGATAGCCAGAGCTGAACATATCCTAGGTAGGGGTAGGACTTTTCTCTCAGCTCCCACACATACAGGCCTTCAAGGGGCTGCAGCGGTACATCGGATAAGTGTTTGTTATACCAGTCTTCAAATACAATGGTTACTTGTGACCCGCTGTCTAACGCAGCATGAACAGAGATACTATTCACAGTCACAATGGTCTCCATAGAAAGGCCCACCACTTCAGACCAATCTGTGGAAGTCAGTTTGGCAGTCTGTCTCACAACAGTTTTTGTGGAATAGGACTTTTTTATTGCTCCCGTTTGAGGCCTTATGTTAGTTCGCCTAACCAGAATTAACAACTGGGAGGTGACCTTTCTTAAGTTCTCAGGGAGAATGCAGCTCAGCCGGACATGTCTGTCCTCTGCACAATGGTAACAAAACACTGGTTGCTTGACATCTCTAGAAGGGGAAAGGTCATCCCTCACTTTGGATCGATTAGGAAGAGCTCAAGGGTCCTTTTTGAGCCTTGGTTCATTCCCCTCATACTCATGGCCTCTCCAATGATCAGTTCCTGAGCAGCTCAAATAAGATCTCCCACCAAGGCTCTCAACTCTCTCACTTTTTCCATTAACTTCACTTCATCCCGGGATTCAGGGGCAATGGTTGAACCTCCACACCACCAGGTGAGGCTCCTCTTTTGGTCTTTATTGGTGTCTGGCAGGAGTGCGAACCCCTAGCCGCTTCAACTACAGCTTGTTGATTAGCCCATATCTCTTTCACCTTCTTAAGCAGTTGTCTCACTTGCTGAAGTTCAGATTTATCACTTCTCTCCTCAGGCTGGTCAGCAGCTTGGCTGGTATGGGCAACCCCGGCATAGGTCTCCCATCCCTCCTCATCATTCCTGGCCTCTTGAATTTCCTTCATAAGACAGCAATATTCAGGGGGATCAACTTTGCAATCCAGGAATTTCAATTTCAGCATAAGCACACTGTAATGTCTAGCAGACTTTAGGATATGGTCCAGTTTGACTCAATTCAAGGCACTAGCAAGCACCCCTCCTTTTCTATGGGCCCTCTGCAAGGCCCTCTCATTTCGGGTGATGAAAGCAAACAATTTCTTATTCTTCCATTATTTGGTGGACTTAAACTTCCACATTAAGTCCTCCCCAGATTCCGTGCTACCAAACACCCTTTCCAGGGCAGAGAGGCACTCAGCTGTACTGGCTTCTGGGCTAGTGGATCAAAGAAAGTTGATAGCCTCCAGTGCAGGGCCCTTTAGACTTTCCATAAGTTTCTTTCTCTTTTTTCCTTCGGAACACTGCCACTCCTAAACTAGTGGGGTGGCATAGTCCATCCAGGTTTCCAAATTATCCTTCCCATAAGTACTGGCACTGCACCAGAAAATAGCCTGAGACCGTGATAAGAGTCCAGGTGTACAGACGTTATCACAATGGGGGATGCTACCACAGGGAAAGCTCTAGGGGTGGATGGTGATGCTAGGGGAGACTGCAAAGGAGTAGTCTCCTCTGATATGTCTAACATTTTCACCAGTTCTTTGGCAGTTTGCCCTTCTCTAGCTAATAATCTTAACAGTTTGTCCTTAAACCCCTCTACTTTTGGGGATTCCCCAGGAGAAGACAGATCACTATGCAAATGGATAACTCGCCACCCCTTCTGGGACCCTTCAGGCAGAATAATAAGGGGGTACTCTTTCAGGATCTATATGGAGACTGCACAAGAGGAGGGTAACCATAGTTTGATTAAACAGATCTGAGTCTTGCCACCTCACTTCAACCTTCCCCAAACTCTTGACTTTCTCTACAGTTTCTACAATGGTAGCATTAGTGGTCCCTAAAGGAATATCCAGCAATAATATGACATGATGGGAATCCACCCCCACAGCTTCACTCCATCCCATCATGCGATGCACAATCAGCTTATGTGGGGCAATTTTAAGCTTGGGCATAGTAAGCGCCTCCATTTCTGACAAGATTTGTATCTCTGGGCTGTAGTCCCCACTTATGACCACTAGAGGATGCAAATTCCAGTGGTGCCTCCTAGATGTAACCCCTAGTCAGTGCTGTCACAAGAGATATAACCCCTGCATGCATGACTAAGCACAGGTTGAGGGGCCTGAGCTCATTGAACTGGTGGTTTAAGGGTAGTGTAGCTGCTATGGGTATAGCCCTCCAGGACACCAATACCCCCCACCAGTGGCTTAAATAGACCAGCAGGTAAACAATCACAATTGGCAAGAGCATATAATGTAAAACCCATGCTCAGTGCATTTACCACCAGGGCTAGATCAGTTGCAAAGGCCCTGGAGACCCCCTGTAAATCAAGAACTGAAATACAACAGTTAAAGGGCAATACAGTATCCCCTCCACAAAGGTACACTTCAGCCAGGTTATATGCAAAAAGAACAAAATCTGATATATTTGGGGAAGTTGCACAGGGGTGGGGCAGCAAATCTAGCAGTTGATTATTCAGATCTGAGTTAGTCAGGTTTGGCATGCACACCCTAAGAGTCCCTCTATCACAGTCATACACCCTGGGTACCCAGTTTTTGTACAGGCTAGCCTGGAGCATTGCCCAGGGTAGGCTGGCATTGCAGCTGTTGTTGGGCCCTTAGGAAAGAAAACAAATCAACATGCACTTTAACACAATATTTGTATTCCAGAGCTGGCAGGCTCAGTTCGTGATGACCAACCCAAACAATAAAATCAGATGACGCACAATGATTTGAGCTTTGTTGCAGGGAGCTACCCCATTGGTTACTCATGCTACCTAGACCCCAAAGCAGGACTGATGAGATGAAGACCTCTGGATGTTGTTCTGGCTTGCCAGGGGAAGCAGGGCCCACATGATGCACTGCAGTGGTCACTCCTGTTCGACGGTGTTGAGCAGGGAGCCAAATCCCTGAGTAGGTCTTCCATTGGAAAAGTCTCTATGGCGGGTGCAGCAGTCTAGGCTGAGATAGAAAGACCCAGACTGAAGCAAACAGTTCAGATTGAGTCAGTTTAAGTGCTGGAGCAGCTTCCAGCTAGCATCACACATTCGATGGTGGGGAACCAAATCGCAACCCACACAACACATTTAGCACACTTATAAGTAGAAAAATATTCAGCCACAGTATGGATGAAGTACATTTGCAATACAACAGGATCTCTGTGCAAACCTTTCATTCTGTGGCTCTCTTCAATGCCTGCCAGGCCAATCGCTTCTGAAGTAAGTCTTTGGTTCACACTCAGGCAAAATTCACTCACTTTCAACTCAGGATTCAGGTCTCAATAAGATATTCAGATGCAGTACGATTTTATTTGCACAAGCTTCTTCACACTAGAAGATGGCAGCAGAAAGGTCAGACACAGCCTTCTCATCGAATCCCCACACTACCAAGCAAAGACAGCTGCTCGAATGGCTCAAGCTGTTCACTCTCCAAATACCAACTCTCAACTGACACATTGCTGTAGGCAGCTCTGGGATTTCCCAGTGAACCAAAAAGTTCAGTTGGTTGAACCATCTGTTTGTCACAGAAAGGGCTCCCCTTCCAGATCCATTTAGGCTCCAAACAACAAAAACTGAAATGCCTACAGAAATTCACTCTCACAAGACCTCTGGGGACAGTCTCCATTTTATGGCCCCCCAAAGTACAAATTGGTTCAAACTGGCTATCCAGAACCAAAATGGTGGCTTTTAGCAGAAAAGTCCATGCTGCAAAGCAAGGCAGGTTAGACAAACTTCTATATTATTCTTATTGAAGTAAATAAACAGCAAACAATCACAGATCCTATAAGGGCTCCCTCTGCACAATTAGCATGGCAGAATGAAGCAGCTGTACCACAGTTCGGGAGGGACTCAAGCCTGAAACCACTCAGCTCCCACCCAGATTAATTATATCCTACAAAACAGATAGCTCTTGAAGAGACAGGCACAGAGGATAACAGGGCAGTCTCATGCAGGCATATTCAAACTGTTTAGGACACAGAACAACAGCCTGGCAGAGGGCATTGGGAAAGCCCAGGAAGACATTTTAGGAACCCCCATTTGTAGGACGGGTTACATATATAAAGTAATTATTGATAAATAAATAAGAAGGATGTTGTGGAAAAATTAATTCTAGATTCTCGATATGGTATAGCAATAACATATTGGCTCATGAGTACAAATATTAACTAGACATCTTAGAAAATCCAGAGCATAGGAAAAACTATCCTAGTTTCAGGATAGAACTGCAGGATTCAAATGTTCATACTGCTAAATTTAATAATACAAAAGATCCAGTGTATTTGAATTGTTTTTGTTGGGGTAGGATATAGAGAACCTTCAAAATGTTATATTAAAATTCCTGTGGTCTGATGGGGCCAGGAAGAAAATGGTTATGGACCATTTTGTCTTCATTAAAAGGATGTGATGATTACTGATTAATATATTGTTAACAATGCAGGAAAAAATTATTATAAAAAGGGTTGCAAACGTTTTAGTAAAGACTAAATCAGTAGTTGTATAAATTGCTTAAGTTATGCAGAAACTTGAAGAATGGTCAGGGGTTTGGCAGTTGAAATTCAATGCAAAGAAGTGCAAGATAATGCATATGGGGCACAAAAACCCTGGCACAATATATCAGTTGGGGGGTGAGGATATAGCATGCACCAAGCAGGAAAGGGATCTTGGGGTTGTCATCTCTGATGACCTCAAGGTAGGGAAACAGTGTGACAAGGCAGCAGGTAAAGCAAATAGGATGCTGGGATGTATAGGCAGGGGCATCACCAGCAGGAAAAGGAGGTCATAATTCCGCTATACAAGACACTAGTGAGGCCCCACCTGGAGTACAGTGTACAATTCTGGAGACCATACCTACGTAAGGACATAGACAGGGTAGAGAAGGTTCAGAGGAGGCAACAAAGATGGTGCATGGATTGCATCACAAGTCCTATGAAGACAGGCTGAAGGAACTGAACATGTACTCCCTGAAGGAGAGAAGGGAGGGGATATGATAGAGACATACAAGTATCTTACAGGGAGGAACAGGGTGCAGGAAAACACTATTTTTAAGTGAAAAAGATGTTCCAGGACTAGAGGCATGGGATGAAGTTGGAGGAGGACGATTCAGAGGAAACATGAGAAAGAATTTCTTCACAGAACAGGTGGTGGACAAGTGGAACACCCTGCCAGAGGAAGTGGTGAGGGCAGAAACAATCACGGGATTTAAGAATGCATGGGATAGACATAAAGGAATTCTAGAGGTCAGGGGTAAGGGGAAACAGACTTCTAGGAAAACAAATTGAACTTACAAGCTCAAATGGGCAGACTGGGTGGGTCATAGGCCCTTATCTGCCGACACTGTCTATGTATCTATGTATTATTGTATCTATGTGTTAGAGATGTTTATTTATGAACAATTTTTGTTTTTTATAATTGGACAATCTGTTTTTATATGTCATTTGAAATGATACTGTAAGATTGAACAAATAAAAGTGTACCACCTACCCTTCCCTGCTTCCTGCCCACTTTTTTAAGGGCTGCAGTAGGTGGAGCCCTTCAGTCCTATGATGATCACTGAGAAAATGACTGCATTCTTTCCAAACAAAGTACATGTTGGATTGCGTCACAGTCACCTCCGCATCCGTGAAGCAGTCCGCCCATGTTGTCCCTACCAACTGCAGAACTGCTCTATTTCACTGTGATGGTGGTCATGGCAAAACACAGCACACTCTGCCTTGTCCAAGATGGTCACAGTACTGTACTGTACATGCACTAGCATTTGCACAAGCGAAGTAGCATTTGGTGGACATCTTGGTCACGGCGGAGTGGGCTGTGTTCTGCTGTGACTGCCTACTGTATTTATTATTTTTTTAATATTATAAAAATGATCCCCACCCTCTCTTCCCTCTCAGCACCACCCCCCCAAACATAACTGTGACCACTGGAGGTTACCCAATCCCCCAGTGTCATGATTTGGATCATCCATCTTTTTTGTGGCACTGAGGTTGCCCAATCCCCCAGTGTTGTGACTGGAGATTCTCTATTTTTTTCCCACCTGAAATATAAAACTGTCCATCTATGTCTTCCTCTACATGAGTGTGACACTGGGGGTGCCCAATCCCCCTGTGCTATGATAGGGGATCATCAATCTCAATTGTTAACATGTAAAAAAATGGTCCATCGATGTCTTTTGCAGCCATTCCTTACCTTTACCCAACCCTCCCACTTAGCATACACCACCCATCACCCCCACAAGCCCTTACTTACCCATTGGGGGTCCAACACCATAATCCTCTCTGGACCACAGACATGTCTTCACACTTCAAAGTCAGACTGCAAACTGAAGACACAGGTATACAGTTCAATGTATTTCAATGGAGTTTTGAACATACTGCGATAACTAAACATTTGCAAATGGCATCTGAATTTGGGAGATTTTAATTTGTAAATGTGCACTTACATCGAGGTCTGAATCAGCAGTATGTTTGTCAATATCAGCTGATCCCTCTGTACTTTGATTTTGCATAATACCTGGTGATACCTGTACTCATAGCCAGAGTTTATAAACAGATCAACTGGCACGTATTCTTGTGTTACATTTGCAACTTTAATTGCTTGGCTGAGATTATTCAAATTAAGGTCACTGAGTTTTGTTATAACCTTTCCCTTGTATCTCTTGGTCAATCTCACCCCTGAGTTGAATTTCACATTTCTCACTCTTCTCAACCATGACCTATTTTGACTTGGGTATATTATCACCTATATTGTGACTTGTTTCATTACTAGAGATGCAGTAAAATTACATTTTCCCAGAAAAATTGCCAGCGAAATCAGCAATTTCACTGGGCGAAACGTTACATGAAATTGTGGCAAAATTTCGCAATTTCACCTGCAATTTCGCCCATCACCACCGGCCACCATAAGTCCAATTGAACCCCCCAAGCCCCCCCCCACAAGTTACCCTGCAACCCCCGATTTGTTTTATTAAAAAAAAATACCCGCCACTCCCTGGTGTCCAGTGGTCCCCCCAGTCCATCACTGGCCATTATAATATTAAATAAGCACCCTCCCAAGTTACCCTGTGCCTCCATCTGTTTTACAAAAAAAAAAAATCACCCTCCACTACCTGGTGTCTAGTGGACCCTCCACCCTATCAATAGATATCAGCACCCACACATACAAGCTCATTCATTCTCATTCATTCAAGTGCTCAGTGGTGCTCAGTCAGGCTGCTGGCCATGGAGGTGAGTGGAGGGCTATACCGGTGGCCCGATCGGGTTACTGGGGTGGCTGGGTGGGTGCTGATATCTATGGATGGGGTGGGGGGTCCACTAGACACTAGGGAGTGGAGGGTGATTTTTTTTATTTTTTTTTAATAAAATAGACGGATGCTGCAGGGTGACTTAGGGGAGGGTACTTATTTAATATTATAGCAGCCAGTGATGGACGGGGGGTCACTAGACACCAGGGAATGGAGGGTATTTTTTTTTTTAATAAAATAAATTGTGGGGGTGCAGGGTAACTTTGGGAGGAGTTATTATATAATATTATTATGGTCAGTGACAGCCGGGGGGGACCAATGGACACCAGGGAGAATTTTGGTCAGTGGGCAGTGGCCACAACATTTCACCACGGGAAGCAAAATTACTCCCTCAGGTGGCAACATTTCACCACGGGTGGTGAAATTTCACCCCCAGGTGCAACGATTTGCCTGTGAGTGAAATTTCACTGGCTTGGGGGTGAAATTTTACGTCCAACTGCGGGTGAATTTCATGTTTCGCCCAGTGAAATATTTCACAGAATGCACTAATTACTCAAAATATTTTGCTGGGTGAAATTTTCCAATTTCGCACATCCCTATTCATTATTAATTTTAAATTTTGCTTCTATCTGAAGGGGTTGTTTAAAGTTTTCTGAATTAATCAAATGCTGCTCCATCACTGTCTCTACAGTGGCTTCCACCCAGTTTAAGTGTGTCTTCTGCCCCTTAGTCTTAACCGCTTCATTGTTCATCAGCCCAGCTTCCTGTTTAGTTATTATTTCAGCAGGTAATTTTAAAAATATCTCCTACTGTTGGTGAGGTCCCTGATCTTCTACTTGGCCTGGGGTTTGAAATAGCTGTAGATTCACTGTAGGGAGCCTGCTGAGCTGCTTTTGGAGACCCCATATTTATTTCAGCAAGTTCAGTTTGATTGTTAACCTCTGCTAATGCTATTGTTTTCATGCTTTGCATACTTTGTGCTGACAATTCTGGATGTATTTCTTTAACTGCTTCAGTTTCAGAGTTCCCAAGAAAAGTAGTCTGCTAATTTTATACTGCTTATACCACTTTTTTCACTGTCTGAGGCTTTTACTTGGCTTCCTGTTTTGTTTCACCTCTCCTGACAGAACAGTTTCCCCTTTCCCCCTGCCACCTCCTCCCTTACCTCACCCCCTCCTTGCTCTTATCCCACTGACCCCCTCTTCCTGGACCTGTCAAGCCCTCTGGTCCCTACTCTCCCTTCTTCCCTTCATCACCCCCCTTTCCCTCTTTACCCCTTCTCCCACCTTAGCCTCCCTCCTCCCTCTCACCTTATGACAAGGCCTCTGGCTGCCATATTTTCTTTTCCTTCTCTATCTGGACTCTGACCTCTCATCTCCCCTACCCCTTCCTTACTCTTTCCCTTCCACCCCCACCTCTGATTAGCAATGTTGCTTCAAATGTACCTTATGGGTTTCTATGCTTGCAATCTTTTTTTTTTAATTTATTTTAGTTTACTGGGTAAGTGCACTAGACAAATCCTGCCTATTTTCAGGCAAGACCTGGGGGAGGGGGATACAGATGAATGCCAACTGACCTTGAACCAGATTAAGCTGTTGGTGGTATTTTTAGTGAATGAGGGAAATTTGGCCAGGACACTGGGGAAATTCCCCTACTCTTTTCGACAAGTGCCATGGGATCTTTAACATCCACCTGAACTACCACCAATCCAGGCAGATGGGACCTTGGTTTAACATCTCATCCAAAAGATGGCACCTCAGAAGTGCAGCACCCCTCTCATGCTGCACTACAGTATCAGTACTGGGATAGTAACCCAAGTGCCAGATGTGAGAACTGAACCCACAGCCCTCTGATCTCACGGCCTCAGAGGCGAGTGTACTACCTACTGAGCCACTGACACTGTATCTTGAGTGTGTAGCACTGTTCCCGCTTATTTACCAATTGACTTGATGTGCTCCGATGATACCATGAATGTGTCTGTACCTCCATTGATACCATGAATGTAGTCTATAACTCCCAACCTTATTGTAACCCTTTCCTTTGATGTGGAACCTTTGTAAATGAGCTGCCCCTAGCTCAAAGGTATTTGTAATCTGAGATTTAAATAAATAAAAAAATAAATAAAACATTTGAAAGTTTGAGCTGTGTGGCATCTTGTTAAGACCACCAGAGTTTGATTCACCAGCTTCCATGTCAGTTTGCCAGTTGGTTGCATATTTTTTTGAGTCATTCTTAAGTGTCATGATCCCATATAGAGCTAACATTTTTCTAATTCTTCTTTTTGATAGTTAATTGAATCGGACAATCAAATTAATTTATACAAAAGTCATGGTAGTCAATAGTTTTAAAGGTATCAGAGAGTGGGTCAGGGAGCCACTTGACTATGTCCTTGTGTGTTAGCCATCATGGGACCTCCTTAAAACTTACATCTGCATTTGTACTCCAGGTATGTATGAAAATCTATCTAGGCCAGTTAGCTGAGATTCTGAAATCTATTTTCCTGAAGAAGATAAATTGCTTCCTTTCAGTTGTTATTTTTTACATATACAAAGATGTGGTAGATTATTGTCTATTGATTTTATTTTAATTTTGTTTTGTAGTTTGAATAATGGTCTAACAAACAATTTTTCTTCCTGTACACTGTACGTAGTAGTCAACTTTTCACAATTCACTGTGTTTTACTACCGGGTGCATGGCTCACATACTGTATCAGCATACAGTCTCTTTAAATGCCTCTATGTTTAAGCCATGTCAATCTCTAGCATGACACCTTTGAAAAAGTATTACATAGATGCAAAACATGTCAAGGCATTGTTCCCAGTTGGTCTGTCTTGTATTTTTGCTGAAGTTTGTCACTCTGTAGGAACCTTGCAAGTTTGAACAGTCACTTTTAAGTGTGATGTCACCTTTTGTTAGGTTGTAAGTGCCTGTTTTTATGTTTGTTTGCTTTTCTGTTTTCATTTATTGTTTACAAGTAAAGGTTGAAGGAGCTTAACATGTACTCGCTGGATGACAGAAGGGTAAGAAAGGACATGATAGAGACCTGTAAGTACTTGAAAGGCACAAACAAAGTCACAGAGGGAGGACTGTTCCACTTAAAGGGGAGAAAGGTCACTAGGGGGCACAGTCTGAAGTTTGAAAGCGGAAGGTTTAGGAGGGAGATGAGGAGGCATTACTTCACAGAGAGAGTGGTGGTTGGTTGGCACCCACAGCTGGAGGAGTTAATCTCTCAAAGGACAGTGGATAGCTCTAAGTGGTGTTGGGATAGAGTCAAGGGCAGGGTTAGTACAGATAAGAACACAATGGGGGGAAGGACCAGAAAAGAGGAGGAAGGGAGGGGTTTGGATAGAGATGGAGCAGCTGTAGTAATATGAAACTAAAAGTTGCACAATTGGGCAGACTTGACAGATCTGTGGGCCTTTTTCTGCTGGCAATTTCATTTCTTAATATACTTCTGGAGTCCTCTGTGAGCATCTGCTTCTTAGTGCCACTTTTTTATGAATGAGTTTTGATGGTCAGAGATGAAAGGGCCAGTATGCTTGGGGGCATGGTAGAATGGGAGGGCTTCCAGGGATACATTCATTAGTGTGCCCAGCATAGCCCTTTTCCATGTTCGAAGGCATCACCCACCAACTGTGAGAATACTACATCGGCATTGTTCTGGGCATGGGATGCTCGGCAGCATGTGTTCATACATGCTGCCTGAGGCAAGCCTCCAATGAATACTTAGAATCTCTACTTGTTTGCTTCTGGCCCTTATGACCAGAGCCTGAGTCATGAACACAAGTCACTAGCATGCCAGCATGATGCCCTATCACTCAGAGCAACATGTGTCATTTTTATGTTTGCTTGCATGCATGTGCAAGAAACATAGTGCCATCATCTGAGTTTTTCAGAGATGTGTCAGCATCTTCCAATTCAGTCAGTGTGTTTGCAGGCCTGGTCACAGTTCTCCAATCACTGCTGAAGCTGTCTATGACAGCAGTTGAAAATGCAGTGGCATACAGTTGAAAGAGGGAGCTACGCTTCAGTGAGCAGCTCCTCCCCCCCACCCCACACACACAGATCAACTGTGTCGGTTGCCTGATAGAATGGTGTAGTCTTGTCTAGCTTAGAGAGACAAGCCACACATCATTACTTTAATAAACTGTTCCCTGCCAAAGCAGGACCACCAAAATGTGTGGGTGCCTAACAGTCCTTACACACGCCAGCTCTCCAAAGCACACCTTCATGGACTCCATGGGTTCTAATCCTCCAGAAAAAAAATACCTCAGCATTTGATGTGAAAACTCAGACTTCTTTGTATGTGTAATTCCAAGCATTTTCTCTTACTAGACTCTGTCAATGTGAACTCCTCGCTGCTAAAACCTATTCAAACGAACTTGAGCGTACTGTACTACCTGCAGATGAAGCAAAGAACAGCCAGAATGCACAAAGAACATATTGCTATGCATTTCAGCAGCAGCCAGTGGGGGAGGTTTTCATGACTGAAGCACTTTAATGCACCTTTTAGTGCTGTCATATACACACCCATGGGTGCTATAAGAACATGGTCACCTGAAATAAACCTGACATTTTAGTGTCTGTTTTACATCTTGGCTCAGTTAGGCAATCAGCGCTGTAAGAACATAAACGGACATAAATGGGGACTATAAGAACATGCCTTAGTCCAGCCGTGCAACATCAGCCTGATGCTCAGGTAGAGCATACTGTCTACCACTTTCTTCAACCCCCCATGTATCGCTGTGCTACATAAGCTTCAAGCTCTGGTAGGGTTACTGTCTACCACTTTGTTCACCCCCCCATGTACCTGCTCCATTTCACATCCTCCCTTGATCTACAGTGAGTGGATCCCTCATTCATATGTCACATATGCACGCACAAAAAAAGAAAAAAACGGTCTTCAAAAATTAAGATACATTTATTATGTTTGTTATGTTTGCTTGAACGCATGTGTAAGAAACATAGTGCCATCATCCGAGATTTCAGAGGTGTGTCACCCGCTCTTCCAATTCAATCAGTGTGTTGGCAGGCGTGGCCCCTGTAACCAATGCATGATGGAGCTGTCTATGACAAGTTCCAAAATGCAATGGCATACAGTTCAAAGGGGGAGCTATGCTTCAGTGAGCAGCAATAAGATATCACTTGCTCATGCGCAGCTCCCCCCCACACACACATGCACACGCAGGCGTGTGTGCCCCCCTGCATGCACGCACACACTGTATAGCCGATGGGGGTGCCCAATCCTCCATCAGCTGTGCTGCACTCCCCCTGCCCCCCCAAGCCTTCCAAATGCCATGCTGGGTGCCCACCCCAGTGTGGCAACTCATGATATAGCTGGGGGGGGTGCCCAATCCCCCATCGGCTCCACTGTCCTCACCCCCCGAGTACTGGGTGCCACACTGGGAGCCCACCCCAGTGTGGAAATCGATGCTTTGGGTGACAGGGGTGCCCAATCCCCCATTGGCTGAATGCCCCCCAACCATCCTTGTGCCATGCTGGGAGCCCACCCCAGCATGGCAAACGTCCTGCGTCATCATTGGAAACAAAAAACACCTGTAAAGAAAAAACGGTCCCATGTAGTCTCCCTGGCCCCCCTCCCACAACCTGCACCCACCCACTGCACACCCTGCCTCCCCACACCCCTCTCACCCCATACTTACCTCTGGACCTCAGCGCAATGATCTTCGGTGGACCGAGAACACGTCTGCACTCTTCAAAGCCAACCGCGAACTGAGGAAATGCCGGTAAGCTGTATAATGGGCTAGATAGGGGATTTTCAACTTTGTTGCATATCTGAGGTATTTTTTTGGAATTTTTGCACCAAATTTTCAACATGGGGTTTTTGGGACCCCTTCTCATGAATTATGTCACTGTCATGGCGTTATTGGGGCCTGAAGGGTGATTTTGCAGTTACTGCGTGAAATCACCTTTTGGGACGATTAATGAAATGACACTACCAGTGTTCATAGGTGGGCTCTTAAAGAAAATATAAATTTGGTGAAAATTTCAAAACACAACTTCTTTTACAAGTCGTATTGCTGAGTTATGACGTCGAAGTTCACAACTTTTCAATATTTTCACTCCAGATTTTCAACATTGACATTTTACCACACCTTCTTATAAGTAGTACAGCTGTCATTTTTCACATCTCACCCAAAACGTGTTTCCTCCTATGTAACGCACAATGGCGCAGTCGGTGTGCTAAATCAATGTACGGGACAAATTAAGAAAATCACAGTGACACTGTTCATGAGCAGAGGTCTTAAAATGGCTATGTTGAAAATTTGGTGAAAACATTCCTAAAAATGACTGTTTTACGAGCGTGCGTTGCGCAGTTCCTATGCATGCTCATAAGTTTGCAAATTTAATATTTTCACTTCAGATTTTCAACATTGCCATTTTATTACACTTCCTTATGAACAGTACCACTGCCATTTTTCATATGCTGCCCAAAATGTGCTTTCGCACATGTAGCGCACAATGGTGCTGTTGGTGTGTGAAAGTAATGTTTGGGACAGATTAAGAAAATCACAGTTACACTGTTCATGAGCAGAGGTCTTAAAATGGCTGTGTTGAAAATTTGGTGACAAAAGTCCATAAAATGACTGTGTTATGAGTGAGCACTGTGCAGTTTCCACGCACCCTCATAAGTTCATGACTTTGTAATATTTTAAGACCAGATTTTCACCAGTGGCATTTTTCTACACTGCCTTATTTACAGTACAGCTATCATTTTTCACAACATGGCCGAAGTGTGTTTTCACACTTTCAGTGCAGAGATGTGTGGTCGCTGTGGGAAATTATTGTTCGGGACAGATAAAGAAAATCACAGTGACACTGTTCATGATTGGAGGCACCAAAATGCCTGAGTTGACAATCTGCTGTAAAAAAATCCCCAACCTAATTATATTATGGGTGTGCGGTGCACAGTTTCTGTGTATGCTCATGACTTTACCATTTTTTAAAATATTTTTACTGCAGATTTACAACATTGCCATTTTTTACACCTCCTCATGAACAGTACAGCTGTCATTTTTTACATCCTGTTCGGAATGTTTTTGTACCGGTGGTGCTAAATGCCGTAGTCGCTGTTCATAAGCAGCTTTTGGCTAAGAAACTGATATTCCCCCTGTTCATGAGGTGGGATCACAAAAAAAACATGTTGAACATTTGGAGTGAAAATACCAACGAATGCCTGAGGTATTAGGGTTTCCAACCATAACGCCCAACCCTGTAGAGAATGACAGGCATCAAGGGTGTGACTTGGGATTCTTGCCTGTAATGCTCACCATTCCACACCCTGCAGCCAGTGAAAAGCATTGAGGTATGCCTTGGACTCTTAGGCCCCAAAGTTCACCCCATTCTTCTATATCGCACCCATCCCACTGTATTTCCTAATGGAATGGGGTGTACATAAGGACCAAACACCCCAAAGAACACTGTGACACTTGCCAGTGTCTGCAGGGTGGGGTGTACTGAAATGGCATGGCCCTTATGGCTGATGACCCAAAGGCACACCCCAATGCCTGTCACTCTCTGTAGGGTGGTGGTGGGGTTGGCTTCAGTTCAATATTTCACTGCCATTACTATTACACAGCTCTGTAACTTCTACACTACCACTGCCAATGCCAGCAAGCAAACATTCAGCATTGACAAATGCTTGTTAAACTTCCCTTTCCCTAGCTTGATTGTCCTAGTCCCAAATAGGCAGTTTATAAAATGTTGGGTTCTCCTCCTGCTCAATCAGTCTGCCTAAAGTCATCAATGATTAGGATGGGTCCTCCCCTGCTTCCCAGTTGTACATGCAGGATGAAGCTTCAGCCAACGCACTTACTCAGAATAATAATGAAAGGTATGCTGCAGGTTAAAGAGGGCAATCAGAGAGGGCTAGCTGGATTTGATTACAATAACTCCCACCAAATGGTGGCAAGAGGGTCAGGAGAGGGACTCAAGTTTTAATAAATGGCCCTTTCATTCCTGTGTGGGTTAAGGTAGAGAAGGAGGGGTTTAACAGATTGCATTGTCTGCTCCTAACACAGTGTCTGAAACCCACCAAGTTAAGAAATAAAAACAAAAAAAAAATAAATTCCAGTCTGTGTGGGAAGGGGGTGGACAGAAAGGATTGACTAAGTACTGGTGAAGCTGTAGTCAAGCTATTAGCCCTGGCAACCTGGGGAGACAAATAAGATTTATATGGGAGGGTAGTATTTTTTGATTTATGATTTCCTGAATAAATTCCCCTGAATAATGAAATACTTTGTATCCAGATCCAAGTACCAAGTACATCATTTTTCGTGTTATTCAGAAATGAATTAGTCATCAAGTCACAACCAGGGTTTAGCTACTGTTAGGTAAACCAGGCCTATGGGATTATGAAGCATGAGGCATGGCCGAGGGCCTTATGTTCCTGGAGTTAGTTTAACAAGTGTAACGCAACCCCTGGAGTACCCTAATCCTATTATTAAAGAAAAATGATGTAATTATTTTAAGTAAATTGTAGTTACAATTCTAATTGTTCTATTGTACATAAGGATTTCTCAGTCAGTAGGAAATGGGAATAAAAATACCAGAAAACTGAGAGGCTGAGGTGCTCAGGAACAACTGCTGACATCGCAGCACAACAGCTATTGGTCTCTCACATAATCTATATGCAGATTTTGTGTCTGGGTAAAACATGTCTCAGTCCTTTTTAGAGCTGCAGTAGGCAGAATCCTGCAGACCTCTTGCTATCAGAAAAGGACTTGGGGACTTGATACCAAATGAAGAACATGCATTTCCAGTCTCCTCCACTGTCTGTGAAGCACTTCACACTCTCCACTGTGTGCGATAGCACAATACTATTTTCCTCCAAAGTATTGCAGAACACAGCACAGCCTGCTGTCTCCAAGATGTCCACTGAACTCTGCTACACATGTGCAACTATTTGTGCATGCACAGTAGCGGACAGTGGCCATCATGGACACAGTAGACTGTGTTGTGTTCCACAGTGACTTACATATTTTACATATTTTTTCTCCCCCCACCACTTAACCTTTCCTTTTCAGCAACCACTGATCCAAACACCCCCACAGAAACATGACAGTGACAATTGGGGCAACAAGTTCCCCAGTGTTATGACTGGCAATCCTTGTTTTTATCTCATCCCCCTCACTACTGCTCATGTGCATTTTTTTAATTTATATTTTTCCCTCCCCCCCAACCTACCCTCCTTCTAAGCACCCACCTCCCCATCCTGCCCAGAAACATAACAGTGACACTTGGGGTGCCCAATCGCTCAGTATCACAATGTCAATTCCTTTTTTTATTGTGAATAAAGGAAGTCCATTGATGTCTTTTGAACCATTACTGTCCATCTACCTGGCCTCCCACTCAGCACGCATCACCGCACAACCGCCCCCCCCATCCCTTACTTACCCACCTGGACTGCAACACCATCATCTTCTGTTGTCCTGGAGACACGTCTTCCTTCTTCAAAACTGGACCATGAACTGAAGAAACAGGTATGCAGTTCACTGTATTTCTGTGGGATATTGAACTTAGAGGCATAACTTAGGCAGTTTTGCATATTTTTGGCCCAAATTTTCAGCATGCCTCTTTTGGAACCCCTCCTCATGAACAATTGAACTGTCACTAAGCAAATCTTTCCCAAAAGGTGATTTTGTGGTCCCTGAACAAAGTCACCTTTCAAATAGGAGTTGAAGATTTTCTCTGCCCTTGTTCATGAGGCGGGGTCGCAAGAAGGCTATGTTGAACAGTTGGTGTAAAAATATTAAAAAACAACAATTTTATGAGCCTGCATTGAATTTTGCAAATGCAAGCTCATAACTTTGCTGATTTTCAATATTTTTACCCCAAATTCACAATATAGCCATATCTTTACAGCACCTCATGAACTGGACAGGTGTCATTTTTCATATCCTGGCCAAAATGTTTTCTTACATCCTGAAAGGTGATTTTGCTGTCCCTTTACGAAATCACCTTTCTGATAGGAGTTGAAAATTTTCTTTACCCTTGTTTATGAGGTGGGGTCATTAGAAGGCTACATTATGTTTTAAATTTGGTGTAAAACATTTTTAAAAAGCATTTATGGGGCTGTGTTGAATTTTACAAATGCTAGCCCATACGTTTGATGATATTCAATATTTTTATTGGAGATTTTCAGCATAGCCCGTTCTTTACAGCACCTCATGAATGTGATAGCTGTAATTTTTCAACTCCTGACCAAAATGGGTTTTTGCTTCCCAAAAGGTGATTTCGCAGTCCCTGCTCAAAATCAACTTCAGGCCAGGACATGAACATTTCATCAGCCCTGCTACATGAGGCAGGGTCTTAACAAGACTATGCTGAAAATTTGGTATACATATATATATATATATATATATATATATATATGTGTTTTTTTAATTATGAGCCGGCATTACAGTTTGCAAATGCAGATTCATAACTTTGGTAATTTTCAATGTTTTTTCCCCCAATTCCTTGGCTGGAGCCCTATAGTCTCTGACCAGAACTTGTCTTTCCTTGATAATGATATTAACTTGAATGGCATATTTTCCTTTTCTTTTCTGTTTGGAAATAGTGCCCTTTAAATTGTCTTTACTGTGTTGCTTTTGTTTAAGTTTATTTGAATATTTTCTTTTTGTTTATACATTTTATTTTTTTATACAGTATGTGCCTCTATTATTGCTTTTTCTAAAAAAAAATTCCCTATTCTTCAGCACCGTGGGATCTTGAACTTCCACTTGGTCAATGACCAGAGATGGGCAGAAGTGACAACAGTTTATTGCTTCATCCAAAGGATGACCATTCTACAGTTCAACCCCCCTTGCCTGCAGTACAGTGTCAGTTATGGGCATTGCCCTAAGCACCAGGTGTGGTGCTAGAACCCATGAACTTTTAATGTTCTGGACTCAGATGTGAGCTTGCCAAGCTTTCAAAAACACAATTTGTGTTCCATTTTCACTGTAATGTGGTGTGTTGGTGTTTTTAGGGTCTTCAAGTATCTGTCCTTAAGCCTTTTCTCTAGTTTTATGATGCATATTGTCTCTTGTCCCCATTCTAGATTTACAGCTGTTGAAACAGTTAGGCCAAAGAAGTCAGAGGCTCAGCTTACTGGATACCAATGAGTCGAGATATGATACAGCAGAAAGGGAGATTATAAGACTGAATAAGAGTCTGGCAGACTTCCAACTGCAACTCCAGCAAGCAAAAGTGGAGATCAATGTTTTGACTTATAATCAGACAAGTCTTCAAACTAAGCTCCGGCAAGCAGAAGAGAATATTACACCACTAACTGGTAATAATCTGCTATTGATCTTGAAGTCTATGGATAAATGTTGGGCACCAAACTTTTGAGTTTCATGAGTATAGGTGACTCCGAAATGTCTGTAAAAAAATAATAAATGTGAAGCCAAGTGTGAAGTTTGTAAAGCTACCTTATTGGCCTCTGCCAGGTGCTTCTGGCACAAAATTAAATGCATTGTGAGTGGCTCACTCAAATATCGAAACTGTTGACATGCTTATTGGTGGGGTAACAGTAACAACTCTAAAAGAAATGCACATGCTTTCAACAGACAGTTCTCTGACATGTCAGCGCTCACCTCCTTGTAGGCTGATACTAATTCACACAGAAAATACTGGAAGTGATTCAGCTTGGGTTCCTGATCCAGGGTGTCAGTGAACTCACATGAGAGGGGACAAAATGGACATGGTGCTCATGAATAGAGAGCATGTGCAGGATATAAGTCAGAGAACCACTTGGAAGATATCATCACTTAGTGTGGTTCAGGCTAGACATGGTCAGGGAAAGTGTCTCCACTATGACCAAAATCCTAGACTTCAGGAGGGTAAACTTTGTAAGAATGGGTGAGGTACTACAAAGGCATCTAGCAAAAATAAATGCAGCTATGGAGGTGGACCAAAAATTGACTATTATCAAGGAAGGAGTAGGGGCTGCCACAGAGTAGTGTGCTAAGTACAAGAGGAAGAATTCCAAAATCAAACTACCAAACTGGTTCAGCTCTGAGGTAGCCTACGCAGTGAGGAACAAGAGGCTAGGCTACAGAAAATTCAAAAAGCCCAAGAATGAGGTTGATGGAGACATATACCTAGGACAGATGAGGGAGGCAGGAAAAGCAGTTCAGAGAGGAAAGTCTCAGAAAGAATTGCTATTATCAGAAGGTATTAAGAGAGGGGGGAAGAAGTCTTTCTTCTGCTACATAAGTGAGAAAAGAGACAAGAAAGATGGGATAGTTGGACTAAGACAAAGAGAAGGGGAGGAAGAAGAGAATAGGGAAAAAGCAGAATTAATGAAGGAGTACTTCTGCTCTGCCTTAATGAAGGAGAAAGATGGACCAGTGCTGATAGAGGGGAAAAGGGGTACAGAAGGGGGAGTGGGGACAGAGGGGCAGTAGAAAAGGAAAAGAGTGAAAAAAAGGACTGTCAGCTTTATGGACAGACAAATCACCGGGCCGTAATGAAATGCACCCCAGAGTGCTAAAGGAACTGGCATAGGAGATTTTTAGAGCCACTGGCGGACCTTTTCAATTGTTCATTGGAGTTGGGCATGTACTGCAGCACTGGAGCATGGCACATGAAGTGCTCCTCCACAAGAGCTGTCCAAGGGAGTACCCAGGGAACTACAGAATGGTCAATCCAACTTCAATAATGTGCAAGCTTATGGAAACCATACTGCAAGAAAGATTGATAGAGCATCTAGAGGAAAATGGCCACCAGGATGCAAGGCAGAATGGTTTTATGTGAGGAAGGTCTTGTCAAATGAATTTGATTGTCTTCTTTGATCTGGTAACCTAAATGATGAACCAAGGCCAAGCAGTGGATATCCTATATCTGGATTTCAGCAAGGACTTTGACTCTGTACCATACAAGAGGCTGATCAGGAAACTGGCAGACTTCAGAGTAGGAGAGAAGTTGGTTAGATGAGTGAAAAATTGGATAGGGAATAGGTTCCAAAAGTGATCACTGAAGGGAGTTGTCTTGTACTAAGGAGGTAACAAGTGGTGTCTCACAGGGCTCGATGCTAGGGCCAGAGCTGTTCAATGTTTTCATTAATGATGTGGATGGCATCAAGGGCAAAATCAGTCTGTTCACAGATGACAGCAAGCTCAATGGGTGGGTGGACTCAACAGAGGGGATACAGGACCTTAAGGAGGATTTACAAAAACTTGAAAGGTTGTCAGGGATCCGGAAACTAGCCTTCAATTCCAAGAAGTGCAAGGCCATGCATGATGGATCCAAAAACCCCAGGACAGAGTACTACCTGGGAGGGGTCTAGGTAACTCCCAAAGTGGAAGAGAAAAAACTGGGAGTGATGATATCTAGTGACTTAAAGCACTCTTGGCAGTGCAAGAAGGCAGTGGCATGAACAACAGGATGTTGCGCTACATAGCCAGGGGATAAGCAGCAGGCAATAGGAGGTGGTTCTGCCCTTGTACAGGTTACTGGTGAGGCCACATCTGGAGTATGCTGTGCAGTTCTGGAGCCCTCACTTTGAAAAGGATATCAACCTGTTGGAGAATGTCCAGAGGAGAGCTACAAAGATGACTGTGGGGCAGCAGGGTACATCGCACAAGGAGAAACTCAGGGCCCTAAACATGTACTCCCCGGAACACAAAAGCGAGAGGGGAGACATGACATAGACCTTCAAGTACATGAAAAGATTCAATAGGGTAAACAATAAAGGCCTAAGTTAGGGAAAACATCATTAAAACTACAGAGGAGCACAGCTTTAAGCTGGTGTGGGGGGTGTTTAGGAAGGAGGGAGGTTAGGAGACACTTTTTCACAGAAAGGGTGGTGACCAAGTGGAATGCACTGCCAGAAGAGATGATCTAAGAGAGGAGAGTGGGTAGCTTCAAGAGGGCCTGGGACAGATATAAGGGGAGGATCAAGATCAGGGGAGGCGGAACAGGGGACACCAGCCTGACCAAAGCTGAAATGTCTCACAACAAGCAGACATGATAGACCATAAGGCCTAATTCAGTTGGCCACTTTGTATGTTCATATGTTTGTATCCCCACCTGCCCCTTATCTCATCTTTCCTTTTACTTTAAAACTGAGTCAGTAAGTGAGATTTTCAGACTCTTGGCTAATCTCAACCCCTTTGCTGGTGCTGGCCATGATAATACAGAAGAAATCTTATCCGCTTGTGTGAACCTTTTCTTGCCTTGCCCATCTCCCACATCTTCAATACATCTGTGCTTACTAGAGTGCGTCCTGAGACTTGGAAGATAGCAAGGGCTATTCCAGTATTTAAACAATGGGATCTGAAATGTAGTGAAAATTATTGTTCTATAGTTACTGTATACTGTCTGCCATCAGCAGAAAGTTGTGTCATCTCAATGGAGTAACTCCACAAATATGATCTATTGTCCTCAGCACAGTATGACTTTTGAAATGGTCTGAGTACCTCTACTGCCCTTGCAAACTTTACCTCCAAGGTCAGGGCCACCAAGGATCATAGCAAGCTGACTGGAGTGATCTTTGTAGATCTCTCCAAACCTTTTGAATTGTTAGACCATGAACTCTGTTGTAATCTACGCTGTTTTGGGTTGTCTGACTCTGTTTTACCCTTCTTCACAAGTGACCTGCAAGGTAGGCAGTAGCTAGTCAAATACAACAGAACATTCTCTGAGCTGTCTCCTTTTGTAGTGGGTGTCCTTCAGGGTTCCAACCAGCGACCTACAGTAACTTATTTTCCTTATTCATAAATTACCTCCCCCAGATATCAGCCCACTGTTGTTACACCTTTACACTGCTGACTTGGTGTTACTAGATAGTTCCCAGGATATCAAAGTCATAAACTCCCAACTAGTGGCCAGTTTCACCCAAATCTAATCCTGACTTACATTGAATAGATTAGTCCTTAATCTAAAAAAAAATGCAAGCTATGCTTTTTGGCTCTTGGGCAAAAAATTTGAGCAATTTCTGAACCGCTGGATGTTAGTAGTGCTAACAGGACTTCCATTATTATTGCTGACTCCTTTAAATATCTGGAAAACACCCTTGACCCCAGCTAGATCTCTCCCTGCACAATCATAGTGTATGTCAGGCAGTTAATGTCAAGCTCGGCCTGGACTACTTGGCCAAAATCAACCTAATTCCTGTGGCACGTCTCACCCTTGCCAGAGGTGTCATCCTTTCAACCCTTAATTATGAGTGCCTTACTTGTACTAATACTGCTAAGTTCACCTTATCTAAGTGGGATGTCACCTATAACAATGTATGCTTTTCCCTCTCAGCTGCTTGCCTCAAGCTCTGTGAGAAACTGGAATGGTTGCCTCTGGGGAACTATTGCATCTTTACCTTGGGTTGCTTTACTGATAAAGTGGTTAGAACAGCTACCTCTCCCATCCTATTGGAGCAGCTAAAAGCTGTTAACTCAAGTTACCCTGCAACATCAAGCGACTTGTCTCTGCTCTCTTTTCCAAAAACCTATACAGCCATAGGTGATCAGGCTGCTGCTGCCTGTACATCCAGGCTATAAAACTCTTTCTCACAGCCTGTCCACAGTGCCACCTCCCACTACTCCTTTAGACAGTCCCCATAGGATCACATGAAATCTAATTCTGCTGGTGATCGCAGTTAGTTTTGATATCCTTCTTCGTCTTATAATTGGTGGGCTCTACTACTTGGCTTGGTCTGCTTAAGAACATGATTGTATATGTTTGTACCATATGTATGTACTGTTATAATTGCTGTGATCTTTACTGTTACTTTACCCACATGCAGCTGTTTTTTCACTGCTAAAATGGTATTCCTGCATATCTTGCAACCTCCACAGTTGTTCCTGAAAATAGGCACTTGTGTAGATTGCTTACTGGGTCAGTAAAATCTATATAAATAAACAGTTAGTCAAGCTTTCAGATGCAACTCAGGCAAGCACAGGATAATATCAGAGGACTCACCTGAGAGTAAGAAAACCTTCCAAAACCAATGTTTTTTGTTCTTTTCTGTTCTTTGTGTCTTTCCTGTGTGGCTAACTTCGACCATCCTCTCTTTCCTAGTCCCATTGCTCACTGTCCCCGGGAATTACCTTCTGACCAGTTTGTGACCCATGGCCCCCCCCCCATGGTGGAGCCCCTGGGTTCCCCAAGCCCTGGGAGGTCTTAGAGCTGAGCTGCAGTCAGGAGCCAAGTGAACAGTACAGGGTCTGTGAGAGAGAGGCGGTGTCATGCTGCTTCAGGTGAGGAGATGCTTTTCTTCCCCTGATTCCTTCCCCCAAGGACTCCCTGGGAATATTGCCAAGAGGACATCTGCAGACTGGCTAGGAAGTGCTCACCCACCTATCACAGATCGGCTTGTACTGCCACCTGTGGTCAGCCAGGTAGCAGTGTTACAGCACAACAAGTGATCCTCCCTCCCCATAGGTGGAAAGCATCCTCTGGGATGCTCAAGCCTCCTCCTTCAGGCTGGTCTCAATGACCCTGGCAGGCCTGGCTCACTTCTAATCCCAGGTCTCCATCGTCAAGAGCCAGACCTCCAAATTTAAATTATCAAAAATATCAAAGAACTGATTCAAGAGCAAATTAATAAAGACAGAGATAGCACTAAACAGAAACTTGAAGACTTTGAAAGAAACTCATAGAATTAAATGAAAAATATAAAAGTACATTGGATCCCATCATCTAACCATGGTACAATGTCTTGAGAATAGGAGAATGTAGAGATGCTGTTTTGATAAATCAGGTCCTGCAAACTCCCACAATGTTCTGTTACTGTAAATGTACATTTACACAGAAACAGAAACATAAAGACTAATTGCAGAAAAAGACTCAGTGTGCCATTTGGTCTGCCGAATTCTGTCTACAGCATAATGCAAAATATAAAATTGGACAGGATAGCTCAGCATCTTGATTGGCTGAGACTGACTACCTGAGACTTGGTGTTATCCATAGGATTAAGAAAGTATTACTTATGGCTAAAAACAAGTCCCTGCCAACATGGATGTGCCGTAGCACATTCCATATCTTTCTATCATCTGGAATATTAATTTCCAGATGTCAGCTATGTTTCTTTTTAACAGGTCTACATAAGCACTGACATAACATACCTGCAGTACAAGGGAAACCCATAAACTCCACATCTCTTCTCTCCAGAAAAAGCTACATTATGCTTTAGTCGTGAACAGCTTTGTTGCTCAACAACATTTACTCACTCTTCCTGCAAACTTAATTGATTGTTCATCCTCTAGCCCACCCTTTTGCTCACTCGATTATTCCTCACACCCACTTAGTTATGAACTTCGTTACCTACTTGATCACCTCAAGGATTAAATATTCCTTTTAAGGTCCACTTGACCAATTCTAATTAACTGTTTACTCCGGATTCAAGTGCCACTTACTCATTCACTTCCAACACTGGAAATCAGAAGTAGTCCAAAGAGCATCTTTCTGGTCAAAGTCACTGTGCTTCCTAAACAGCCAGCCTGCATTGCTACTCTTGAATGTTCTCCTAATTAAACAATAAAGAGTTTTCAACATCATAATATTCTGCATTACAATAGTAAAGTACAGTTATGTAAGAACTTACTGTAACATTCCAGAGATACAAGGAATTCCAATTTACCCATGTGAGGTCAAGGTCTCCGCTTATGCAGATGACCTTCTCCTCCAAGTTGCCAACCCCGTTTCTTCCATCCCCCCAATGTTAAAGATTATTAAATCCTTTAGTTTAGTCTCTAATTACAAACTAAATGTAAACAAAACAACTGTATTCCCCCTTAACCACAAGCTCCACAAGGCAGATATCATAGAAATGGGACTAGCCTGGAAACAGGACTCCCTCTGATATTTAGGTATCGAATTATCCAGACTTATGGGAAACACTATAAAATTGAATTTGGATTCCCAGCTATATGTGATCAAACAGGATCTCAGCAGATGGGCCTCCCTCCCAATTTCTATTTGGGGAAGAGTTAACCTGCTCAAAATGAATGTATTTCCATGACTTTTCTATCCCCTGTCAATGCTTAATATTTGGCTCCCAGTATCATGGTTCAAGAATGTAAATAGTTTGTTTTTAGAGTTTGTCTGGGCATACAAGACTCCTAGGATGGCGTTCCAAAAATTAAGTGCACCTAAGTTGAGAGGTGGTTTGTGCTTGCCTCACCTAGGGCTCTATTTCTGGGTGAGCCACATTAATAAATACCTGAGATGGACACTACCTGTATCAACGAGTTACACGGCTCATGCCCATGGCTCAAAATAGAGCAGGCCCAGATCAACGTATGTGGATTAGCACCAGAAGCCCCACTGCATATCAAAGAGAATCTCCTTCCCAGCAGGTTAAAAAATGCCCCATAGCATTATCACTTAGAGTTCACTCTCAACTGTGTCATTTTCTTAAACATGATAATAAAAGAGACATTAATCAACCCCTGTTCGGAAACCCCAATTTTAAGATCAGTGATAAATGTATCCCCTCTAACTGGTTACCTCAACTGAAGGATACCCCACTGAATTCCTTAATAGGGGTTCATGTCACCTGGTTATTAGGCCAATGTATAATGCAAAAGTTTAAGATCCCTACTAAACATTTTTTTAGAGTCATCCAACTCAGACACCTGTTAATTAAAGTGTTTGGGTAAAAGCTATGCCCATGTACAGACTCTCCCTTAGTGCCAGATTTGGCTCAATTGGCAGGCCAGCAGAAAGCGGTCTCCAAGATTTACGGTATTTTATTTGATTGATCGTATCCAGACTGCTATGGTCCAACTCGTTACTGGTCTTCTCACTTCCCTGGCTATGACATTAATTGGGCAGATCTTTGGTTTAATTGTCATAAATTCATAATGCAAGACAGATTAAGGATGATGCAAATGTTTATTTTACACAATGTATATCTTTCCCCTGAGAAAATGTTTAAGTACGGTTTAACATCCTCTTCTCAATGTGTGAGATGCTTTAAATACGAGAGCTCCTTACTTCATATTTATTGGACTTGCCCCAGAATAATGCATCTCTGGACCACCATTCAAAATAAGATTGATCTCATTTTGGGAACAGAGGATTTATTTAATCCCAAAATATGCATCTTAGGTGACTTTTCAGGTATTAGTTTCCCTAATAAAAAATATTATATGGCCTTGATATCCCTGTCACTTAAGAAAGTAGTTCTAAGACACTGCAAAGATCAATCTGAAATCAAGTATGGGGATGGCTATCTGAGCTCCTTGCAAATCTCAGAACAGAAAAGGCTATTGCAAGTTTAAATAATAGGTTGGATAGGTTCAAGAAAATATGGGACCCCTTATACACATTACTGTCAATTTAGAGCTTCTCAGAGTGAGGACTTTACTATCTGAGGTACTTTATTATCATTGTGTTGTCTGTGCTGTGGGAATGGTAGAGAACAGGTTTTAATTCAAGACTGTACTAGTGGGGCAGGGAATGGGGATGTGGGTGGGGAGGAGGGGAAAGGGGGAGTGGACAGATCTAGACTAATGTGCATTGTCTATGTGAATTGTATCTGTACTGGAAGATCTGTCATGTATGGTAAAAGTAATTAATAAACTTTAAATAGAAAAAAAAGAACTTACTGTAACAGTAGATCTTTGAGAATAGCTTTTGCAGCGGGTAATAACCAATAGGACTATGCCATCAGGCATAAGGACCCCACAGAAAACTTCTAGCTAGCAGTCCAAGGCTGGGGACCACCCTTGATGTCAGCTCTGCCTATGACATTAGCCACTGTATATATGGGACGTTCACCTGGTGACACCTCTGTATGCACACCAGAGACCCGGCTAGCATAAAGGATGGGACAAACAGAGGAGGCTTTGTCATTCCAAAAGAATAACTGGAGAGAAGCACTGGGGGAAGGAAGGTGGGAAAGCATCCCTTCTGCAAGAACTGTTCTCGAAGATCTACTGTTACAGTAAGTTCTTATGTAACTGTACTATCTTACTTCGAGACAGAGCTCTTGTAGCAGGTAATAACAAACAGGACTGAGTCCCAAGCAGTACTTGAATGTCACCAGGTCAGAAGGGCAGTGAAAACAATAATACCCCTGGACTCTTAAAAAAGGAGCCCTTGGAGGACAGCCAGGCAAAGGCCTGCCCTCTTTCTGGAAGTAATGTCCAAACTGTAGTGCTGGAAAAAGATGTGCACTGAACTCCAAGTGGCTCTAGCACACAGATCTGCTGCTGACACATTCTTGAGTGAAGCAAAGGATATCAAGAACCCTCTGGTTGAATGACCTCTCACTGGACCTGTCAAGGGTTTACCACATTTCTTATGGCAGAAAATTATACAGTTAACCAGCCACATAACATGGTCTGTTTGGTGACTGGCGCTCCCAAGATCTGTTGGGCAAATGGAATGATCAACTGGTCCAACTTCCTGATGGACTGAGCACATCTGAAAAATGGTGATTGAAAGGAAGCAGGAGGAGTCCATTAAGCTGAGATGCTGGGTTAGTGGTTGAACAAGAAATAAGGTGGCACCAGGGGATGAACCCATACATACAGTGGCTGACATCGTGGGCAGAGCTAATGTCGGGGGCGGTCCCCCAGCTTGGACTGCTAGCTAGAAGTTTTCCATGGGGACCTAGTGCCTGAAGGCATAGTCCTATTGGCTATTACCTGCTGCAAAAGCTCTATCTCAAAGTAAGATGTGTAGTACCTATATGCATTCCACACCAGTAGTAAACATAACAAATCTGACAGCAACTGCAATCAGCATACAACTACTAAATCTCATACCACCACCTGACAGCTCCCACAAGCAGAGGAACTATTTGACCAAATTGTAAACCAATCTTGTAAATTGTTTCCTAATTTTTAAAGTTTTTTCCTTTTTTTTTGTTAATTTCTATAAAATCTCATTTATATAAAAAATAAGAAACTCTGAAACATCTGTTGTACAAGGTTTACCAGACACTCTGGGACTGAAAGCACTTGGTCTGCAGTCTCATGCCATACTACATCCCTTGGTGTGTGGTAAACCTAGTACAACCAATGCCCTGCGTTGGGTTTTTGGCAGGCTTCTAAACCTGATGGCAAAGCATGACACAGAAGACAGGTGTCACAGAATAAAGGTTTATTCCCAAAATACATGTAAAAAGGACAGTGTACCTGCTGGAGTCCAGAACCACCAGATACCTGGTGTCATCATAGGAAAACTCAGTGAAAAACAGGATTACACAAACTCTTATAGTCAGAGATAAGAGGGTCTGTCACCTGATAACGTGCTTATGTGCATAACAGAAAAGCTAAACAAAGCATTTCTATTGGTGGATGTGGTGGGCAGCTCTCACCCAAGGCTGTTAGGTTTTGCAAGTACACAGTGATAAGTGTTATGCTGACCAAAACTAGTTTGGGGTTACAATATAATATTTCATAAAATATGCTTATAATAACATTATGGCTTATACTAGTTGTAGGTGGCACGCTAACAACACAAATATAATTATCCTGACTAGTACATCATAGTAAGCATCAGTAAATGCTGATGTATCTTATACTGTATCATAGAACATGGTAGTCCACATTATGACTTTAGATCAGGCAGGTCTACATATTCCCCCCATGTTGCCTGAATAAATAAGGCAACACCACTAGGAAAAGTATGGTTGTTTGCAGTCTAGTTGCATAGGTTTCATAATGAAATTTTAATTGTGAATGATGTTGTTTGAGCATACAGCATAGGCAGCATAAGATAATCAGAAAAACAATCGAAAAGACTTAAAGAATAACAAAACCTTTAAAGATAAATTCAAACCACGTGTTGGACAATACAGTATTTAAATCACCGTCATTTAAAGAATCACCTGCCTTAGTGATATTATTGCTGATATGGATAAGGTGTGTATCCTTTCACTATAACAAGGATCTAAAATTCAATGTGAGTGGGTCGATATGCACATTAAATATTGGTATCCACTGTGCAATAGCATTCAGATAATCTGATAACCATATGGCCAATGACAGTGCGCTCATGAGGTATGAAACAGAAGCTGGGCATAGTGCTGCCACACACCAGAGGTCCATATGAGAAGGTCTTGTAGTTGATCACAACATAGTATTTTCCATCAGTATTGTAGGTCGCTAAAACTTCAGGAAGGTGCTGCTTTGTGGGCTGGACAGGGCAGGTAATGGAGGCATTCATCATCTGGCTGTTGAGGCATTTCATGTCATCACTTGAGGCATAAGTTACATTCTGTTTGTCAAAAGGAGATGAGACATTTACAGTTTCATTGGCAAAAAGGCCATTATAAAAGGTATATGGTAATCCATAGAGTCTCAGGAAGGAAAGTCAGCAAAGGAGGCAAGTTGATCTGTTCTTGAGAGATTCTACCCTCTAGGTGACCCACAGAGTAAACGTTCACCAGTTTGTTGAAGACTGAAGAATCTTTGTCAAAAACTGGTAGAGACACAGTAAAGGTAATGTACATAGTGTCCCATAGAGCACATTGACCCTTGGCATAACAGGGTCTTTGGTTGGGGTGTGGAGTTACATAGCCTAAGTTCCATGCTGCAGCCAAGGAAAAGGACACAGTCCTAGCCATGCACCTGGTAGTGCATGACTTGGTTTTACTATAGGAGCAATACCATTTAGCCATATGTCTAACATCGAACAAATCTGAGATCCACCATGATTCCAGATCTCAAACAAGATTGATGATAGGGTTAAAAGCAAAAGTGCCTTAAGCGTAACAAATCATTTATTTATATATTTATTGAAGTGTTTCACCATGAAGGCACCCTGAATAACAAGTTGCTCATCTCTTGGTGCAACCTGGGAGGGGAGGTTACAGCAAGATGTGGAATTAGACATTAAATTTACATAAATCAGAACTCAGGAAAAATACATACATTAGCTTTTAAGCTGATACACACAATGTAAACTTGTAGAGTGGGTTACAGGATTAATATTTAACATGACTGAGAATTATACATACAGTAATATGCAAAGCCCAGGTTGGGTGGTACTGTAAGTGTAAGAATTGTACAGGTTTGAGTAAACTGAAACCAATATATGCCCCGAGAAGTAAGGAACCAGGGGCTATGAGGGAAGTGGGCAAGGAGGGGCTGGAATGGTTTAGGGAAATTAGGAGGCAGGTGGGTAAGGGAAGTGGACACGGGGGATGGGAAATGGCCTAGAGCTAATCCCTCCAGGATGTAGAGACCCTGCCAGGGGCTGAAGCTCATGGGGGCCTGAAGGTAAAAAAGGAGTGGGGACTGGTAATGTTTGACAGGGGGAATGAAAGAAATTTGCCTAAATACTGGCTGCTCCAGGATGCTGATAATCTTGCCAGAGGACAGGTTGGAGGGGACCAGAATAGGATAAGGAGTAGAGTGGGGATAAAGGAGTCAGGGGAGAGGCAAATAGCTCGGAACCAGTTCCCTCCAGGATACTGAGAAACCTGCCAGGGGATGAGACATTTACAGAAGAGCATGTCATGGGGATAGAAGGGGCAGGGGTGGGAGCAAGGGGGAAGAGAAAGTAGAAGTTGGGGAACTGGGTAGGAAGGCTCTTGGGAGGAGGGAGACTATTACAGTAGCAAGTTGTGCGAGTAGCAGAGTAGACATGAATCAGACTTATGTAGGAGGAGTAAAACAGGAGCAGTTGACAGCAAGAAAGTTATGTAAGGCAGGGGCTAAGTAGTGGGGGGAGGAGGAACGTCATATTTACCTACCTATGTGTTGCTCTGTAGTTTCTTTATTGTTTTGGAAGATCAATTCATTGAGTTTATTTTTGTTCTCATTAAATAAACATGCAATATCATGCATGTTATACACTGTGAATCTTTTCTCCAGGGAAATACAATCAATACCATGTAGAATGGGCTGCATCACATCCTGACCTAATTTACTGTTGAAAAGTTTGGTGTGACTTCGAATCTTTGCAAAATTGACTGGTTCCAAATTTACATTCCTGACCCACACATACCTGTAACAGTACCTGTTATGCCTGTTATGTCAGAAAATCCCAAACTCTGCTTTACAGACATTTTGGTCAAAATACCCCTCGGTGTTCCATACTGTGGTGCCCTGCTACAGGGTCTTGTGCATGTGCTTGATATAAGTAGTAGTAGTAAAAAGTTTATTTCTGATATCAGAAACAGGAAAAAAAAAATTAGCTTCAGCTAATTTGCAATGGGGTCCTACTGTACAAAAATATCAGTTTAATTCTAAAGAAAATACTATACATACATGCATTATACATACGTACAACAAAGTACATACATAAGCAGAAAAAAAATTACAACAATATACCATATGTGCAAATCTTTCAGGTACAGCAACTTTTTAGAGACATTGCCTCCTTTACAATGCAGGATTTTAATTAATTCCAAGATGTTTTGTTTGTACATAGCCTCAAATGCCCAGGCAATGAGTTCCACAATTTCGAGCCCTCATATATATAACAATGTTGGCCCCTCGCTGCTCTCATAAATGGTACCCTAAATTTTATTTCCTCTGCAGATCACAGTCCTTCCTTAACATTCAACTCCTCCAGGAACTCCACTAGGTATCCTGGTACTTTTTTTAAATAACACAATGAATCAATCACTGCACATGCATATATCGCCGTTCTGTCCAGGATATCCAATTTAAGTTCATGTAGAGGGTGCAATGATGAGTTTTCCAAGGTGCGTCCAAAACAAAACGCACATATCTGCTATAAATAACAGCAAGCTTTCCCAAACTGCCACTAGCTGCCCCACTGTATACAACATCACCATAATCAATATGAGGAATTATCATCAAATTTACAGTCTTTAACCTAGCATCAAATGTAAGGACATTTCTATGTCTGTACAATGCCCCCCAACTTTTTATTCAATTTTTGTGTCAAGTTATCAATATGGAAGTTCTAATTACAATGGGAGTCCAACCAGACTACCAAGTATGTGTAACAATCCACAAGGGCCAGACTACACCCATCCAATGTTTCTATATCCAGGTCCACAGGTACTTTTTTTATTTGAAAACAGCATAATCTGCGACTTTTGAGAGTTTAAGATCAATCCATGTTCTGAAAAATATGTTTGTAATATATTAAAATACTTTTGTAATTTTTCCTGTATATGCCCCCACAGATTTTCCTTCAAGATACAATATTGTATCATCTGCATACAAATGATGCCGGACATCATTCATCAGACGTCAGACACCATTTGTATATATATTGAATAGAATGGATCCTAACACTGACCTGTGGTACACTAGATTTAATATTTAAGTAACTGGATACAAAATTACTGCCCATTCTGACCTTTTGTTGTCTGCCATCCAAGTAGCCATGGAACCAATCCAGGGCCCCCTGGTGGAGGCCAACAGATCTTAATCTTTCCATCAACACCTGATGGCCCAAAGTGTCGAAGGCCTTCGACAGATCGATAAATATGGCCCCAACCAGGAGGCCCCTGTCCATGGCCACCTGGATGTCCAACACAACTTTAACAAGTGCAGTAGTAGTACTATGTTGCGCCCTAAAACCTGATTGATATTTATTATACTTTTGGTTTTTTTCAAGGTAACTATTTAATTGAAAGACCACAATTTTTTCAAACACTTTAGAGGTGACCGAAAGCAGTGGTATTGGTCTATAATTTTGAATATCATTTTTCAGACCTCCCTTAAACATTGGTATCACTTCTGCCTGTTTCCAGGCTAATGGATAGGTACCAGTGTTTAATGAAAAATTAAAGAGGTCAGCCATTATTGGGACTATCACTGGGGCAGCAATCTTAAGCAAAAAAGATGGAATCCCATCTGGACCTTGGGCCTTATTTATATACAGTTTCAGCAATTCTCGAAAAACTTGACATGGAGTAATATTTTGAAAGCAAAACTGATCCATTTTAAGCCCTCTTTTCTTTTTTTTTTTTTTTTTTTTTGCTGTGTTGTACTAAGAGAAGGACATACTGTACATTAATATGGGAAAGCCCTACATCAACAAACATTTTGTTTAATACAGCAGCTGCCCCACCTGAGAGTTTCAGTGGGCCACTTTCTACCATAAAAACATTGGGTAACTCTGAGATCCTATTTCCTTGTAGCTTTTTAACCATGTTCCAAAAATCCTTAGGTTTTTTAAACTGTTCAACTCCCAGTCCAGTTAGATAAAAATCTGATTTTGCTTTCCTTATTTGTGAAATATACAAATTACGTGCAGCTCGATATTTTTCCCAAAACACTCTCTCATTTTTTTCTTTGCTAACCTCCATGCAGTATCCCTTTTTCATGATAAATTCTTAACTTTTCAGTATACCAAAGGGAGTTTTCCTTTTTAACTTTCCTACTTTGAATAGGTGCAAAAATGTCACATACAGACATACATTCACAACAAAAATATGACCAAGCACTGTCTATATCAGGAATTAGAGTTAATCTACTCCAGTTTTTAGAATCCAATTCAACCATGAAAGATGTGTAGTCCAGGTTCTGAAAACTATGGTAAAATTTAACTTGGGGAACAATCAATTGCTTATCTGTTTTTCTAACACAAAAAGTTATCTGATGGTCACTAAAAGTGTGTGGAAGCACTCCAGCCACTGAATATGTAATGGGATCAGAAGTGAACATTAGGTCCAAGATGGTGGAAGAGTTGGGAGTTTTGGCATTCAATCTTGCAGCCGTAGTAATTAACTGAGAAAATCGCAACATTGTTTTTAAATCCATTAATTTGCTCGTGGGTGGTACCCTTGCCCAATCGGTATTCATATCCCCCACAACCATAAACTCATGGCTTTCTCTATAAGGGAACAGGAAATCTTGGAGGGCAAGAAACTGTTGATCATCACCCTTTGGGGGAAGGTAACAACCCACCAGCAGTAATGGTCTACAATATGGAATTTTTATCTCCAAAACTACTTTTTCCATACCTGGTGTACTGACACAATTTAGATGTTTGATTTCCAAAACTGTAGTGCCATAAACCAGAACACCCCTGCCCCTTTTCCCACAATCATGCTTCCATAGTTGATAACCAGATATCTGTATCTCTTCATCCTGTACTTTTTTATTTAACCAGGATTCAGTTATTATTATAACATCTGGTTAATATTCCAAAATCCACTCCCATATCATGTCAAATTTTGGAACAATACTCTTAGCATTCAGCTGAGCAAAACAGAGCTTACTACTTTTTAGAATGCCAGCTGTACGTATATATTCTCGTCACCTGGCCCTGGATTTAAATGGATACTTCCTGACATCAATTAACTCAAAATTATAAGAATTTTCAATTTTGCAACCATTCCATACTGTTTTAAAGAAAAGGCTTTGCATCATGAGGCAAAAATAATATATATATATATATAATTTGCCTCACAATTCAATTTCCATTTACCTGTTAAAACAGCCTATTTGCAAAATGTTGAACTTTGGATTTGAGTTAACAGCTGGTCAATTGGCCTAATTTTTCTCCCCAGGATAATTAAAGGCAGAGTTTGAGTATCCCCATATTGTTTAGAAGGTAGTTTTCCCAAACTAGCCCCAATCACATTTCCATGCTTAAAGTTTATAAAAATACAAAACATAAGCCACACTATCAAAACAATGGTTAATGTTTTACCCGTATTGCAAGATACTGTATATATCTAGACTGAAACCTGATAAAATTTATCATATATAGGTTTTTCAAAAAATAGCAGGGTTTAATCTCCTAATACAACTAACTCAACATCATAAGATACCCCATCAAATGTACAGCAGGTAAATTTAAAGCAAAAACAATTCTGATACCACTAACGATATATATATTTTCTCGGGGCAACATTTTCCAACCCCTTTGGGCAATATGAATTCATTTCAAATATTGTTTCTGCAAACTTTAAAACATTAACACTACTACACAAATTTATTTGTAAATACAGTGGCTTTTTTACTTCCAGTGCATTAAATGTCCCTTGTGCTCACCAAATCAAATGGTATTCCTCGGCTTATTTTAACTTTTTCTTTCTACCAAGTGGCGCTCACTCCAGTCACGCTCATGCCACAGCGCTCACACTGTGGGCAGCACGGTTGTTTTCTAGCAAGCTGCCCCTCCTCCTCCATGATGTTGATTCACTCCTCACTTCCCTCAAGCACAGTACTCGGGCTCCAGTTACTGGGAGCAAGGGAGATAGCTAGAATGTACAGGGGGAGCACTGGCACAGGATAGCAAATGCAGCACTGTCTACAATTCCCCAAAAGCAGATGGAAACATACAGTGGAAATTGTGGTACACTGAACAGAAATGCAGGCAGTCAGATGTAAGTCAATTTCAGCATACCTGAAGTTTGAACAGCGCGGTTCTTTTGTAGCAAGCTGCCCCTCCTCCTCCGTGATGTTGATTCACTCCTCACTTCCCTCAAGCACAGTACTTGGGCTCTGGTTACTGGGAGCAAGGGAGATAGCTAGAATGTATGGGGTACAATACCCCAAAAGCAGATGGAAACATACAGGGGAAACTGTGGTACGCTGAACAGAAATGCAAGCAGTCAGATGTTAGTCAATTTCAGCGATATGCTGCCATTAAATCTAACAACATAACAGTGTGGAAATTTGAAACATTAGCAGAGGAACAGTGTTCCAAACTGGGCCATGTTCCATTGAATAAGATTCAAACCTTCAGGAACATGCATAAATTGAACATTATTAATGAGAGTCCCAAGGACAGAAGTAGTAGTCAGACCACTGGATGGTCCTGGCTCCATGGGTGGACATTGCATCATTCTTTGATGCCGGGATGACTGTAAGATAAAGAGGAGGTGTTGCATTGGAGTGACTGGAACAGTATTGGCACATGGTGGTATTAGGAAATCTGGAACAAAAATCTGGACTCATCATTCCCATAAGATTGTAGAGACCTGTATGTTGCTGATGAACTTGGTGTATGCACAAGGTTCCACTGGGGCAAATGCAAGTGCTGGACCAGCTTTGAAAAGTTCCTTTGGCAAGACAGGCTACTGGAATTTACTTTCCATCAGGGTTGCTAGTTTTCCATTCAATCTGTAGTGTAGGGTTGTTTGGAGAAACCACCATACTAACATACAAAATTGCCAGTAGAAATAGACATCATAGTCTGCTTGAGTGTGCAGCTAGCTCCATATCTCACTGCTGTCCCTCCAACCCCGTTACCCTTACCCTGTCTCAACCCCTCTTGAAACTGCCCCCCATCTTACAGGATGCTGTCTTGTCATGTTCCATTTGTCCACCTCTCTTTCCATGAAAAAATGTCTCCTCATCTCCCTCTTGAATCTTCCCCACTCCAATCTCAGTCCATGTCCTCTCATGTCCCTCTCCCTTCTCATCTGAAAAATCCCTTCTATGTTGGTCTTGTTTATCCCCTTCAGATACTTAAAGGTCTCAGTCATATCCCTCTTATCCCTCCTCTCCTCCAGTGAATACATATTCAGCTCTCCCAGCTTGTCCTTATAGGGCTCGCTCTCCAATCCCTGCATTATGTGTGTGGCTCTTCACTGCCCACCCCAACAATCAGATGCCTTTCTTCAGGAATGTGTGCCAGTACTGCATGCAGTACTCCAGATGGAGCTTTTCCTTCATGTACAGTAACATATGAGGATGAGAGCTTGATTACCCCCAGTCTAGAGGAAGGTGTTGAGGGGTGGAAAAGAAAGTAGTCTGGGTTCATGGTATCCAAAATGTGGAGAAGCCCCTGGAGATTCTTCTGATGGAACTCAGACATGCTTGCCAGAGTGTATGGCAGAAGGTAGAGGAGAATTATCATCATTCTGTAAACAAAAAAAGGAAAACAAAGAAAGGTAAACATACAGCTCTCCTTCCCCTGGCTGGAGGAAGGAGCATTAATCACCTTTGTACAGTTCCAGTTGATTGGCATGGTACCATTTATCTATGGATTTTTTGTAGTCTGTTATCGGCACTTGGTAGAAAGCAAGGCTCAATTTGCTGATGATGTCATAGGGAAATGCCAATTTTTCAGCAAAAGGGTGGGCAGGGGTGGAAAATTTCAGTACCATAACTTGGTCTCCTACTTGCCAATCGACTTTGACATTCTTGTTAAAGTACATTTTGGAATGCTGTTTAGCTTGGCCCAAGTTCTTTGCAGTAAAAAGGTAGGTCTGTTCCAGATTGTCCTTCAGTTGTGTGACATAAGTATCTACCAATACTCTGTCTGCAGGAGGGATATTCACATCAATCCACAGATGTTCTGGTAGTCTCATTTGTCTGCCGGTCATCACCTTGAAGGGCGTGCACCAGGTTGCTGCAGCTGGGGTAGCTCTGATTGCTATTAGGAGTAAGGGCAACAAAGTGTCCCAACTTTTAGCATTCCCATTTGCAAACCTACACAACATTAGTTTAATCTGTCAGTTGGCTCTCTCTACTGGTCCAGATGACTGAGGGTGGTATGCAATGTTGAACTTCTGGGTAACTCCCAGTTCAGTAACCCCTTGCTATAAGAAATGCTTTGGGAGCCATGCCAGCTGTTCTTCATACCTCGTTGTTTGTTACTGCGAGGGAACCTAACCAGCTGAGAGCTGCCAGCCAACCACCAGAGAAGCAGCAGAGTCATGAGCAAACATAGAGCCACAAGTCGGGGCATAGATCAGCAGAGAGCCTTAATGTGACAGTGCATAATATTACTGTACATGCAGAGTTTGAACATGCCATGGTGCCTCTCAACGTAACAAAGCTATAGTACCTCTCATCATAACACAGCATCACTTGACTGTGCTAGAGCTCTGACCCTACTAAACTGAAGATTAAAATGAGCTGCAGCTAATTTAATAACAATTTCACTTTGGTGTGTAATTTTCATATGCACTGTCACATTAGACCCGCTGGTTCTATACCACTGATATGGCTCAAATGCTGGCTGTGACATACTGGCCAGATCGCACTCACACTCTAAGTGACCTAACGTGACAAGCACCTCCCTACCAACATTGTAGATATATGGTACACATATGCCTCACTTCATCTTTATTTAATAACTTCTTTGTTAATAACCTACAGCAGAGTTTTAAAACCAACCTGCCACAGCATGCCTCCTCTCTTCCTTACAAAACACAGCACTTCTGGATCACGCTGGCACCTCTGTCCCAAGTGGTGGCTGTTAGCTGATGAACTCCCCACCTCTCGCCTTGTGGCTCTGCCTTTCCCTCGCCACTCTTCTTTTTCACTGGCAGTGGCTTTCACCTGGTTAGCACCCACACCTTAATGCTTTCTTCCTCTGAGTACAGTATTTAAAAAAAAGCTGGTGCATGCAAATGCAGCTTGAAACACTGGGAGCCACAGAAGGCATTCATTATACCTGGGATTCCGCTATAGCGGGGTTCACTATAGCGAGAGGCTACTGTAACTCCAAACATTCTTGCATTAGCTCTTCTGTAAAATTAGTCCCTTTGTCAGAGCCTACCATAAGAGGCCTGCCCCACTTGGTAAATACTTGATGTACCACGATTTTGGCAGTGGCCTTCACTATGTTTGCTGTACATGGGTAGACCTATATCCATTTCAAGACAACGTCAGTGATCACAAGTGCATACTTATTATTCCTGCTGGTGTTTGGCAAGGGTCCAATGAAATCAATTTGAACTGCATTCCAGGGACCTGACTGACTTTGTGGGAGTAGTGGGGAATTTTTCATGCGAGAGATAAGGTTGTTCTGAACACAGGTAATGCAACTGTCCACATAATGTTGGACATCTGTTGTCATACCAATCCACCAGCCTATGGATTTCAGTCTCTTCAGAGTCTTGTCTACCCTATGGTGTCCACTTGTAGGGGCATCATGGGCCTGGTGAATGAATTCTGGTCAGAGTGTTTTGGGAATTACCCATAGTTTTTGATCACCAGAGTGGTACAGGACCAACTTCTGTATGTGGAGAGGTAAAGGTTGTTAGAATGACTTTTGAATGGGTTAGTCAAAGACATTTCTCTTTCTGTTTCCTTTGTGAGGTATTCACATACCTCTTTAATTTCTGGACCTGCCATTTGCACTGCAGTTAGATCTAGAGGGACCACTTTGGTCCTCTTGTGTGTGGCCACCATGAGAGGCCAAGTGGGGGGGTTAAATAACCCATATGCCCCGAACACTATTTTTTTACTAAGGTGTCTATTCAATCATTGTACTCATGGAAAGGCTCTGACAGAGTGGGCCTTAACGTTATGTACAGTATGTACAGCTTTTGAAAACAAATTGCTCAGCAAAGCTGATAGTATGGATGAACAAGTCCCTGTGTTTTACAGGGGTACCTTCTGAAGAGGAAAAATCATGGGTCTTCCAGAAAGGAATAATTTCTGTCAATGAATTGTACACCCAGGAAGAATCAAAGAAGATGCTGGTGTCCTCTTTCCTTTGTCGTAGATGATTTCTAAGGCACAGGCTACTGCAGCAAGTTCTGCATAGTGGAAAGATTATCTAGCACACTTCCTGGACACCTTAACTGTGTCACCTGCAGGATAAAAAGACCAGGACCCCAAAGCCTGTAATTTGTTCTCCTTTGTGGTAGGAGGAAGATCCATATGTAAAGATACAGCAAAGTACAGGGTCTTTTGGGATACACTCAGTGGCGGGAAGAAAGGGTCTTGGGTCTGGCAGGGTGGGTGATTCTAGGCCACACTCAAGGGGATCTCCTTGGTACAGGAGTCCATGTGCCAAGATGGAGGTAATTTTGTCAGTAAGCACAGTGATGTCACAATGCTGTAGGAGGAGAGACCAGTGGGTGAGTCCGGTATTAAAAACATTGCCATCTTTAATTCAGTCAGTCAATATGAAATTGGTAGGGGTGTGGCTGGTATGCAGCACAATAGGGGAAAAATCCTATGATGTAGGTGAAGTGTCCGACATTTCAAAAGCTCGCCAAGAGGGTCCTCTCACACAGAGAGCACTTCTGCTCCACAAGGGAGCACATCTGTGAGGCATAAGCAATAGGTAACAAGGTGCCATTTGCATTTTGTGCAAGGACTCCTAACATTCCCACATCAGAGGTGGCAGTTTCCAGCTAGAACAGCAGTTGTGGGTTAGGCTTGACCACAACTAGAGCAGAGGCCAAAGTTTTTTCAAAGAAGTGACAGTTGCTGTAAGTCCCAGTCCCCACTGCCAGAGGACAGCTGTCTTCAGGAGCTCATACGGGGGTGTGGCCTTCAGTGCAAAATTGCAAATGAAGTCCCTGGAATAGTTTGCCATACCCAGAAAACATCTCAGCATAGCCATACTGGTTAGAAGTGAAAAGTCCTATATGCCTTGGACCTCGTCCAAGGATGGGCTCCTACCCTCAGCAGTGATGTGCAGGTGGGGCACACAGACTTTAAATCCAGAGCCAATCTGGTGGCTGTACACTTGTGGCATGTTCCTCTGAATGTGCCTGTCTTACTCTACTGCTGTTGCCCATGGGAGTGAGGAACTTCACTGTCCTATTGGCTGTTCCATCACTGGCTCATTCCTCCATTTCCAATTCACCAGCTTGTGGTAGGAGCTGGCAGCTGGGGGCATGGAGATGATGTGTAAAAAAGACAGGGCACAAAGACTTTAAATCCAAAGCCGCTCCAATGGCTCTCTGAGGTGCGGCTCTCCGTGTGAGTTGCTCTCACTGAAGTGGCAAGAGTCACCAGTGAGAGTCTACAGTAGGAAGCTGTAGGGAGGCTGCTTGTAAAAAAACTGTTATTACCTTTTAAGACTCTTTTTAGGAAACCCACTAAAGTTTAACACATTTAAAATAAGTGTAGTTCAGTAAGTTAAGATTTTGGTTAACTATTGTAATTAGCTAAAGCTGCAGACTCCAGACTAGGCATGCTTTTCTGACACAAACGACACATTACCCCTGAAGTACTGGGTGCTGCCGTCCAGAGCTCCATCATTACCACCAATGGCTATGGGCTTATAATCTATGGCTCTGCCACTGCTATTGCACTCAAGCATGTAACTACCTCTCTCAACAAAGCTTGTCGGCTCGTCACAGGCACTCAACACCTTACTCACACCTGTGACCTTTATACCCAAACCAACTGGCTGCACTTAGAAAATTGAATAAAATATCAAACCTGCATGATGGCAAAGAAAACTTTGATGGGCCATGCACCTCCTGGAGTCTGTTCCCTCCTTCAACCCAGAAACTGCAGCCGCAACACCAGGGGGACCAAGTCACAGCTACTCCAAATTCCCTGCTGCCATACTACACAAGGTCAAAGATCCTTTGCCTTTAGAGCTTCGAGCTGGATGAATGGACTCTCTAGTGATATTACCACTGCCACTATGCTTGGCTCCTTCAAATTCATCCTCCACAAATCTCTCACTGTCTCAAGTGCCTGTGACTGCCACTGATCATAACTGAATCATCTATCACCTATGCCAGCCTTACCGTATGCAAACCCTTACCAGCTGGGTGATGGCCACTATCCTTAACTCTTGCTAACGTCTGGGCACCCTCTGCTAATCTCTGTTTCTTTGACAGTGCCTTCTGGGTGGCACCCAACCCCCCCACCTCTGACCTCCTCTAACTACAGCTCTGTCCCCTAACTACACCTCTGTGTCCCACCATCACCCCTCCCCTCACTCTCTCATCTCCTGCCCTTTCCTCTCTAACTTTGTCTACCCTAGTTCTAGCTTTGTTTATGTATAGATAAGTGATTATTTGTCATAATGTCATCCTTGTTGTATTGTTTGTACCATATGATGTGGAACCTTTGTAAAAGAACCCTGGCTCAAAGGTATTTGTAATCCTAGACTGAAATAAATAAAAAATTAAAAAAATAAAGTTATGGGGCCAGTTTTATATGTGTTTATTGCAGTTCTGGGTATGGGATCTCTACAAAGGGAGGAGGCTTGCTTTACATGAGAGATGCAACTTAATGGAAGGGATATGTCTTACAATCTTCAGATACTCAGTGCTGGCATATCACTGCCCCGTTTAAAAATCATATGTTTTTTATTCAGTTTGATATCTACAACCCTGCTCTTTATCAGCCTATTTTAAACCTGTTTGGACATAGTTTTATCCATTCTGGGGAAGGGGAAATGACACGGTTTGTCATCAATGTTCCCATTTGTTAAAAATGTCCCAAGTAGGCAGATGTTAACAAGGGTATGAATTTCACTAATGTGGCTACAAAGTGGGGATATTTTCCCAAGCCCAGGCCCCACTTTAATAAATTTTAAAAATCATGAAGATTTGCTATTTATCCACTCTAACGTTAGGAGTATTTTCTCAAAACTAGATTAAATAAGAGAATTTGTTGTTGAACATGAATCAGAATTTACGATATTTTCAGAAACCTGGTTGAGATCAAGGCATAAGGATGACCAATTAAATACACAGGGATATAATCTGATGAGAGAAGGTTGAAACAAAAAGGGAGATTTAGCACTAATTTATTACTTGGACAGATTTGTTTCAAATTGTTTATTCCTGAATCTACTTCCCCTCCCACTGTGAATATTTGGCACTTGACTTTGAATTTAATTCAGGGAAACTGTTCCTTCCATTCAGAGGGTATAGGCCATCTCATGCACCTTTGAAACCTCTAGACACTATTCAAGAAATTGTATTCCCTTATTTTCTTTCATATGAGATCTTAATATTGGATGACTTTTATGCTGATTCGCTACATCCTAATAAATCAAAGAAAATTAAAACTTATGTTCTAGAGTTAGGTTTGGACTAATTTATAACTGAACCCACCCATATAAATATTAAGAAACCTGATGATTCAGCCTTGATTGACCTTATTTTAACAAATAGATCCCATCAATATGAAAGTTCTGGGTTTTTTTCTGACTTATTTAGTGATCATAATGTTGTGTATTCCATAAAAGGGCAAACCAGGTTAAGGGGTTCATCAAGGAGAATCTCCTTTCAATCTTTCAAGAATTTTGACTTTTTTAGTTTCATATCTGATCTTCTCAATCTACTTTTTTTCTCTTCTGGTGGGGCTGCCTGGTGGCTCTGGCCCCTCCTTCAGGAGGGCACAGTCTCCAGTCCCCGATTCTCACCACTGACCACTCAACAGGTCTCCCATGGGTTGCCCCCCCATGGCAAGGCTGACTATGAAGTGCATTGACTTTCCCTCCCTTCTGGAGACCAACATTCCAACTTCTAGACTCTGGGGTGCTGGTGTGATAGCTACAGGGAAATCACGGAGCCTGCCAACTCCAAGTTTTCACTTTTCTCCCCACCCCTTCTGCCATGACTGCCCGAGCACATGTAGAGGCACTTGCACACAGTGATCCATGGCACCCTTCTATTTGAGCTAGTCCCATCTGCACTATCCCTGGGCCTCCACCCAGGGGCAGCCTTGCAGCCATCACAACTGGGTCCCAACCTGGGAGAAGAGATTAGCTCAATGGCTGCTCAGTCTATCTCCTGGCCTCCCTCCCAAACCCTGATGACCTAGGCTCGTTCACGAAACAGATTCATCGGCATGGTGCAAGGTGTGGTATCCAGCACCTCAACTCTCAGCGACACCGGGTCAGCTGTTTCAAATCAGACCTTGAAGGGGTAAAGTGGGATCATCTTGAACTACAGTAATTAATGATTTGTATCTGGTCTGAGGCTATTTTTTACAGGAATTACTTCCAATTTGTAATAACCATATAAAGTTAAACTTAATTCAGCAGTAGGTACACTCAAAAATTTAAAATAATGAAACAGGTTAAAAATAGAATGTGGGTAAAAAGCAAGACTTTCAAGAAATCAGAAAAGAAAAAAAACAATAGTTGAGCACCCACCAAGAGCCACAAACCACTCACATGGTAACTTTATTCCATTGCTTTTATTTAAAAAATGGCAGCATAATGCACAAAGAGCATCTATGGCTAGAAACCACAGTACATCAACAAACGCTTATTTTTTGCAAGATAAGCCCCTACTTCATCAGAGCTAAAGTGCAAATGCCTAGCAATCATTTTTATATTATGCTTTTAATTGCATAATTAACATTTTCACATTTTTTGTAAAGACATACACTAACATGGTAGTTGTTCAAAGTAATCTAAACCAATCACCAATCTTAATTAATACATGATAATCCCAAATGAGTATACAGTAAAGCGAGTGTGACATTCAATTTGGCTCTTTCCAGGTTTATGTAATTAATTTCTCCTATACACTAAACTACTTTTTAAAGTGATGTCTGTCTTAAATGGAGAGGCTCATAAAGAGGGAACAAGGAGTTCTTTAGATACATTGGGGAAAAGTGCAGGGTGAAGGGGCAGATTAGTAGGATTAAAACAGGGGATGGATGGGCACAAGACCCAGGGGAGCAGGCTGAGGTACTAAATGAGTACTTCGCCTCAGTTTTCATGAAGCAAAATGGGGGGGGCTGCATCATACATGGAAGGAGATGGTGAAACTGAGGGGATCCTTACCACGATCGGGTCTGGGGAGGGGCCATCACTGGCAGGAGGAAGGAAGGCAAAGCATGGGAGCAGAGTAGGAGGTGGAAATTACAACAGAGAGAGTGAGGGAAGCCCTCGGGTCCCTTAAGACAGAGAATGCACTGGGGCCAGATAAATTACATCCCAGAGTGCTGAAGGAACTGGCGGATGTCCTGGCAAAATCCCTGGCGGAGCTTTTCAGCATCTCTCTCTGAGGACAGGGTGGGTGCCACAGGACTGTAAGGTGGCGCATATAGAGCCTATCCACAAGGAGGGATCAAGGGAGGTGGCAGGGAACTACAGACCCATCAGCCTGACATTGGTGGTGGGCAAGGTGATGGAGGGCATTGTCAAGAAAAGGCTATGGGGGGACCTGGAAATGTTGGGGTGCCTGGACAATAGGCAGCATGGATTTGTTCCAGGGAAATCATGTCAGACCAACCTTGTGGAGTTCTGTGACTGGATGACAAGTGCCTTGGACCTGGGTAGACCAGTGGATGTCCTCTTTCTTGACTTCAGCAAGGTGTTTGACTCTGTTCCTCATGGGGGCCTGTTGGATAAGCTGGTAGAAATGGGGGTGGGAAACCAGATGATCAGATGGATAGGAAATTGGTTCCAGGACCAGACCCAGAGCATCATGGTTGGTGAGATAGTCGCATCCCCAAGTAAGGTCATCAGTGGAGTCCCTCAAGGATCAGTCCTTGGGCCCCTCCTGTTCAACGCCTATGTCTCTGACATAAGGAATGGTATCAGGAGTGAAATTAGTCTCTTTGTGGATGACTCAAAACTGGGGACAGTGGTGGATGTGGTGGATGTGGAGGAGGGGAGGGTGGCCCTACAGGGGGACCTGGATGCTCTGGAAAGGTTGTCTAGAAAGTGGAAGCTGAGGTTCAATGCAGGGAAATGTAAGGTACTGCACCTGAGAGCCAGAAACCTGGGTCAAGTGTACACACTGGGGGGGAGGGATGCTATAAGTTTCAATGGCTGAGAGGGACCTGGGAGTGGTGGTGGATGTCAAGACGAACAACTCTGAAACTTGTAGGAGGGAAGTGGCCAAGGCCAACAGGATTCTGGGATGCATCGCTAGGGGGATCACCTCCAGAAAGAGGGAAGTGATACTCCCTCTGAATAACTGCTTGGTGAGACTGCACCTAGAGTACTGCATGCAGTTTTGGAGGCCAAACTTAAGGAGGGACATAGAACTCCTGGAGAGGGTCCAGAGGAAGGCAACCAAAATGATCTTGGGCTTGGTGGACAGAACTTATTGGGAGAGGCTCGAAGAGCTAAATATGTACACACTGGAAGAGAGAAGGGACCAGGGGACATGACAGAGGTCTTTAAGTACATGATGGGGGTAAATAGGGGAGGAGCAGTCAGGGTGCCCCAAAGGGGGAAGGAGGGGGGCAAATAGAGGGCATGGATGGAAGCTTGAGGGGGGGAGATTCAGGGGAGAAAGGAGGAGGTGTTACTTCACTGAGAGGGTAGTGGAGCTATGGAATGCACTGCCCAGGGCACTGGAGGAGGCAGAGATGGTGGAGGGGTTCAAGAGGAGGTGGGACAGGTACAGGGGAATGATTCTGGAAGCAATGTCCTATGCAGTGAGAATATCTGGGACTGGGAAGGGAGAAACCAGAGAGGGCAAGGGGGGCAGCAAGGTTGGCTCCTAGGGTGGGGGTGGACCAAACGAGCAGACATGAAAGACTGTTAGGCTTATTCTGCTGGCATTTTACTATGTTGGAATGTTAGTAAGAGCTAAACAATTAAAAAAATGAATAAAGCATAGCAGAAATCCATTGAAATAGTGTTAAGTACAAAGTATCCTATGCAAACATATACAATACATCCGTTTAATACATTCAGTCATTTGCACTTATATAATATAGATAATAAAGTATGGGTCTGGGTGTGTAATGAGAATTTACACACACCCAAAGGGTTTGATGCTACATAAACCCCGAGAACTAAGCTCGAGGGGTTTATGTGTAGGATCAAGCCCTAAGGGTGTGTGTAAATTTAAGTTTTCACACACCCAGACCCATATTTTATTTTATATAATTGTTGGGTTTCTCTTTTTCCTCTCAGCAATTGTATAAAATAAAAAGGGCTGCTGTGCCACTATAGTCCAATCACGTCATGTCGTGCAGTCAGCTTTCACTTTTATTTTAAACATTTTTCCAAATATTGTGAGGGTGGTCAAGCCAGTAAAAATGAGGTACATCAAAGTTTATTCCAAATTTTACTTACTGCCGAGTGCCCATGGCAGTTTCTTTCCATGTTGGGTCTGCGGTTGGGAAGGAGACGGCGACCGAGAATTGAAGAGCGTGAGGAGGCACATGTGCAGAGTGAGGGAAATGGTGCATGTGTTTGTGTTATAAACACTCCTTTATAATAACAAATTACACCATGGTTTCCCTATGGGAAAAAGAGGAATCCATTAATTATTTATATATTGCACATTAATTTCAAGCATTTATACTTGTACAGAACATTTTTTCAGGTTCATGAAAAAAAACTTTTCTTCACATTAAAAAGGCATCACAAGCATAAAACAGAGTTTAAATAAACACTATACAGAGCAATATATACAGCCTAAAGTTTGTTGAAAAAGGCTGAGAGATCAAAAGCATCATTCATGCCCCTACCACTTCTGGCCTGTAACTAATAAATCCAATAACTTTCTCTCTGACCACTTTTCTTTTCCAGATCCCTCCCCCTTCCCGCATTCAATGTCACTTGTTCGATGCCTACACAATCAATTTAATTTTTAATCTGACTTTATTGATTTATGTGCTCAACAATAGCATAGCTATTATATCAATTATGTATTGGACTAACATGCTCACCAGTTCTGATTTTAAACATTTTAGTGGTTCATCCCACATACAAATGACCTCAGCTACAGCACAACAAATAAACTATCCCCTTACTTCTGCATGTAATAAAATGATCTGTTTCAATCTCCTTTCCTCTAACTGGGCTAGCAAATGTTTTACAAGTTCTCACATATTTGCAATAAATGTAAGACCCATATCAAAAGTTTCCTCTCGGTCTTGGGGTAGGTGTGGCAACCAAATATGAGTAGTATCTGGGCAGTCAGGGAGTATACTTGGAGCTACAAGGTCTTTAATGTTTTTGGCTGCATGAAACACCACATTTGGACCTTGATTTACTATGTTTTTAATTTAGGTTCCAAGTGTAAAATGTCCCAATTCTGGTGAATTATATGTTTTACTTTATTACACTGAGTAGAAAAATTAGCTACAAACGGACATATTCTCTGCACATCTGATTTATCTTATGAGATCAACAGCTGCATTCTATCCATTTCTGATAGGAAATACAGAAGATTGGCAAGCATATAGAAAAGCCAGACATGCTTATGTAGCTGTAATTAGAAATACTAAAAATAACCTAAACAATGCAAAAACGTTTACCTCCATTGGAGAGCCTAAACAATTCTGGAGCTTAATTAAAGAGCTAACTGGTCAGTCAAAAACCCATTCAAATTTATTTATTTATTTAATTAAAATCTCAGAATTACATAACCTTTGAGTCAGGGACTCATTAACAAAAGCTCCACATCAGAGAACATATACAAGTTACAGCTGGGTATAAAACTTTCAGTAGAGTAATAACAAGCCCATAATATATGGGAGACAAGTATATAGCAGGTGGAAATATGGGGTACAAATAAGTTGCAAGAACACCAAGTGTGAGAGGTAGCACACAACAACGTTGAATGCTTGAAAACAGTGATAGGATACAAAGTGTTACAACTGGTGGGAGAACCACTGACATATTAGAAGCACTAATGCAGGCATTAATGTCAGAAACCAGTATAAACAAGCAATTACAGGTAACAGTCCAAGCAAACTATATATAGCTATCTAATAAGGAAACCTTTGATGGTGATAGCATAGTTGCTAACAGATTCAACAGTGTTTTTGTAGAATTGGGTAATCTTTTTGATTGCTCTTCAAAAACTCCCCAGAATTCTTGTACCTGTTGCAGGAGGAATCATCACACTTCTCTTTTAAAGAGATAGGACAGCATGAGGTGCTTGAACATCTTTTGGATTTAAAAATTTGTGGGAGTTGTGGTCCTGATGAATTAACATCTACCAAGCTCAGATATTCTGCACTACAAATAGCAGCTCCCTTGACCTATTTATTCATTTGGTTTATTTCAACTGGTTATGTTCTTTAGGGGCTGGAAGTCAGCCCGGGTTGCTCAGATTCTTAAGAGGGGGGAGACCCTGGCCTGCTAATCAGTTATAGACCTATTTCACTGTTACATCTTGTTAGCAAAATATTAGAGAAGTTATTGGTTAGACAACTGATTGATTATTTAGAAAAGCACGTTTTATTGGACCAATTTCCTTCTGGCTTCTGTAAACATCAAGGAACTGAGGCAGCCATGTTGAGGGTCTTGGGTGATATCTCCTCAGCAAGTGATGCCCAATGTTTTACTGGTGCTATCCTAAATGACTTCTTAAAGGCCTTCAACACGGTCGACCAACGGTTATTATTACAATGCCTCTGTGAGGTGGGTGTTTGTAGGTTGGCTGTGGACTGGGTTTTCAATCTTCTCTATCTGATCACTGCAATGTAACCACCATAAATGGTGTAGAATCTGTCCCCTTCCCACCATTATAGCCATGCTCAGGTGCTCTGTCCTGAGGCCACTCTTATTTCTGATATATTTAAAGGACATTGAACAATTCATAGGGGATTCCCACGATGAGCTTTATGCTGATGATACCATAATTTATTCCTCACACCCAACAGTTTGTGGTGTTCAGAATACACTACAGGTCAGCTTCAGAAATCTACAGGTATTTATTTCTAATTCAGAAAACTAAAGGTCAGCATATTTAAAACAAGATGTATGCTCTTTGTAAAATAAATTGGGGAAAAATTCATTAGGATTCTGGATGATGCTGGAGCTGCACTGGATTTTATGGACACCTACAAATATCTAGGCTTTTAGTTGGACCAAAAAGTTAGATAAATCGATAATTCAGGTCAGTAAAAGGATGGGATCTCTTTTTAGAAATAAACATTGTTTCGATTTTGACACTATAAAGTTAATTGCACAAGTCCAAATTTTGCTTTTAATTGATTACTGTGATATCTCGTATGACGGTGATACTTTGGATAAATTGCATAAGCATGATGTGTTGATTAATTGTTTAGCTAGACTGATCCTTAGATGTCCCAAATCTGTACATCATTGTGTTATGTATGATCAGTTAATGTGGTTATCATTGGCCAACAGGAGGGAGCTTCATAAGTATATTTTTGTTTATAGGTGAAGGTTGGGCTTGGTACCTGAATACTTCTGTAATAGGCTAGCTTTCAGGAATGTAGACCTTTTATTAAGAAATAGTCACTAAAAAGAAATTGTGGTCCCACGTACAAAAGCAAAGCATTCAATGCATTATTTTAGTCAACTGTGCCTATGTATTGAAATAGTCTCCCATTAGAGTTTAGAAAACTGTATAACAAACCTTTCTCTATATTAACTTTGAAAAAGCTTTTATTGTCTTTGCAAAAGCCCTGTAGCTGTTTTACTTAAGTAATTTATTGTATGATTGTGTATATCTGTATACTGTTTTATTTTTGTATGTGAAAGTGGACTTAGGCCAGCATTGTAAATGAGCTTTGGTTCAATGGTTATAACCTTGAAACAAACAAACAACAAACAAACAAACAAACAAAAAGGAGACTTCAAGAAGGCACAATTGTACTTTTGCCGGGTTGCACTAGAGGCCTGCCCTCTGTCAGAGTGTCAGAAGTTCATCTAGGAGCTCCAGGTGTTTCTCTAGGCCTGTGGTGGTCAAGAGAAGGTTGTCCACATATTCCAGGAGGCATTCTGGTATAGAAAGGACACGTATGGCATCCCTCATGTGGAAGTGGAAAAGGGAAGGGCTGTTGCGGAATGCCTGAGGGAGGGAGTTCCACATCTACTGATATCATTCAAATGTGAAGGCAAACTTGTATTGGAATTCAAGGGCCAATGGGAGTGACCAAAAATCAGTGGAAATGTCTAGTGTACTAAACCACTTGTGTTCAGGTTTCAGAAGTTTTAGCACATCCAGGACAGATGCCACGGCGGGTGTGCAACTTGGGGTGACTTGGTTAAGTTTTCAGTAGTCAATGGTAAGCCTATAACTATGAAAATACAAAATCACACATGCCCCCACAATGCAAAGCATCATGGGCTACATATGCAAATCACCACAGAATGTTATGCTGGTCCAACTTTAAGCAGAATTGCATGGTGCTGAAAGGCCTCTCACACAGTTTTGGGTGAGTTGACTGTGGACACCAGGACCTAATAATCCCTTGCTTTAGAAGGGAGAAATGGAAGCCCTCAAAGAGGGTAGTGCTTATGCTGCAAAAGGGTCTTGCCTCTGACATGATGGTTCATCACCAGTGATTTATATCAGAGTGTCCATTCTCCCACAGTCATGTTTGTGTGTGGCAAAGGCATCTTAATGCCTTTCCAAAATTGGTCTCAATTCAGGGAATAGCTCATGGTGCTGAATTATGAGGATGATGTCATACTCCGTGTCATGTGCCTTTTCTGCTGCTACCACATGAGAGTCAGAAATGAGAAACATATGGTAATGGCCAAGTATCTGAAGTAATAGCTGATTGGCTAAATCCACCATACAGCCATAGTAGAAAATCTATTCCCAAGATGCCCTGGTGATGATGTAATACCATGAGGTCAAAGCAGTGTCACCTCCAAAGTTCCAATGATGACTGTTATTGGTTTGGATCCATATCTTGTAATCACCAGCCCCTTCATGGTCTGGGCAGAAGTAGCCTTACTCATCAACCAACAAGACAACTGCAGATCATCTTGGCGCAGCACTGAAACTGCAGCACCCATATCTAGAAGTAATTTGTGCTGGTGGCCCCAACCAATGCTTCTACACATGCACATCTGTAATCATCTGTTTCCAAGGAGTTGATGATGTGAACTGGTGCCTGACACCATTAGTACAATTGACTTTGTTTCTGTTCAGTGTCATCAGATGAGGGGTCCATCTCTCAACACATTTGCACCACTCTGGAGTATATAGACAAGGACCACCTGACCTCATTGGGTTTGACCAATGAGGAGCAGATAGGATAGAAGCCACTGTTCTGGCTGGGATGGCTGCCTTAAGCTTTGACTTTAAACTCCCGAAGCCGGTTGTTTTCTTCAGCCAAATCCTTGTACAAAGGGCCACACCACTGTATTTGTCCATTATTCCCTCTCCTATTCTGCTGACTTGGCTTTTGCCGATACCTATGCTTGTTCTTATTTGACCCTCCTTGGCTTTGGTAGGAGGGCTTGTCCTATAGGGAATCCTTTGATTTCCCTTCCAACACATACTGGGTGGATGACTCTGTGCTGTTCTGCACAGTTCGGTTCTGCATAGTGGCCACCTTGGACTGGGACCCTGAGCCCAGGTCCCACATGTAAATTTGGTACGTACGTTCCACTTTTTCCATGATGTCATGGAAGCAGTCTCATCTCGGGAATACCACTGTCCCTACTTTCTTATGAAGTGCAGGTTGGAGGTTTTTTCAGGAACAATGATTTGTACTCAGTTTATGCCCTGTCAGAATTGTCACCAGCCACGTCTTTGCTACGTATTCAATCCAAAAATGGCCTTTGTATTTGGCTGGGGTTTCTTTGGCATGCTGCTTGAATGGATGGGCTAGCATTACACTAACCATGTTTAAATTGTGCACCGCCAACAGGTGGGTGATGAAGGCTTCAAATGGGGCTCTAACATCATGACATGTGCCTTTCTACAAATTGGCCCACAATGTGTGGTCCACGGTCTGCTTCAGAACCTGTACCTTTTGTTCAGCTGCAAGGTTGAGCATTTCACAGTGATTTTTCACTTTTTACAAATGGAAACTAAGGTTTTCACCTGGGGCCATGTGGTCTGTCTTGTCCACAATGTTCTTTATGGCCAGTACAGACAGCAGGGCATTAGGGGGAGGCCCTCACTGTTCTGTGATGGACTTAACGACCTCTCAGCCATAGCAGTGGCAATGCCTTGTAGGAGAGTATGTTGATCCACAGTAGAACCCCAGAGATATGAACAGCATGGCTTGGCCCACACAGTCTGCCCATTTCCCTGCCTACTGGATAAGCTGCAGATCCTAGTTAACCAGCAGCCTACTTCTTTCTACCCCCACCCCCTAGAATTGCCTTATGACTGTCCCATGCATGCTTGAATTCCACCACTGCTTTTGACTCCACGACCTCCTCCGGAAGGCCGTTCCATGCATCCACAACCCTCTCTGTGAAAAAATATTTCCTTAAATTACCTCTGAGCTGCCCCTCTATCTTCAAATTGTGCCCTTGTTCTTGCACACCTCTTTTTTTGAAAGATGCTACCCTCTTGGACTTTGTTGATTCCTTTGAGGTACTTGAAAGTTTCTATCATGTCCCCCCTCTCCCTCCTTTCTTCAAGGCTATATATATTAAGCTCCTTAAGTCTCTCTTCATTTGTCTTCCTGTGCCGACCCTGCACCATTTTAGTTGCCCTCCTCTGGACAGCTTCCATCCTGTCTATGTCTTTGCAAAGACTGGGTCTCCAGAACTGCACACAGTACTCCAGATGGGGTCTGACCAGATATCTGTACAGAGGGATAATAACTTTCTGTTTTCTACTTGTGATGCCTCTCGCTATGCATCCAAGTATCCCCCCAGCCCTCTTTGCTGCCCTCTCACATTGCTTGCCCACCTTTAGGTCATCTGATATGACTACCCCCAGGTCCCTTTCCATTTTTGTTGTTGTTAGTATCCCACCCCCCATTGTGTACTCTTCCCTTGGGTTTTTGTTTCCAAGGTGCATTACCTTGCACTTCTTAGCACTGAATCTAAGCTGCCATACATTTGACCATTCCTCTAACCTTGCCTAGTCCCTTTTCATCCTTTCCACCCCATCTTGTGCATCAACTCTGTTGCAGATCTTTGTGTCATCTGCAAAGAGACATACTTTTCCTTCCAGTCCCTCTGCAATGTCGCTTATAAAGACATTGAAGAGGACGATCTAATACTGAACTGTGGTACCCCACTAGTAACCCCTTTCCTCAGAGTGGACTCCATTTACTATTACTCTCTGTGTCCTATTCTCCAGCCAATTTTCACCCAGGCTGTCATCTTGGGACCCACTCCCAGGCTGGCTAACTTGTATATTAATCTTTTGTGTGGGACTGTGTCAAATGCCCTGCTAAAGTCTAGGTAGGCCATGTCCACAGCCCCACCTGATCTCTACTTTGGTCACCCAGTCAAAAATCTATCAGATTTGTCTGGCATGACCTTCCGCTGTGAATCCATGCTGCCTTGGGTCCTGTGCCCTCTGGCCTCTAGATACTCAACAATTCTTTCCTTCAGAAGTGATTCCATCATTTTCCTACCACTGAGGTTAAACTAACAGGTCTGTAGTTTCCTGCTTCTGCCTTGCTCCCACTTTGTGAAGGGGAATCACATCTGCCCTCCTCCAGTCCTCGGTACCACCCATCCTCCCATGATTTGTTAAACAGGGTAGTCAGTGGTATCACTAATTCCACCCTTAGTTCTTTTAGAATTTGAGATGAATCCCATCAGGCCCCATTGCTTTGTCCACCTTCAGTTTTAAGAGTTCTTTCAGAACCCTTTCTTCTGTAAATGGGCTGGTATCAACTTCTGTATCCAGAGTGTTTCTACTGTTTGTTTTAGGTACCTCCTCTCTTCCTTTGAAAATACAGAACAAAATATTTGTTTAGTATCTCTGCCTTTTCACAGTCACCCTCTGCCCACCCTCCCCTTATTAAGCCTCACTATCCCTCCTTTGGTCTTCCTTTGCTCCCTGATGTACCTATAAAGGTTTTATCCCCTTCTTAACTGAGTTGGCTATCTTTCCTCAGTTTGGGCCTTTGCTGTTCTGACTGCCTTCCCAGCTTCCTTTTGCTTTAACTGATACAGTTCTCTGTACTGCTCCTTCTGTGATTCCTTGTACTTCCTGAAAGCTTTCTTTTTCTCTTGAACCTTCACTGCCACTTCCTTTGAGAACCATAGTGGTTTCTTACATCATTTAGTTTGTTTATTTGCTTCACACAAAGGCTAGTTACCTCTGTGATGGCAGTTTTTATTATTCCCCATTGTTCTTCCACCCGTCCTTCCTGCCCATTTGCTAGTGCATTCCTTAGGCACTCACCCATTTTGGCAAAGTCAGCCCTCCTAAAGTCCAGTACCTTTGCCTTTGTATGTCTTGACTCTATTGCTGTGTTTATTGTGAACCATACTGTTCGATGGTCACTAGTTCCCAGATGGCTACCCACTTCTACATCTGTGATCCTCTCTTCATCTCCATTTGAAAGAACCAGGTCTAAGATTGCTCCCTCTCGAGTGGGCTCCAATACTAGTTGTCTAAGGCATGCCCCCTGTAGGGCATCTAGAATAACCCCACTCTTCGAAGTGGCTGCCGCAACTGCACTCCAGTTAACATCTGGCATATTCAGATCGCCCATCAGCAATATCTCCCCTTTTTCTGCCTTACCAAGTATACTTTCTATCATTTCCTTGTCTATTTCCTCCCCTGAGGAAGGTCTGTATAACCCTGTGCGGATTGTGGTGCCATTGCGGTCTCAAATTTACCCACAGTGCTTCTTCTCCTCCCTGTTTTCCCTTTTCTTCTGCTGCTTTGATTCCTTCCCTTATGTAAAGAGCTATTCCTCCTCCTCTATTATCCTCTCTGTCCCTCCTGTAGATAGTGTATCCTGGTATGTTTACATCCCAGTCATGGTTTTGTGTGAACCATGTTTCTGTGACTGCCACGTTATCCAGATGTTCCTCCTCCATCAAGGTCACTAATTCAGGAAGCTTGTTACTCAGACTACGGGCATTGGTAATCATTGCTTTCCATTTTTTGATGGCTTTACCTTCAGTTGCAGCATCCCCCACTGATCTTTCTACCTTGGTCTTTTTCTCATTTAGTACCCTGTTTTGTAGGGAGAGGCTGGGATTTTCCTGCTGCTTATCAGTGCCTCCCCCCTTGAGTAGTTTAAAAGCTTGCCAATGAAGCATTTAAACCGATTGCTCAAAAGGAAGTTGTTATCCCTCTGTACAGACAGTTGGTGAGATCCTATCTGGAGTACTGCATGCAATTCTGGAGACCCCATCTTCGCAAAGACATAGACAGAGTGGAGGCTGTTCAGAGGAGGGCAATCACAAAGGTGCAGGGTCTGCATCAGAAGACATATGAGGAGAGACTAAAGCAGCTTAATATGTATACCATTGAGGAAAGGAGGGAGAGGAGGAACATGATAGAAACTTTCAAGTATCTCAAGGGAATTAACAAAGTACAAGCATCTTTCAGAAGAAGAGATGTGCAAGAACAAGGGGGCACAATTTGAAGATAGAGGGGGGACAGCTCAGAGGTAATGTTAGAAAGTATTTTTTCACAGAGAGGTTTGTGGATGCATAGAACAGCCTTCCAGAGGAGGTTGTGGAGTCAGCAACAATGGGAGAATTCAAGAATGCATGGAACAGGCATAAGGCAATTCTAGTGGGGGTAGGAGGAAGTAAGCTGTTGATTAACTAGAATCTGCAGATTATCCATCAAGTAGGGTAATGGGCAGACTAGGTGGGCCAAGCGGTCCTTATCTGCCATCAAATTCTATGTTTCTATGTTTCTATGTTTAATTCTGTGTCGAAGATTACTCCTAAATATCGATATTCAGTAACTTGATCTATTAAGGTGTTTGTCAAAGATGTTATACCCAAACTTGGTTTGTTTCTATTCCCAAAATAATAACGTTTTTTCTTCTTTGTATTCATCACACGCCCTGACCTGGTGACATAGTAATTAAAAGACCCAGGTCTCGGATTACCTGTACTCCTTCAAACTCTTCACCGCTGACCAACATGGTTTCCGACGTGGGCACAGTACATTCACTGCTCTCATACAATTTACAAATGATGTTAGACTCGCTATGGACATTGACTGTCACTGGGGCTTCTTTTGTTGATCTTACAAAAGTGTTTGACTTAGTTGACCACCCGCTGCTCCTATCAAAGTTGTCATCCCTAGGCTTCTCGCCCTCTATCACCACCTGGTTCCAAAATTTTCTTTCAAATTGGTAACAATTTGTCCATATCGGAGATGCTAAGTCCCCTCTTGCTCCTACTAGGATCGGAGTGCCCCAGGGTTTGATTCTTGGTCCTCTCCTGTTTATAGTCTTGATAAATGACATTGCTCCACTCACTGGTGCTTGCTCAGGTCTGCTATATGCAGACAATCTTGTTCATTAATCATCCTCCTCAAACCTCTAAGATATCAACCTGAATCTTAATAGTAACTTCAGTGCCTTTCAGAGCTGGTTATTGCAAAACAAGCTTGTCTTAATTAAAAATAAAACAGTGACTATGCTATTCGGTTCATGTTAAAAAATATGGCCCTGCACCCAGCCATTAAGTATCAGAGTGCTTGATGGCTCTCCCTTTAACACAGTTACCTCTTTTAAATTCCTAGGAGTAACCCTTGATCCTGCCTTGGATTTTGACCTGCACCTAGCCTCAGTTATTAAATCTGTTTCAACTTGGACTGGCATATAAGGTGACACATAGCCTAACATCCTAAGGAGGCAGTATAGTGCAGTGGTTTAAGCCTCTGAGTTGCAAATTTGGTAATATCCAGTAAGCCAGACCTGTGTTTGAATCCCACAGCTTCCACCTGCATACTGTGTGACCCTGAGCAAGTCACTTAACTTCCCTGTGCTCCCAGGATGCTCCTGTAAAAAAGCTTTTAGCTTAGTGTGCTACTCCTGGTTAAACAACTAAAAAAAAACAAAAAAAACATCCACAGCGAGGATGGCCATTGCACAGGGGATCCTGAGACCCAAATTTGTGTATGGGTTAATAGCCTTTCCAGCAACTACTGGAGGGCTCCTCTGAAAATGGCATGTCTGCTACAACAGCATTTGCCATTTTGCTTTGTCTTTGTCCAAACTTACTCACTGATGCACATTATATTCCAGTCTGGGATGGTTTACCCCCTCAACCTTCTGACAGTTTACTTCCTACTGTTTTATAAATAATATAATCTCCTCCCAGATACCTGACAAACTGGCTATACTGCTCAAATCAATGACCTCTGCCTACCCACTGAGATCAGCTGACAAATGCTTTTTTATCCAACCAAGATGTAAAACCAAAATGGGGGAGAATGCTTTCTTTAGCTGGACCCCTAAACTATTGAACTCCCTTCCACTGAGTCTAAGAATCTCCCCTTCTCCACACAGCTTCAAACAGGAGCTTCATATGGCTCTTCTAAGCTCTGAACCATGCTCCTGTCCTCTATCCACCCACTCCTGTACTGGTTCTTCTGAGTTGCCTGCTGGCTCCAACCTCTACTACTGTCAAACCTGCCTGGAAATCTTGTCATTTCCTCAATTCTAGCACTTACTCACTAGTTGTATGACTTATGACTGGCAGTTATTTGCACTTATATTTCTGTTTTGCTACTACATATAGAGTCCTGCAAATGTTCTGTTATTGCTGAAAATGTTGTATAAGTGTACTATGTCTGACTTCTACTTGTCCTATGATGTTTTCTTGTATCTACTATTGTCTACATACCCTTTGTTATAATCTCCTGGGACATACCTGAAAATAAGCAGCTATGCTGTCTAGTGCACCTACCTGGTTAACAAAAATTAACTGACTGACTGAGTGGAAGGGACTCTAGGTCAATCAAGTATGTCTACCTCCCTGCTTCATCAGCAGAGACGAACACGTATGCATTGCCAACATGTACTCATTTATAAAGGTTTCCCATCCAGCTAACTACTCAGGGCAATCTAGGATTCTCTTGCTAAGAAGACACATGGCCAGGCTTACCTAGCAGTCTGTACTTATCCAGTGTCCACTGTTTTCACTGGTAAGCTGTTCCATAGGTTCACCACCCTCTCTTATTGTTACCACTAAATTTATTAACCATGAGCTTAATGGCATCTCCCAGCATCCTCCTAGACTGCACCAGATCAATCATTTCCATCTGTTCAACCGTGTCGGTACCCATCAGTATTTGAAATACTAAGGTCAACACCTCCGCTGACCAACTCCTTTTATCAAAATTGAGTTAATGGTTTTCAGATTTCAGTCGTAGTATTTTTCCTCCATACTCCTTATCATCTGGTTGCCCTGCATTACCTCCAGCCATTCCTCATAGCATGTGTTCTCCATATTTATTTATTTATTGAAATGTTTCACCAGGAAGGCACACTGAACAACAAATTGCTTGTCTCCCGGTGTGACCTGGGAGGGGAGGTTCAACTGGAGGTTGAAATAAAATGCAGTTTATATTTAACATGACTGAGCAAATGAAAATACAGTCACATTTATAACATGACATACAGTTAAATAAAACATGCCTGTGGAATATACATACAATTACAATTTGCATATCTAAGGATCATAGTACATAATTTTAATTCAGCGGTGTATTCAGCTCTTTACAGGATTGGGATACAATTAAGAGACAGAAGATTAGCAAATTACTGACTGAATGAGGTGCAGTGGGCAGAGGCAAACTAAGAGGTGAAAGGGGTGGGCAGGGTAAGGCAGCTGCAGGGAGGAGAGGCTAAAAGATGGGGGAAGCATTACCAGAACAAGTGATAAGAAAACAGTTATGAGGGCAAGTTAACGCAGGCTAGTGCAAGCTGGAAGCAGCTCAGATAGAACAAAAAGTGCAAATTCACTAGCTCAGGTGAATAATTCTGTTTTTTTTTTACCTGTGGATGGGTAGAGATGAGTGGCAGGAGAGTTGTAGGGGAAGGGATTGGATAGGGAAGAATAAGTCATGCCAATAGCTGGCCCCTCCAGTAAGTGGAAAACCCTGCCATTGACTAAATGAGGCAATGACTTCGAATGAGGAGGGAAAGAGGGTGAAGGGCAGGGAAAGAGCAGGGGAATGACAGATAGGTAGGTGGGTTTAGATTGGGTGGGTGGGTGAGGAGGAGGAGGAGATAAGGAAGAGATTTGCCTAATTCTAGACCTCTCCAGGATACAGAGAATTGTGCCAAAGGGCAGAATTAGGCAAGGTCAAGTTGGGTAGAGAGTAGTGGATGGATGAGGGAAGGAAGAGAAGGAAGGAAGAAGCTAGCCTGCAACTAGACCTTTCCAGGATGCTGAGAATCCTGCCAGAGGACAGAATCAGGTGAGATCAATGAAGGATAGAGGGAGGGGAGGGATCATCTGGTTGGCCCTACATTACCTCCAGCCTTCCCTAATAGCATTTATACTCCAAACCACAGATCATCTGGTTGGTCTGCATTACCTCCAGCCTTTCCCCAAAGAATGTATCCTCCATACTCCTGATCATCTGGTTGCCCCTACATTACCTACAGACTTTCCCCATAGCATTCATCCTACATACACATGATCATCAGGTTACATAGAAACATTGAAAGTTAGAATTTGATGGCAGATAAGGACCACTTGGCCCACCTAGTCTGACTATTTCCCTATCTAACGGATAAGCTGCAGATCCTAGTTAACCAACAACCTACTTCCTCCTACCCCCCCACTAGAATTGCTTTATGTCTGTCCCATGCAGTCTTGAATTCCTTCACTGTTTTTGACTCTACAACCTCCTCAGGAAGGCTGTTTCATGCATCTACAACCCTCTCTGTGAAGAAATACTTCCTCACATTACCTCTGAGCCCCCCCCATCTTCAAATTGTGCTTCCTTGTTCTTGCACATCTCTTTTTCTGAAAGATGCTACCCTCTTGGATTTTGTTGATTCCCTTGAGGTGTTTGAAAGTTTCTATCATGTTCCCCTTCTCCCTCCTTTCCTTGAGGCTACACATCTTAAGCTCCTTTAGTCTTCCTTCATATGTCTTCTGGTGCAGACCCTGCACCATTTTGGTTGCCCTCCTCGGGACAGCCTCCACCCCGTCTATGTCTTTGCAGAGATGGGGTCTCCAGAACTGTACACAGTACTCCAGATGTGGTCTTATCAACTGTCTCTACAGAGGGCCAACAACTTCCCGTTTTCTTCTGGTGATGCCTCTCCCTATGCATCCTAGTACCCTCCAGCCCTCCTTATTGCCTTCTCACATTGCTTGCCCACCTTTAAGTCATCTGATATGACTACTCCCAGGTCCTGTTCCATCTTTGTTGTTGTCAGTATCTCACCCCCATTGTGTATTTTTCTCCTGGGTTTTTGTTTCCCAGGTGCATTACTTTGCACTTCTTTGTGTTGAATCTAATCTGCCATACATTTGACCATTCCTCCAACCTTGCCAAGTCCCTTTTCATTCATTCTACCCCACCTTGCATATCAAACCTGTTGCAGATCTTTGTGTCATATGCCAAGAGACATACTTTCCCTTCCAGTCCCTCTGCAACATCGCTTATAAAGACATTAAAAAGGACCGGCCCCAGGTCTGAACATTGCGGCTGGCTCAGCATAACCTCCAGACTTTCTTCATAGCATTTATCCTCCATATTCCTGATTATCTGGTTGGCCTTGCGTTACCTCCAGCCTTTCCCCATAGCATTTACCCTCCTTACTCCAGAGCTTCTTTTTGGCCATGCATTACCTCCAGTATTTCCTCATACCATTCACCCTCCATGCTTCTGATCATCTGGTTGGCCTTGCATTACCTGCAGTCTTTCCTCATAACATTTATCCTCCATACTCCTGAAAATCTGGTCATCCCTACATTTTCTCCTGCCTTTCCTCATAGCATTTATTTTCCATACACCTGATCATCAGGTTCACCCTACATTACCTCCAGAATTTCTCCATAGCATTTGCCGTCTATACTCCTGATCATCTGGTTGGCCCTGCATTACCTACAGCCTTTCCACACAGCATTTATCCTCCATACTACTGATCATCTTGTTGGGCATGCATTACCTCCAGCCTCTCCCCATTGCATTTTCCCTCCATACTCCTGATCATCAGGTTAGACCTGTATTACCTCCAGCCTTTCCCTTGGCATTTATCTTCTATAAATACACCTGATCATCTGGTTGGTCCTGTATTACTTCCAGTCTTCCTCATAGCATTTATCTTCCATACTCCTGATAATCTGGTTGCCCTTCATTACCTCCAGCCATTACCCAAAGCATTTTTCCTCCATACTTCAAATCATCCGGTTGCACTGCATTATCTCCAGCCTTTCCCAAAGGCATTTATCCTCCATAGACCTGATCCTCTGGTTAGCCTTGTATTACCTCTACCTTTTCCCCATAGCATTAATCATCCATAGTCCTGATCCTCTGGTTAGCCTTGTATTACCTCTACCATTTACCCATAGCATTTATCCTCCATACTCCTGATCGTCTGGTTAGCCCTGCATTACCTTCAGCCTTTCCATATAGGCTTTATCCTCCATACTCCTGATCATCAGGTTGGCCTTGCATTATCTCCTGCCTCTCCCCATAAAATTTATCCTCCAAACACATAGTCATGTGATTGGCCTTGCATTATTTCCAGCCTTTCCCCTTAACATTTATCCACCATACTCCTGAACATATGATTGGTCCTGTATTACCTCCAGTCTTCCTCAGAGCATTTATCCTCCATACTTCTGATCATCTGGTTGTCCCATCATTACTTCAAGCCTTTGCCAATAGCATTCATCCTCCATACTCCTGTTTATCTGGTTGGCCCTGGATTGTATCCAGCCATTCCCCATAGCATTTACTCTCCATACTCCTGATCATCTGGTTGGTCCAGCAAAACGTCCAGCCTTTCCACATAGCATATACCTTCCATACTAATGGGGTCAATTTTTAAATGGCTCTGAATACTGCAAGCCCCTGTTGTGCTGAATATATGCTGCATGATACTTGTAGCATTCTCCTCACCAGCAATTAGGATTGTGGATCACGTGTTACAATTGCTAGAAGTTAGACCAACTTTGCCTGGTCTAGCTTGTGGTAACCCATGTACCCTTTTTATGGAGCTTGTGTCAAATATTTAGCACAAGCTGCCATAAATCAGGTAAAATGTTGTAATTGTGCCATACCTGCTAAACTCAGACACAGTTGCAGCAAAGGTATTTGGTGCAACCGCACCAAGGACAGTGTTGATGCAGGGTTTGAAAATCAAGTCTCATGTATTTTATCTAGTAAATAATGTACAGTCTGAAGAAGTCCAGAAAACGGTATTGTTATCTGGGAATTACTATTGCCCGTATGCTTAAAGAAGGAGTACTGTACTAGTTACACTTATGTAAAACAGCAGTACTAGATAACAAAAATTGGATCTTTTGCAGAAGTTTGTTCCCTGTGCTCTGTTGAGCATTTACCTGGTAATCTTTCTTGTTTTCACTGTACTACAACCATGTAATTTGCTCAGTTTTCCTTTGTTTTTTATTACAATTCTTCCCCCTGCCTGTGAAGGAGTATGGGATAACAGATTGACACAACACCGGTATTATAGTTCAATGCACTATTTTGTGTGATGTTTATTAATTCAGAAATAAATAAAAACCTAAAAAAAAAGCAGAACAATAGTGGCAAACTACATTCAATTTTCACCAGAGATATCCTTGGCATAGGTATATCCCCCACTTCAGAACAATGATGCAGTAACAGACCAATCTCATAGTCCTTCACCGCACTAGTCAGCAGCTGCTGACTCACCAACCCAAAGCTGGCAGTTGGCAGACCTTTTATTCCTGCTCTCTAGGAAGTCATGTGCTTCTGATGTATCATTTTTTTAAACAGGCTCCCTTTTTAGTTTAAACAGAGTTGAGAAACACATATTTGATTTGTTAATCTGGAATGTATCCTATTGTAGTAATAATCCCCTTTCTTGGCAGAAAATAGCTTTATTTCAGGTAACTTTCCCTTCCTCCAACATGATTGACAGACTGTCCCATATAAAAGGGTCCCCTAGGGGTCACTGCAGCCCCATAGGGCTCAGTTCAGACAAAAGCTCCCTCTGGTAAGTAGAAAATTCCTGCTCTTTAGTTCAGCAAGGCCCAGGGAAAATAATGCTGTGCTGGGTCCTTTCATTCTCTACTGCCAAAGTCACCAGTTTTTCAAGTAAGGCATTCATTGTATTTTATTCTATTCACATTTTGAAGCTGTTGTCCTTCCATAATGCAATGTCAGGGCACCTTAAGGGACCTTCAAGAAATTATCCTGGTTTATTTTATATTATCTGCATACTGAGCACAAGGGTGTCAAGTTTAAACTGTGTGGCTGGGCTTTAAAAGCAGCGCCCAGCCACAAGACTAAATCTCGGGAAAGAGATGTAGGATCATGGCTGTCCCACCCACCCTTTCTTCAGACCTTACTTAAATACTCAGTTGGGCTCAGACTTTGAAGGAAGAGCTTGAATTGCAATCAGAGTTCACAGACAAAATCTGATTGGGGATAAAGACTGAGGGGGAGGAGCACAGGGAGCAAAAATACTTAAAGCTATCTACTGGTTCCTTGTCTTAAAAATATTTTGGAAGGTTAATGGTTAAATTGTTACTTTTTACAGGTCTGGATAAAAGTATAATTGTTAACTTGTTTTAATTAATAAATTGTTTTGTGTTTGGGAGCTGGCAGGGCTGAGTTAAGGAGGGTGACTGTTTGCTTGCAGCATGGAGCTGGGGAGGAGAAGGGGAGAGAGGGGGGAATGACTTTGGGGGAAAGAGGGTGGGGGCTTGTGGACAGAGCAGGATGGAGGAAAACACCAGGGGGAGGGTCAGTGGCAGCATAAAGGGTGGGAGCAATATAAAGGGGCATCCCATGGTGAGGTCCAGTGGCAACATAAGTGAAGTGATGACCATTGGAGGGAGGAGAAAAGGGGGCACGGAGGAGGAAGGATCATGCTGTGTAACAACTGTGGTGCAGCATTGTTCATGAACACTCTGTGGAGGTTGGGGAAATGCTTGGTTTGCCTCAGGCTAGGGAGCCTGGAGGCTGAGCTAGCATGGCTAAGCGGGGAATTGTCCTAGACAAAAAGCAAAATCATCAAAAGAATCACATAAGGCAATCAGGTAGGGGACAGAAGGCAGGCCAACTGAGGGGACTGGAGGCAGAGGGAGCAGGTAGGGCAGGGGGCTGGGGGGAGGTCCAGAATAGGGGACAAGGTCACAACTGGCATGAGTGTCAGCATATATGAGCATATATACACAGCAGGCTCAAACAGATATTGGCCCCTAATGGTGATGATGGAGCAGGGAGAAGAAATGAGATACAGGCTAAGGGTAACAAGGAGTTATGCCAGGAAAGGCAGACAAAGTCAGAAGTAAGGGCAAATCAGGCTGTGGTGGTCCAGAATGAGAATGGAAGGGGAGACACCATGAAGGAAAGGAGAAATAGCAGGGAGGGACAAGTTATAACTGACTGGTGAAAATGGAAGGGGGAAAGGAAGTGGCAGGGGACATCCTAGGGGGCAAACAGAAATGGATACAAGGGGATTGTAAATTCCATAGCTTTTTCAGAAGTTCTGCCAGTTCACTGTGCCAGTACAGCTAGACAATTGAGAATTAAAGACTTTAACCACTGGTTAAAGTGGTGGTACAAGTAGGAGGGCTATGATTGTATAAGTGATGTGGGGGACACATGGGTCGAACAGCATCTGCATGCAAGGTGCAGGTTGTATATAAATGAAGAGGGGGCTAGGTTATTGTGGGGGAAGCTACAGGGATACACAGATGAAACACTAGGGAGTGATTTAAAGTAGGAGAGGCGGAAGGTGAAGATAGATGTAGCACTGTTGGAATGGCAGGAGGAACTGACCTAACTTGCTCTCCCCCATAGCTGGGGGCAAGAGAATCCAGAAGGTGGTGGAAGGGGAAGGAGCAGGGCTGGTGATGGGGTTTGCTCACTAACACCAGAAGTCTAGGTAATAAGATGGAAGAACTGCAAGCGGTGGTGGGGAGGATTTTGTGGACCTAATTGCAGTTATGGAGACCTGGTGGACTGAAAACCACAGCTGGGAGGTGGAATTACTAGGGTATGTACTCTACAGGAGGCACAGGCCAGGAAAAAGGGGGGGAGGGGTTGCACTTTATGTAAAAGAGGGGTTTAGAGCAATGGTGTACAGGGGTGGGGATGGATCAGCAGAGACCCTATGAGTCATTTTAAGCAAAACAGGGAGAAGGCAATGTAGGTTCGAGCGGCCTACAGGCCACCACATCAGGGGAAGAAGTAGATAGACAGATGGGTAGGGAGATACAGGAGATGGCAAACAAAGGGAAAGTCATGGTGGTGGGACATCTAACTCTACCAGACATGGATTTGGAAATCCAGGCATCACTCACAGTAAGGAGTAAGGAGTTGTTGGAGGCCTTGCAGGAAGTGTTCATCAGTCAGCTGGTCATGCAACCTACTAGAGGGGGTGCCATACTATATCGGTTAAGATGAATGGGGACAGCGTCTAGGGGGTGGAGGCTGGAAAAAATGTGGGCAACAGTGATCATAGGACAGTGATATTTAGAATTAGAAGGGGGCTGGTTAAGAGCAGTTCCAATACTAAGGTGGTAGACTTTAGAAAGGCAGATTTGAGTAGGATGATGGCAATGGTGCAGGAGGAGCTAGTAGGGAAGGAGGACATGGAGGATGTGGAGAAGTTATGGGGAAACTAAAAGAGGAATATTGAAGGCAACAGAACTACGCTTTAGCATGGTGAGCAAGAATAAGAGGGGGAGAAAACCACTTTGGTTAGTAGCAGAAATGAGAAATGCACTTAGGGAGAAAAGGAGGGCATTCAGGGTATATAAAGCACCTCAGAGGGAGGCAGACACAGAGGTATATAAGGAAAAACTGAGGGAAATGGGTAAGGTGATCAGATGGGCAAAGGCAGAAATGGAAGAGCACATAGCAAGGGAGGCAAGAAGGGTAGACAATAAGTTTTTCAGATATGTCAGTGACAGAAGGAAGCGAAAGCACAGGATTATGAAGCTCAACGGGAAAGGGGGGGCACTGTTTGAGGGAGATATAGAAAAAGGCAATGTCCTGAAGGAATGCTTCACATCGGTCTTCAAAGTGGAGGAGGGGAAAGGGCCTAAGTTGGAAAACAGTTGAAAGATGGGTAGTGAGATGGACTCAAGTCCCTTCATGGAAGCCAGGGCATTGGAAGAAATAGGAAAGCTGTGGACAGATAAGGAGATGAGTCTGGATGGGATTAACCCGAGGGTATTTCAAGAACTAAAACAAGAGTTGGCAAGACCAATCACAAGGCTATCTGACCTGTCACTGCACATGGGAAGGGTTTCTGGGGACTGGAAAAGGGCAGAGGTAGTGCCCCTACATAAAGGGGGAGGACAGAAGGAGCCAGGAAACTACAGCCTGGTTAGCCTTACCTCCGTGGTTGGTAAACTAAATGACCTACAACAAATTAATGTCTCCCAGGGTTCCCTTTTTTCACATATACTTCATATCCTCCCTGCCTCTCCTATTAACTCCTGAGCTCAGTCCCACCTACTCCCACTTGTTTTCACACCTCTGTTTATCTAGGCCTTTGTTCCTTTGTTTCTCCTAATTTCCTTATTTCCTTGCATCTATTAGGCATGTCCTGTCCATTCTACCCTTTCAGCCAGCCTCTGATCTCAGATCCTATCTGCATGCTTTTGTCTTCCCTTTAGCATTCTTTCATCTCCTACTGACCTGTTCCTACTGTGCCCCCTCACCATTTCTTCTCATGTTTTTATTTTCTGCATCTTAGACTTTCATCTCTAGCCCCCTTTGTCACCTTCCTACTTCACTTCCTGATTTTAATTGCTCCACAGTGGATATAAATACTGCTTGTTGCTCAGTTTTGCTATTCACCTGAAGAAGGGACCTATGTGGCACCGAAAGCTTGTGTATAATTCCATCTTTGTACAAGACACTTGATGGTCCAATAAAAGGTATCAAACCTTCCATCTTCTCCTGTTATACAAGGACCAATACAGCTGAAATCTCTTTACTTTTATCCTTTTAAAAGTTTTATGGCAAGGAAGGAGTGGGAAATGGATTCCAACAAGGCACTTCAACAAAAGAACCCACTCAACTCCCATAAAAATGCAGTATCCCATGTAAAATGTATGTGACATTTCAGAACCAACATGTTCCATCATCAGACATATTGAGCGTGTTTCTGTGGTACTTAATCCATACAATATCAGAAATAAATCTGTAGATACACAAAAAAATCTATATATGTAACATAGCTCTTTACATTTCGATCATTCATTTGAATGTATCAATCAATAATATTTATAATGTTTATCAGGAGGAACTAGCCTGACTATGAAATGCAGATTTCATAACAATTTCTTTATGATATTCTTTTATAAAGGAGTGCTGGAACGGGGGGGGGGGACAAATTCTTCCTTCTTTTTTTCTCCGTTTAATTGCTCAGTCCAACTAAAAGGAAAACCATTCAAAATTACACTTTTATCTTCTTTATCAAAATATTTCTATATGTCAAACTTTTTTTAAACACAAATTTCTAATTTATCCTGTATGTGAGAGACTTTCCTTCTACTTATCAAACTCTTTACATTAAACCTGTTTAACAGAGGTAGGAGATGAAAGAGTTTTAAACATATAAACTTTTAAATAGTAAAGGTTTTTATTAATTATAAAATATCAATAGGAAAACTAACTGTAAGAATAAGCCAATGTCTAAGGATTCTTATGTTGCTGCGGCCTAGTATGTTATACCTATTTGGCAGAAAACAAAACAGCTTGAATATTTGAAGCCCTGGTAGCTTTGTTTTAAACACTGGTAGCTTTATTTTAAATAATTAATTAATAAAATCCTTTAATATTTAAAAGGTTATATGTTTAAAACTCTTACATCTCCTACCTCTGTTAAACAGGTTTATTATAAACGGCTGGTAGTAGGAGTTGGACTGAGCATTTAAAAGGAGAAAAAAAGAAGGAAGAATCCCCCCCCATTCCAACACTCCTTTATAAAAGAATATCATAAAGAAATTGTTATGAAATCTGCATTTCATAGTCAGGTTTGTTCCCCCTGATAAACATTATAAATATTATTGATTGATACATTCAAATGAATGATCGAAATGTAAAGAGCCATATTACATATATACTGTATATATTTTTTGTGTATCAATAGATTTATTTCTGATATTGTATGGATTAAGCACCACAGAAACAAGCTCAATATGTCTGATGAAGGAACATTTTGGTTCTGAATCATCACAAAGTTATATATTTATGAGAGCTAAGAGACATCCACAAGGGAGACCCACCAAAGAGTGGCAAGGGACATCACAGGGGAAAGAAACAGCTTCTGATAGTGGACTCAGTTGTTAGGGGTGTAGACCTGGGGAAGGGATAGGAGAGGGAAGTAAGGTGCCTGACTGGTGCCATGGCTTCGAGGGACAGGAAGCAAATCCTAAGGATTGCAGAAGCAGCATCACAGGAGAGGGAACGAGATATCATAGTCCACCTTGGGACAAATGACCTAGCTAGGCATGGGATCAGTGCAGGGCAGAATGAATTTGTGGAGTTGAGGAGGGGCCTCAGACAGGTAGCAAGCATGGTAACCTTCTCAGAGGTGCTGCCAGTCTATTGTGGGGGCGAGGCTAGGGTACTGCACACCATGCAGTTTAATGAATAGTTGCAAAACTGATGCAGAGCACAGGGCTTTGGCTTCATTGGGGACTAGGGGTCCACCTGGAGAGACGAAGGTCTATACTGGCATGATGGTCTGCATCTGTCTAGGAAGGAAACACGCCCTAGTGACAGGTTTAAAGGCTTCTTGGCAAGCTTTTAAACTAGCCAAGGGGGGAGGTGCTGATAGGAAACAGAAAAGTTCAAGCCTCCCCCCCCACAAAACATGGCAGGTAGTAAGGTAAACACTGAGGTATAGAGCTTGACAGAGGGCAGGACAGGGGTAAATGGAAAAATGGACAAGGGCACTAAGAGCAGGGATGGGGTAAAAAAGGACAAAGCCAACATTAAATGGAGGGCAATGAGTACCAATATCCGTAGTCTGGGAAACAAGCTTCCAGAGCTAGTAGCCCTGATGGAAGAGGAACACTTGGATATTGTGGCAGTCCCAGAAACATGGTACACAGAGAACCATGACTGGGATGTCAACATACCAGGGTACACAATCTACAGAAGGGACAAGGAGGGTAAAAGAGGAGGTGAAGTAGCTCTCTACATAAGGAAAGGGATCAGAGCTACAGATCTAAAAAGTAAAGGGGGAGGACAAGAGGAACTCTGGGTCACCTTGGAGACAGGGAATGGCATCACAATCCGCACAGGGGTTGTATATAAACCCCCGTCTCAAGGGGAGGAAATGGACAAGAAAATGATAGAGGGCATTCTCAAAATGGCTGAAAAAGGGGAGATACTATTGATGGGGGACCTGAATAAGCCAGATGTTAACTGGGTGACATGGACTGCAACCACATCCAAGAGCAGGGTCATTCTCGATGCCCTACAGGAGGCATGCCTTAGACAGCTAGTGGTGGAACCCACTCAGGAGGCTGCAATATTAGACCTGGTACTCTCAAATGGAGAGAGGATCACAAATTTAGAAGTCAGTAGACATCTGGGAACAAGCGACCACTGCACAGTGTGCTTCACAATAAACACAACCATGGAGACAAGCCATACAAAGAAAAGGATACTGGACTTTAGAAGGGCTGACTTTGGCATAATGGGTGAATACCTGAGGAATGCATTAGCAAATGGCCAGAAAGGAGGGGTGGAAGAACAATGGAGAAAAATCAGAACTGCCATCATGGAGGCAACAAGCCTTTGTGTGAAACAAATAAAGAAAACAAAGCGAAATAAAAAACCACTATGGTTCTCAAAAGAGGTGTCAGGGAAGGTTAAGGAGAAAAAGGCTTTATTCAAAAAGTATAAGGAATCACAGACAGAGCATGACAGGGAACTGTATCAATTAAAGCAGAAAGAAGTGGGGAAGGCAGTCAGAAAAGCAAAGGCCCAAACTGAGGAAAAGATAGCCAACTCAGTTAAGAAGAGGGCTAAAACCTTTTATAGGTACATTAGGGAGCATAGAAAGGTTAAGGGTGGGATAGTGAAGATTAATAAAGGACAGGGGAGGTGGGCAGAGGAAGACAGTGAAAAGGCAGAGATACTGAATGAATACTTTTGCTCAGTATTCACAAAAGAAGAAGAGGAGGAGTTACCTAAACCAAACAGTAGAAGCACTCTGGATAGTGGGGTTGACACCAGTCCATTTACAGAAGAAAGAGTACTGAAAGAACTCCTAAAACTCAAGGTGGACAAAGCAATAGGGCCTGACTGATTCACCCTAGAATCCTAAAAGAACTAAGGAGGACCTAGTGACACCACTGACCACACTTTTAACAAATCATGGGAAGATGGGTGGTACCTGAGGACTGGAGGAGGGCAGATGTGATTTCCACAAAAGTGGGAGCAAGGTAGAAGCAGGAAACTACAGACCTGTTTGTTTGACCTCAGTGGTGGGGAAAATGATGGAATCACTTCTGAAAGAAAGAACTGTTGAGTACCTAGAGGCCAGCGGGACACAGGACCCAAAGCAGCATGGATTCACAGCAGGAAGGTCATGCCAGACGAATCTAATCAATTTCTTTGACTGGGTGACCAAAGTAATAGACCAGAGAGGGGCTGTGGATATGGCCTATCTAGACTTTAGCAAGGCATTTGACACAGTCCCACACAAAAGATTAATAATCAAGTTAGCCAGCCTGGGAGTGGGTCCCCGGTTGGTAGCCTGGGTAGCAAACTGGTTGCACAACAGGACACAGTGGGTAATAGTGAATGGAATACATTCTGAAGAAAGGGGAGTTACTAGTGGAGTACCTCAGGGCTCAGTACTGGGTCCAGTCCTCTTTAACGTCTTTGTAGGTGACATGGCAGAGGGTCTGGAAGGAAAGGTATGCCTTTTTGCAGATGACACAAAGATTTGTAACAGAGTTGATACACAAGGGGGGGAAGAAAGGATGAGGAGGGACTTGGCAAGGTTGGAGGAATAGTCAGACATATGGCAACTTAGATTCAATGCAAAGAAGTGCAAAGTAATGCACCTGGGAAATAAAAATCCAGGAGAAGAGTACACATTAGCAGGGGAGGTACTAACGACAACAATAATGGAAAGGGATCTGGGTGTAGTCATATCAGATGACTTAAAGGTGGGTAAGCAATGTCAGAAGTCAGTAAGGAGAGCCAGGGGGATTCTGGGATGCATAGGGAGGGGCATCACAAGTAGAAAAAGGGAAGTGTTTATCCCTATACAGACAGTTGGTGAGACCCCATCTGGAGTACTGTGTGCAGTTTTGGAGATCTCATCTACACAAGGACATAGACAGGATGGAAGCAGTCCAGAGGAGGGCAACTAAAATGGTGCAGGGTCTACATCAGAAACCATATGAAGAGAGACTGAGAGAGCTTAATATGTATACCCTTGATGAAAGGAGGGACAGGGGGGACATGATAGAAACTTTTAAGTACCTCAAGGGAATCAACAAAGTCCAGGAGGGTAGCATCTTTCAGAAAAAGAGATACGTAAGAACAAGGGGGCACAATTTAAAGTTAGAGGGGGGATGGCTCAGGGGTAATGTGAGGACATTATTTTTCATGGAGAGAGTGGTGAATGCATGGAACCACCTTCCTGGAGAGGTTGTGGGGTCTAAAACAGTGGGGGAATTCAAACATGCATGGGACAGACATAATGCAATTATAGTGGGGGGTTGCAGGAAGTAGGCTGTTGGTTAACTAGAATCTGCAGCTTATCCAATAGGTAGGGAAATGGGCAGACTGTGTGGGCCAAGTGGTCCTTATCTGCCATCAAAATCCATGTTTCTATGTTTCTAAGAGAGGAATAATTTAAACAATAAAAAATGAAAAAGAATATTAATAAAGAAGATATATACATTCTACATGGGATACTGAATTTTTAAGGGAGTTGAGTGGGTTCTTTTCTTGAAGTGCCTCGGTAAGCTAAAGGAGTCACTTATTAAGGAAAGGCTGATAACATATCTAGAAAGGGAGGGCCTCCTAAATGACGATCAACATGGATTCACAGGTGGAAGATCCTGCCAGACCAACCTGATCGAATTCTTTGACAGAGTGACAGAGGTATGGGATCAGGGTGGGGCAGTGGACATGGTCTACCTGGACTTCAGGAAGACCTTCAACACCACCCCCACAGGAGGCTAATAGGCAAGGTAGGTAGCTTAGGAGTGGGGAGCAAACTCACAAACTGGGTAGAACATTGGCTGGAGGGGAGGACACAGAGGGGAGCGGTGAATGGAGAGCACTCAAACAAGGAAAAGGTGATGAGTGGGGTTCCCCAAGTGTCTGTGTTGGGACCCTTACTTTTCAACATTTACATGGGGACATCACAGAGGGTCTACAAGGGATGGCATGTCTGTTTGAAGATTACATGAAGATATCTAGTAATAGGGTTGACACAGGGGAAGGGAGGGTGGATAGTATGAGGGAAATTCTGGTTAGGCTGGAGGAGTGGTCAGAAAGGTGAAAGCTGCAGTTCAATACAAAAACGTGTAGAATTATGCATATAGTGAGTAATAACCCAAAGGCAGAATACTGGCTGACACACTTAGTATCTGGTTTTAAACTATCCAGAAAAAGGAAATACAACCACCTAAGTTTTATTTCATTTCCATTGTAGGGTCATCAGACTTTACCATGGCAAATATGGAATTGACATATTACAGATAGTCACATCTTGGCCTTAGTTATTGGTGCCACTTTTTGTAGAGATCGATCATTCATACTTTTATAGATCTGGTAAACCAATATAATTTGCTGCCACGATCATTTTTGTTTTGGTATTTGCAAATGTAGGATTATCTTAGAGCCCAGCTTCAAATTAAATCCCCACACCCAACTGACTGGCTCTCTGATATTTTATCTAAACTCACAATCTTGAATTCCAGTATTTACACTTGTGCATTCCCTTGAATTTCCCTGTTGAAAATGTTCTGTTGATGCACTTATAATGTTGACTATCAAATATACTTTATGTTATTGTATTGGATTTTTCTTGTGTGTATGTTTTCCCAATACCCTCCTGCCAGGACGCACAATGAGACAAGCAACTTGTAGCTCTGTATGTCCTTCCTGGTGAAACATTTCAATAAATCAATAAATAAACCACCTGAGAAATATTGCCAGGATCAAACCCCTGATTCCCCCTGATGACCTGCCCACCCTGGTGCATACCATCATGACCTCTAGGCTTGACTGCTATAAGGATCTTTTCTTTGGGGTCTCTAGAAGTACTCTCTGCTACCTGCAACTGGTTTAGAATGCTGCCAACAAGCTGCTGACTGGCCTCTCAAGGTCTTCCCGTGCAAAGTAGTCAGACTAGTGATGTTTTATTATGTTGCTTATTTGATGCTATGGTATTTATGTATTTATTGTTATGTGTTATTTTATTTGTTTTACTTAATCATTTACCCTTTGTTTTTAGTGTGAAACACCCAAAGCCTCCAGGATTGGACACTGTATAAATAAAATTTGCTTTGCCATACCTTGCCTGTGGGACTCAGCGTTAAACCTGAATGCCACAGCTGAACCAGTGGCACTGAGGGCTGAGGTGCCAGACTTCTTACCTTGCGCTATGCTGGCAACCTGGGTTTGGGAATGACTTTGGGTCACTGGTGTGCCAGCTTGGGATGGGAGGGTTGGACCTGGATCGATACCTGTGAATTATAGTATATTATATAATGGTAAGAAAATTTGTTGTATCCAGATTGGTCAGTTTGCACCTGGGACAGTGATGTTATTGAACAACAACATCATTGTATGAAGTCCAGGCACACACATGACCGCATTGCACAGCATAAAATCATGCTCCTTTCCCAAGTTACAGCAGCTCCAGTCAGCCAGCTTTAAATTACTTCAGCCCCCCCCTCGATAACATCACCATGCTCAAACACCATTTCCAATGTCAACCGAGGTAGTCACAGAAAATGCAGTACTATAGAAAGCAAAACCACTTAACCCTTAACTTTCATGCCCATTTTGACTATTCTTTTTTGTTTTGTCTCAGAAATGAGCAGCTTCATTGAACCGTGAAGATCATAACTACCAGTCACACAGTTCACTGATGCTGCTCACTTCAAACACCCATTGTTTGCCATCTGGTACAGTAGTAGAGACCAGACAATAAAAACTACTCACAAAAAAAATTCACTTTCTCTCCCTGATAATGAGTAGAGGGACAAATTCCTCCACACGTGACTCCTTGTGACTATTGCAGTGCATGCACAATTGATCATTGGCAGTCTGTCATTCCTTCACACACAGGAACAGAAAACCAAGCTAAATTAATCATGAAAACTGCCTCGGTTAATTGGTGTGACTATAGACGTATCTGTGTGTGTGTGTGTGTGTGTGTGTGTGTGTGTGTTGGTAGGGGAGCCATGCACACAAAGTAAGACCCACAGAATGACACAGACTGGTGAGGGGCAGCATGAAGAACAAGCACCACCTTCTGGACTACTTTTTCTTGTACTCACAATAAATGCCTCCAACACAAAAAGATACATAAATAAATAAAAATGTCTTACATTTGTTTTAGCTTTATTTTGTTATTTTAAAATGAGTAATTGTTTGATAGCAATAAGGCATGACAGGTTGTGTGTGTGTGTTATTGTGTAACAATGTCACTCCGTGGGTGGTAGAAGCACTTGGCTTCACCTCGTGCTTCAAACCACCCAAGAAATAACATTATTATACAATAACACACACCCTGTCATGTCTTATTGTTTAATGTAAATTCTGCTGGCACGTAAGGCAATTACCAAATGTTGGTTATCCCCACAGATTACTTCAATTGAAATGTGATACAACTTTGTATGTAATATCCAGCGGATGGAAAAACTTACAGCAAAGTTGTGTAATCAGTATCCTTCTTTTGAGTTACATTAGCATAGATGGATGATCTATATTATGGGAAAAAAGTCTGACTTTGTACCTTAAGTTATTGCTTTATGATTATTGGATATTCCTGTTTATTTGCCCTCTCACTGTAACTTATTCTTTGGTGGCTTTATACTGTACTTGGCAACTTTGACGTTTGTATTTTGGTGGCACGGTAGATTTTTTTTATTTTATATATGCCATATGTACAATTGTTGGAGACATTTAATAAAGACATACGTTTGAATGAAATGAAATATATGTGAACTATAGCTGAATTAAAAAAAAGGCAATGCTAGCATATGAGCATATACTGATTTTTAATTTTTGAAGAAGAACTTTCAAGGATTCACTGTCTCACTGTCACTGGCTATTGTGGGGGGCAAAATGGCGTCTGTTTCATTTTTGAACTCTAATGGCCCAAGGATTTTGAGCATGTACTGAATCCATGCTGGCAGGACCAGTTTTAGTTGTGAATTAAACACTTCTAACACACAGCTAACAACAAATCACATTGCTCAAAATATGTTGACCATTTTATAACATATTTTATGTACTGCAGAGGTAGGACTTTAACAAATTAGGCTAATAGACCTACTAAGCATTTTCATATTTTACAGCAAACACATCATCCTCTTCATTTCGTGTGGTTGCATTACTGTATGTTACCAGTATAAATGTCTGGGAATCCAGAACACACAGGACCTATATAGCAACAATGAACATCTGTGGCAGGACCTGAACCGATTACACCAATCATTAAAACGCAGCTTGGAGGAAGGGGAGTTGAATAAAACCAAAAATACATCTATATCCAACATTAAAGAATGTGACAGCATAATTTCTAAGTATTTAAGCAATAAATCATCAACACCTAATTAAATATTTAATACTAACAGACTCCGGAACAGAAGCAATTAAAATGTATAATCCTGATACCAAGATGTAGTTAATATATAGGTTTAAAAAAAAACAAATTGCTGGGAACATGTAGACGTGATCTTAATGTGGGTTACTGTGTTACAATAGATGCTATTTTGCTAAGCAGATGGAATAATATACAAGAATTGCGGTACAACCAGCTCCTGATGAAGAGCTGCTCAGGTTCAAGGCAATGGAGAACTGGGTACTATAGCTCTCAACTAACCCTCTCTGTTTTAACTGTACTATGTACTAAAAACAGCATTCTTCAATTTATATGTGCTCCTCCTAGTTCATTTTAAACATGGTTCAGCACAGTGTGTTTTTTTTTGTTTTGTCCTTCCTTATACTGGATATGCGCAGAATCATTCTGACTTGTTATTGTTGAGCTGAAAGTTGCTAGCCATTGCTGGGAGTTGTACTGGTTTGCATAACCCCCTCCAACATGTCCTGGTAATCTACTTATCTGCTTTCCTGTTTGCCAGTCAGCATTGCCTGTCCCAGAGCAAGTCTCTAATCTGACCACTGCCTGCTGCACTCACATATCTCCTACCCCCCACCATGGTGCCCCAGCACTACCGCTTGTTAACATTTATATCTTTATATCTTTAACTACTGTAACTAGACCTGCCTATTACACTCCTAACACATGCAAGCAAACAGTAAGACATTTCCCAGTGCTTGTTCACCTGCAGGTATTTATTCCCACACCCATATTGTGCAGCACAGTCCTGCCTTACAATGAATCATTTTCACACTTTTAGCTCCTAAATTTTGTCCCTGTATCTGTCATTAATCCTGTATATTTTCTTTTTTTTTTTTGTTAGTACTTTTTCTCCCTGGAAACTAGTCTGCCTTTTTTTTTACCTCTCACACATCCTGGCATCCTCCAGAATCTCCGGCCGCAGTCCCGAGGACTCCTCAGCTCCATTTTTGGGCACCACAGCTTACCCCCATGGCTTGCCTCACATGGCAGGGAGGTGGAGAACCCCCCCATGCTCTGCCGCCAGGACCAGATCCAGTACTGCTGCATACCCTTGGCGTCGAGCAGATCCCCCCAAGGAGATGGCCATCAAGCTGCTGTGACTGGTGCCCTTTTCCTTGTTCTGCCATGGCATGTGTGGCATGCAATGACGCCAATAGACAGGAGTGAGCACGCTACCTCATGCACTCCTTCCCGGAGTTGGCCCCAGCATGTCCACCACAGACTGCCTGTGCGCTGCATCATCCCCAGCCATCGCTAGAGGCCACCATCAAACTGACTACAGCATACCCCCCTCCCCAGGGAAGGAGAGCAGTCCTACAGGCACTCAATCTTTCTCCTCACCTGCCAACCCCCAACAACCCAGGCTCATTCCTGATCATATGTATTTTCTGTTTTGCTGGACAATGGTTTGACCCTTGTCCACCTGGTTAGGTAATATTTGGTACCAGCTCAACTACTGCTACAGACTTGCCTTATCTGCGTGTTTCTTCATTTCCTTGCTTCAAGCAAATATAAAAGTTGTCTCATCACAGGCATCCCAGGCTGTTTGCAGTATATTTCTATCAAGAAGCAAAACCTTTCTAAACCAGTGGCATTAGCTCCTAGTTACTGGTCATTGATCCTGTACCTGTTACTTTGTTTTCTCTTATAGGAAAGCAGTTTGAGTGTTGCCCATCAGCCTGGGTGATGTTTAGGCACAGCTGTTACTACTTCTCCAGAGATCAATTAAACTGGCAGGCAAGCAAGGACAAATGCATGGCACAGTCATCTAATTTAGTGGTGATCAGCAATAATGAGGAGCAGGTGAGAGATGAGCGTTTATATCAAGTGTTAGTTTTTGTTAACTAGATACCACTGAGCATAAGTATCCATATTCAGGGAGGACCCAGGTGCAAAGCACAATACATAAACAGACACAGTTTACATGACAATGAAGTGAACACACAGTACATTATCAAGATAAAACAATAAGCACCAATCATTCCTGAAAACATGTTGTTACTGCATTTATTTATTCTTTGGGAATTTGCAATGGTCTGAAGGGACAGCACCATAAATCATTTGTGGCAGAGCAATGAGCGCATACCCTGGCCCTCACAAGTGATGATAAACTGCCTATCCTGAGTCAGATGATTGCTTATTTAATATATACAACAGTAGTTTTATAGTTTTAATTTTTCAATCAGCTGTTATTTTGAAGCATTAACTGTTTCTCTTTGATTTCGGTAGCCAGCTTCAGTGCTACATTAGGCAATGGTGAAGTCATCACTAATGTGGAAGCTGCTCTCTGTTTGGTTCAAAATGCTACTATTCTGTCAGTAACACTACAAATATCCATTGTGACCACAGTAACAATAACCTATTTTTGATATATTTCTCCTACTGATGTCACTAGTAGAGATATAACTATTATGTTGTCGTCAGAAAATGGGCTTGAATAATACTGCATGTTTATTAACTGAAAGCACCGTCCAGACATGCATTTATTTTTTTTAAAATACCCCGTAAAAAATTAGCACAGCTGGCAAGTGCCCCATTACCAGCTGGTATCGCTATGCCAGCAAGAAATTCAGTTTTGAAAAGCCACCATTTTTATGTCACTTAGCAGGCAAGAGCCTCGCCGAGACTCAAACTGTCACCTGGCACAATGGCAGTCATCAAAAATAACAGGTAAAACTGCCCTATAAGCATTTCTGTCTGCCCACTTTCAAAGAAAACTGTTTCTCTACACAGATCACTTGCAGTGCTTACCATTAAACCCCTAATTCTGCCCGAAGACCTGCAATCATTAGTTCCTGCCTTTGTAACATCCAGGCTTGATTACTGTAATTCTCTTTACCTCTGGGTCAGTAGAGGGAACTCTTTACCTTGGAGTCAGTGGAGGGAACCTCTACTAGCTGCAGCTAGTGCAGAATGTGGCACCCAGGCTGCTTAAGGGGTTTGTCAAGGTCCTGTAATGTGACGGGGTCTGCACTTTCTGCCAGTCTGGTGGAGGATTCCCTTCAAGGTGGGCTTGCTCACCTATAAGGCCCTATACAGATTGGGCCCTGGTTACCTGTCAGACATTCTTACCTCTGCCAAACCAGTTCACTTCCTTCATACCTTAACCAGGGGCATCCTGGCAGTTTAGAGGAATAGCCAGGCTAAAAACCTCAGTTGATCATTCATCCTGGGTACTACATCGGCAATACCCAGAAGTATTTTAAAAACAAACTAACAAAAAAATACCAACAGATTAATGAATTAACTGACCGGCAGCTAGATTTGGGGGGAGATGGCATGGAAGTGGAAGCTTGCACCCTCGTACAATCCCACTCACATCACTCTGTTCCGCCCATTACAGTCTCCACTGTGATCAATCAAATACGGACAGACAGTACAAGACAGTAGACAGCTGAAGATCATTTGCCACTCTGGTATCCAACGTCAACATGATTCTCTGAATTGAACTGAAAACAGGAACAAAATAATAAAGGAGGGAGGTAAAGAAAAACAGACAACATTAAAGTAAACTGTAGTGACCTTTATTGGCAAATATACCAGTAAATTCACTGCTTTACCAGTGAAACTATTTTAAATACATTCTTAGTCATTTATTTTATTTTTTGAATAGTACAGAAAAATGCCATAAGGTGGCTGTTTTCTAAGTGCAATAATACCCTCCAGGATACGGCAGTATTAGGCAATACCAGAACTTGCAGGGGATTGTCATTTGGGCACAGATCTAGAAGCACAGGATGACCAGAAGCAGTTGTAAAATCCGCAATGAGTGTTTTATTACTATTAATAACAGCAAAATAAAAATAAAAGTTGTTCAGAATAATTATTTACAAAGGCAGTACAAACAGAGAAAACAAAGCCTTCATCTAAGTGCTTCTTCTCCATTTCAAATCTCAGTCTCGTCTCCCTGACAAAAATTATTGCTGCTCTTTTTATAACAAGTCTTTACACGGAACTCATTAAGGAGACATTGTTTTTCACAGAATGTTCTTGTCAGTTTCCTTCCTTGCAGGTGCAGAAAAAGAACATAATAACCCAGAACTGACCTCTTGTTGTCAGCTCTGCAGAGATTTTGCAAACCAGCATCTCAGGTTAACCTCTTGAGTTCCAAATAGCATTCTGCAATCATTTCAACAGTATAACCACACACATTTCAAACCAAAGCATCCAACTTTCACAAAGATTTGCACATGCTGTTATAACTGCAGATATGCAAGGGGGAGAAAAGACAGAAACAGTAAGTGAAGGCAGAGAGATAGAGAGGCAAAGAATCTGGAAACCATTAGAGTGGTCAGTTCCTAGGTCTCACAAGAAAATTTGGTTGCGCAACCAGACTGACAAGAGACAGAAAAGGAGAGGACAGAACAGATCCCCATATTTAACTCTTTCTGCATAACTAATGAGACAGGGCCTTATTCAACATTGTCACAGGGATATAAGGTCCTCTGTCTGCAGCCTTGGGCCTCCTTATGTCCCTGAGTAGTCAGGTATAGCCCAATACTGCCCACTCTGTCTAGTATTACTACTTGCTTTTTACTCCCACTCCTGTTGTACAGCTTATATTTAGTTATGCAATATTCAAAGTTCAAGGTTTTTTATTAGGTGTTCAACATTTCTGTCTTTACACTATTTAAAATACAAAACAAGACCAAAATAAAATAATACAAAAATAAATAAATAAATACACTGTACTCAAGACATAAAACAGAGTGTAAAATACAATAAAGAAAAAGAACAAATGCAGCTGAAGTACAGTTATCTATGTCAATGAGTGATGAAAGCGGGCCTGCATAAGTGGCTGAATGCATGGTGCTATAGCTAATTCTGCCCTAACAGAATGAAACAGAATGGCCAGGAATGCCCGTAAGCCACTTTTCGTTGTGGTCTGCCATTGCAGTCCAGTGCAACTATAACCATTAAGAAGTTTAATCCAGTTTCTCTCTGAATATAACCTGTGACTTTTTATAAAATGATCTGAGCTGATTTGTTTTCCAATACTGTATGTAATCGTTCTGCCTTAAGTTTTTTGAGCCTCACTCAACTGGATTTCCTCTGGAATGCCTATAAATGCACCATAGTTCTCCCTTTACCAAAGGGAGGTGACTCTTCCACCACGGGGAACTATCGTCCCATATTACTCCTCCCAATACTCACCAAACTTCAGGAGCATCTGGTCCACTCGCAACTTTCCGCCTTTCTACTTCTGCCTTCTTCACCCCCTTTCAATCTGGTTTTAGGAAAGACCACTCTACCACCACTTCCCTTCTTAGGCTTAATGATTCCATTCTCTCTGGAATGGATAGTGGTCCAATAACTTCAGTCATTTTTGTCAACCTTGCTAAGGCTTTTGACAGGGTCTCCCACCCCCTTCTCCTAAGTAATCTGAATTCAGCTGACCTCTCTAACTTAGCCATTAGCTGGTTTACCTCCTACCTAGTAGGTAGAACCCAGTCAGTCAGAATTGCTAATACCACTTCTCCCCCTCGGGATAAACACTGGAGTGCCTTAAGGATCAGTCCTGGGCCCCCAGTTATTTTCCATTTTCTTGAACTAACTCCCATCAGTCCGTACCACCTCATCAATCCACATGTACACTGATGATACAGTCCTCTTCATCTCTGGTAAATCCCCCTCTGATGTTGCTTCTAATCTCCAGCATGACTTTGAGAAAGTTCAGATCTGGTTAAGCTCCCATCAGCTGTACCCCAACACTAAGAAAATAGTTCCATGACCTTCAGCACAAGACAAAGACTCTCTAAGCTAGCAAAACTACCATCCTTCCTCACCTTTGGTGGTATAACAATCAAGGATACTTTCTCCTTTAGGTACCTTGGGGGTCTAGCTTGACCAGCACCTCAACTTTCCTGGACACATAGACTTTATCTTGCAAACGCTGTGTCCTAAACTAGAAGCCCTTTACAGGAACCAAAGCTGTGAAACTCTCCCAGCTAGGCAATAACTCATCCAGAAAATGATTCTATTTTTGACTACTGTGACACGGTCAACAGTGCTGCACCACAGTCTTCCTTAACCAGATTGGATACCCTCTTTAATACCTTCTGCTGTTTCTCCCTGTATGCCCCTCCACTCACTCAACACTGTACTCTATATCACTCAATTTCTCTTCATTGGCTGGAAAACCAGTGTCTAACTCACTGTTTGAAATTTGTCTCTAAATTTTGGTTTTGATCTCTACCTCCCTTCCCCTCATCTATCAACTTCCCTGGCCACCTGCCCTCCAGCTCTGCACTCCCTCAGATCTAGTGACTTGTGCACCTTTTCCATCCCACAGCGCTCCACCTCCTTTGGCCAAACAGCTTTCTCTCACAGTTCCCATCACTATGGAATGCACTGCCCCACCAAATTAGACTTTCCTCCTCCCCTGGTCCATCTCAGCCTCCCTTCAAAACTTCCTTTCTATCACTTGCAACTGCCCCTTGCTCCTTACTCTTCCTCCTCAAGCCCCCTGTTCACTTGGCATGTATAAACTCCTAGCTAATCCTGCACACTACACTTTTTGAACTGCAGTAAAATAGCATGTTGTAAACGAGGCTATACTATCTGCATTGGGAAAAATTATACTGTATTGAATTTTATCCAGAGTCTCCTTTTTTCCATATTATTTGTAATAGCTCTTATTGATATGCAATATCTCTAGTTTCTGATGATGTAAATAAAGTTGTATGTAAAAAAAAATGTAGTTGTTGATGAGTGTACTCCCATTGTTTCCTCCCCCCAGAACACTCTGTGAGATGAGCAATTTCTAATTGTTCAGTGTGCCTTTCCTGATAAAACTTTTCCATAAATAAATAAATAAACTGCTTATTGCAACTTTTCTTTTTGTGATTATCTGTTTGATGTGGAACCTTTGTAAATGAGTGCTAGTGTTCAAAGGCAATCTCCAAAATATTCCAATAAAATAAACAATTAAACAAGATTAACTTTATTGTGAGGTTCGGGTCTAGCTACCTACATTCCAGCCAAGCACTGGCCCCTATGCACAAAGCAACATAAGGTAAATGCCACAGGCACGTACCTCACCCGTGGAGCTTGACACCTGTGGGCAGGTGTGCACCTGGTGGCATTCATGACTACTGGCCACCTGTCTATGGCCCCAGCCCTCTTGCATGCAGGTTCATGCAGGGTGTATGGGGACAGAGTCACAAATCTAGGTGGGCATCCAATTGGATGCCCATCCCTGGTTCCCACTGTGGATCCCTTACGTGGCTGGGCACATGTCAGCTGAACACCCCAATGTATGTCAGAAAGCTGGCAGCCATGGAGATGTGTGGAGGGCTGTGCTGCTGGCTGTCCTGAGCCATGGCACCAATGGACCCATCCGGGGGGCGGCAGTCAGTGCCGTGGGTCTATGGGGGGTACAAATAGTGACTGGGGTGTGGCTCAGGGATGGGGCACAAGGCACATCTGTGTGTGTGTGTGTGTGTGTGTGTGTGTGTGTGTGTGTGTGTGTGTGAAGGGGGCTTGCACTACCTGGGCCAGGGGCCCTCATGGGGGGGCTTTGTGGACCAGGGACAGGTGTTGCCAGCAGGGTGTGTATGTGCTGTGCCCCTGTAGGTGCCTGGTCAGCACTGTGTTGGTCACTGGGCAGCATGGGCATGGCAGTGAAGTCCTGGTGTGGGGGGTGCTACATTGGGGGACAGGCCTGCACTGTGTGTGTGTGGGTGCCTCCAGTGTTTGGGGTTGGGGCTGGCCAGTGCTGAGTCGGGGGATGCCTGTCTGCTGGGGGGGACGTTCGAGTTTCCAGAGTGCATGGGGGCAAGATGAATAGGGGACATCAGCAGGGTTCTTTCCAGCATTAGAGTCACCCTCCTATACATCCCAGTGAGCATCACTATGAGCCTTGGTGCATGGCGCGTAGTACTAGCATGCCCCTGGAACACCCCCAGTGTGTTGCTGTCCACACCACCCAGGGAACTCCAATAGTGGAGTATGTCCTAGGTGCATAGGTGCTGCATGCCCTGTCTGAGCACCCCATGCAGAGGGTGCAGTTGATGTGGCGTGGCTACATACCACAGATATGTGGCATGTAGCCACTCCTCCCATTCATGCACAGGCCCATATTTGGTAATCTCCAAAGCAGTTAATGCCTAAGTCGGGCAAACAGGATCCTTAAATGAATGTCATATAAGCAGCTAGTATTATATCTAAAGCTCAACACTTACCAGAAAATGTAATTAATGTAAAAGACCCGTTAATAGCTCTGAAGTAGGTAGTTAGGCTCAATATAACTGTATCAAAAGCAGTACTCATTTGTTTCTCAGTAAGTACCTAGCTGTTTACATAAGCCTTGGATATTGTTTTAGTAAGAACATGTCTCTTTAGGCGTGTTTACACTGCATCATTAGTACTGCAATGACCCAAGCTCTCAGGTTTTATTTATTGATTTTAATTTGTTCCCCAGGAGAGACACACTGAGCCATGGCTCATTTCCAGGTGCGACCGGGGTAAAGGGAGTGGGGAGGTTACAGTCAAAATGGTTTACACAATCGTAGTACAATAGAGATTGACAAGCAATATGGCAGGCAGTACAACAGTATGCAGGTTTACACAGTGTGAGATACAATTTGACCTTTCAAACATAGCTATAGAAAAGGTGTACTTTAGAGGTTATTTCAGAGTACAAATAGAAAGCAATGGGTTGTACATGGTGAGGTAGTAATACAGGTGTGTTGAATCAAATTGGGAAGCATAGAGATACTGTGATGTAAGATTCTGTAGTGAGGAGCAGTGTTAGATTTAGTGAGAGGAATGCAGGATGGGTGGATTTTAGAGGGGCAGGGAGTCAGGCAGAATCAGAAAGGATTTATTAGGGGTGTACACTCTTGGGGATGAGATGATGAAAAAGGAGGAGGGTGAAGGCATGATAGGAAGTAGTAGAGTAGGGGGATGAACAAATGAGAAGTGCTAGATGATTTGGGGTTTAAATGCAATATGAGGCTTGACCAATGTGAAACTGTTTTCAGGAAGGAAGATAGTATTTACAGGGGCAGGTGTTTGCTTGGCTAGTCATGAATGACAAAGCAGGTTTTAAGAAAGGGGCTGAGGGAGAATGTCTGACACAGGAAGGAAGGGTGTTCCTGAGCAAGGGTGATCAGTAGGAAAATGCTGCTGCCCCAGAACATGAGGAGGGCTGTGGTAGGGAGAAAGTGCTGGTGTCTTTAGGTCGAAGGGGGTATGATGTCACAGAGGAGAAAGACAGAAGTGAGGTTAGATAGGAGGGTAAGGACCCAAACCAGTATTCTGAGATGAAGAGAGAGAAGTAGAGTAGGCGTTGGTGATGAAGAGGAGTTGGGGAAAGGGATGTGTACAGGGAGTAGTGGTGTGTGTGGGGGTGGGAGCATTTAGGCCAAAATGACAAAAGGCATTGTAGAGGGGGTTCCATGTGACAAGGGTGCACCATGACAGGTGACTGGAATGTAGGCCCAGGAATGACACCAAATGGCACAGCGGTGCATGGGAGGAAATGCTAATCTGCAACCAGGCACACCACACAACTGTGCACATGAAAGATCACCGAGTGGCAGAAGCAACCCCTGCAGAATGCTGGATAATAGGTGTGGGTGAATGTCAGAAGAGTGAACCGCAGAATTAAAAACAAACAAACAAAAACATGCAACCAACACCACCATGACAACAGAATGGCTTGGACACAAATGGGTCATGCGGGGGGCAAGGAGGCACACCAGGGTGTACAGACGGATGGCCCATGGGCACACAGGCCCCATGCAGCTTGTGACTGGATAGACAGAGGGTGTGAGCAAAGGAGCAGTGCAGCAGAGCATGGGGGCATTACAGTGATGCCACACAGGTGTTTGACAGGTATGGTGTGCAATGCACCTAGAGGCAGGAGCCAGCAATAGAAAAGGTGTATGAAGGACACCAGCACAGGCGTGCATGGTGTCGGTGCAGAGGGTGACACTGTAGGTGGACGGCACAGCTGCGGGCACAGGTACATGGCACAGAAGCAGCAACAGAATGAGACAGTGTCTTTCAGGAGTGGTGTACAGTCTGCATCAGGGGACATGCAGGCCAAAAGTGGTAGCAAGCTGTCAGTGGCAACTGCAGGGCAGGGACCTGCATGTTGTGAGATGGAGCAGGCAATGTGGGCACAGCACATAATAATAACAATAATAACTTTATTTGATATAGAGCCTTTCATGCATCAAGGTGCTGCACAATCAGCTAAAAACAATGAACAATAAATACAGATAAAAATCAGTGGAATTCTAGGTATGCTTTCCCCCACAAGAAGGTCTTCAGTTCCTGCTTAAAGCACCCCACTGTCCTGCACTCCCATAGCTGATGGGGCAGAGAATTCCAGAGGGTAGGTGCCACAAACCCAAAGGCATGCGCACCCAATGACTTTAAACTTACCCTCAGAATCTCCAGCAACCCCTCGTCAGCTGAGCAGAGCTGTCACAGGGGGGTGTAAGGAACCAGGGGCTCTTTCAAGTAGTCAGGACCCTGTCCATGTAGGGCTTTGTAGGTCAATAGACATACCTTAAAGGTGATCTGCCACTGAATAGGCAGCCAGTGTAGATCGCACAGCACAGGGGTAATACGAGTTCTTCTCGAAGCCCCAGTCAATAAATGTGCTGCAGCATTCAGCACTAGCTACAAGCAGCGGATATCAATCCTAGGAAGCCCTAGGTAAAGGGACTTGCAATAGTCAAGGCACAATGTCACAAATGCATGGACCAAGACAGGTCGCTGGACGGAACAAGGTGCTTGATCCTAGCAATGTTCCTAGGTTGGTAAAAGGCCAGCTTGATGACTGCCGACACCTGATGACGAAGGGTTAGGCCATCATCAAGCACCACTCCTAGGTCACGCACCTGATCAGAGGTGAGAATCTGTGCTCCCCCCAGGACTTGACCGGAGGGGAGCCCAGTCCTCAACCCCTCAGACCTATGGCCCGGGTCCATTACCAAAACCTCAGTCTTTCCTGGGTTCAACTTTAAACCGCTGGCCTTCATCCAGTCTTGGATTTCAATGAGGCAGCTGTTCAGTACTGAGATAGCACTAATCTGGTCGGGGGCAAAAGACAGATAGAGCTGGGTATCATCAGCATAACAGTGAAACCTCAGCCTATACCGTCTTACAATGTCTCCGAGGGGCAGCATATACACTGCAAATAACATGGGGGACAGCACCAAGCCCTGAGGTACCCCGCAAGGCAGAGGAAAAAACACCCTAGACAACTCTCTGTGTTCTACTGGCGAGGAAGGATGCAAACCATCTGAGAACTGATCCAGGGAGCCCACAGATGGACCTCAAATGCTCGAGCAGAACCCCATGATCTACAGTATCAAAGGATGATGATAAATTGAGGAGAACCAAGATGGAACGGTGTCTCTGATCTCTCGCCATCAGGAGATCATTGAGCACCCGAACTAGAGCAATCTCAGTACTATGCCTCCTATGAAAACCCGATTGGAGTGGTTCATAGAAATTATGGATGGTTAAATGGTTCTCCAGTTGAGCTGCCACAACTTTCTCAATAACCTTCCCCACAAAAGGAAGGTTAGAGATAGGCCTGTAGTTTGCTAGGTTCTCCAGGTCTAAAGAAGCTTTCTTCAGGAGAGGTGTCACCACCCCCACCTTCAGGGAGCTAGGAAACTCACCCGAGTCCAGAGAGCACCAGACAATCCGAGCTAAGACCGGGCCTATGATGTCATTACAACTCAAAATTAGGGAAGTAGGGCCCAGATCTAACCTACAGCTGGTGGGACGCATCACCTGGGTAATCCTCATAATCTCTATGAGCTCTGGAAGATCAAAGGTACTCCAGGAAACTCTGGGCTCTGTGACACAACACCGACCAACAGCATCCCCCATAGAGTGAAGTTGGGGGCATTCCTGCTTGATGTCGGCCACCTTATTCGCAAAGAAATGAGTGATCTCATCACAATCCTTTTGTGAAAAGACTCGAGGAAACTGCCAACAGGCTGGGTTGCACAGCCTGTCAACAGTTCTGAAGAGTTGAGCCGGTCGGTTCCGTGCAACAGCAATTTCCCTGGACAGGAATTCTGCCTTCTTATGGGAAATTTCTGTTTGATAGAGTTTATCATGCTGTAACAAAATAAGGTGGTCGGCATCTAAGGCAGTCCTCCGCCAATGACGCTCTAACCTATGCCCCTGTCACCGCAATTCCCTAAGAGTCCCATCAAACCATGGGTCCCCAGGGCGAAGTGGGAGGGGGCGAACTCAGGCAGGAGCAATCAGATTGAGGGCTGAACAGATGGTCATATTATAGTCTGCGACTAACTGCTCGGGATCTGTGCTGGCCTCATCCAACAGCGAGAGGTCCATCACCGCCATCAGGTCTTCAGGGAGCACATCCCGCAAAGAGCGATAACTAACCATCTCCACAGGGTCGACCTACCCAGGGGGGCCAATTAATTGAACCCAATGGTGAAGTGGTTGGACAAACTGACCGGTTCCACCACCAAGTCGGAGGCCTCGATCCCCAGGAGGAAGACCAGGTCAAGGGAGTGACCACCTTTGTGAGTAGCTGAGGAAACAACCTGTGTGAAGCCCAGAGATGTCATCACCTGGAGGAAGTGCTGACCAAAAAGTGAATATTCGTCGTCGACCCCGGACATTGAAGTCACCCAGAAGCATCAATACAGGTGACTCCAATGTCATGTCAGCAGTGAAGTCTGCTACATCCTGCAGGAATAGCTTCTCATCACCTAGTGGATGGTAGATGAGGGCCATCCTGCACCCCACTCCAGCTACCACAGTAAACTCGAATGCCCTGGCCTCCTCAACTGGTAAACCAGTCAGGCCCAATTCGTTCTTAAAACAGACCGCAACCCCTCCCCGTGGTCCAATCTCGGGCGATGTATAACCGAGTACCCGGTGGGAATAGCCGCCTCCAAAATAGGGGCAGCATACCCATCTAACCAGGTCTCGGTAATGCAAACCAGATCTGCTATACCCACAAAATCTCCAATAACAGCAGTCTTGTTGCAAACAGATGTGGCGTTGCATAACAGCGCCCGAGTTGGACGAGTTTGGTGAGCTGTCCTAACTACTTGCCCTCCCAAAAAGGAGGTGCCCTTGGGTATGGGAACCAAAACAGGATCACCACGTTCCAGCCGCCATTTCACCCAAGGGTGTCTTCTGGTCCTGATCACCCCTATGGGAGAGCACCACTCATTCGGGCTCCGCTGTTTACGACCCCACTCCCACCCCCGACACCCCCCCTCCATGAGCAATCCCCAAAGCTCGACAGCATTGGTAGATGGAAGTGGAAGGGGGGAGAGAATGGGCAGATGGCGTGGAGGCACTGGAACAGGCTGGCAGTCAGGAATGGTGGTTGTGGGGGACAACTATGCAGCACCCAACGATGGCTGGCTACATCTGGAGTTGGAAGTTATATGCCAGGCTCCTCAGGTAGTCTATCACAGTGCACTGGCTGTAGTCCTCTTCAATGATCTCAATCCACCATGTCAGGTCCCTGTACTTCCTGTGCTTTGCTGTGGTGCCACCACTTGGAGACGAGCTGCTCAATGAGGATCTCGTTCAGGCACTGTTCCTCACGGAGGCAATCAATGAAGCTCCAGTTCCCATGATGGGCATCACCAAGACAGGTGTTACTGGCCCTGTGCCAGCCCTTAGGAGAATTGTTCAGACATGCCAGCCCTGCCCATGTGGCATTGTACATCTTCCATGCCTCCAGCATGAACAGAGGCCTGCGCCTGGCCATGCATCTAACGGGACAGCCAAGCCATGTCTCCTCAACATAATAGAATAGGTCTCAGCAGGTCCTCATTCACCTGATAGTATGCAGATTAACACAGGGTGTAAAATGCTTCCAACATGTCACCAATGGGCACAAAGGCTAGTGTGAGCACCATCCTGGTTTGCAGGGCAAACTCCTCATCCATGGAATAACATTGGAGGACCATGGGTGACCACTGTATGCACTGCCTTAGGGCCTGGCTGAAGTGAAAAAAGTAGCCCTTCAGCTACACCCCTGGGAATACCGTGGTGAACCCACACCAGGCCGCACTCTCAAAGTCCATGAGCGCTGTACAAAGTGGATGTCACCCACCAGCCTACGCACCTCTGTGAAGACCCTGAGGTACACCTCCTCCCAATGGCTGCACATAAGGGCATAGACTGAGGGTATGATGATGTCTGAATGGTATAGAGTTGCCTGAAGAGGGGTAGTGCGGTGTGAAAGGTGCCATCGAGGAAACAGTCCTCGCTGTCACTCACCCAGGAAGCATAGTGTTTGTTGTATTGTGAACAGCAGCACCCTGTCATCAGTCTGGCTGTTGTCATACAGGAGGAAGGGCACCCCTGTGCAGGTGACATGGTACTCTGGGGGTACGTCCAGGTTCTTGACAGTGGCAGGCAAGGCTGGGAAGCCCCGTGCAGCTTGCTAGACATGATGTACTGTCTTCTTCAAGAGAGGTAGGGTGGGCAACCTGCCTGCCACAGCATCCGTCACCCCTGAGGTGCACTGGATGATCACCTGTCCAGTGCTCTCCATGCCTGTCCATGCCCTGGCATGGACATCAGCCATGACCCTGTGCACACCAACCTCACCAGCATCAGGGACATGATTGTGGTTCTGCCCCTGGTGCACCACATGGTCAGCAACTGTGTGTACGCATGCCTGGCATCTGAAGCGGTTGTACTGAGCACACCGCCTGCACACATTCACTCTCATAGAAACATAGACTTTGATGGCAGATAAGGACCGCTTGGCCCACCTAGTCTGCCCATTTCCCTACCTACTGGATAAGCTGCAGATCCTAGTTAACCAACAGCCTATTTCTTCCTACCCCCCCCACAATAATTGCCTTATGTCTGTACCATACATTGTTGAATTCTTCCATAGTTTTAGACCCCACAACCTCCTTAGGAAGGTGGTTCCATGCATCCACCACCTTCTCTGTGAAAAAATACTTCCTCACATTGCCCCTGAGCCGCACCCCGGCCCCATCTTCAAATTGTGTCCCCTTGTTCTTGCACATCTCTTTTCGGAAAGATGCTACCCTCTTGGACTTTGTTGATTCCACTGAGATACTTAAAAGTTTCAATCATGTCCCCCCTCTCCCTCCTTTCCTCAAGGGTATACATATTAAGCTCCCTTAGTCTCTCCTCATATGGCTTCTCTTGCAGACCCTGCACCATTTTAGTTGTCCTCCTCTGGACTGCCTCCATCCTGTCTATGTCCTTGCAGTGATTATTATTGGATTTTGTGATAGGTTGCAAGGCCATTCACAAGGCAGAACACCACAATCAAAGTACACCGTTACCTAACATTAGGACTCCAAATTGTTGTAACTTTGGACAAGATTTTGGAAATAAATACATTTCCCAGACAATGTATCTTTAAAATTCCCCCGTCTTTATCAGTTAAAAATCACCACTGTAATCTAGGTATGTAATCCCAATAATTACATTGTGATTGTGTTTCAGGCTTTAAAAAGCCCCACAACATGTTTGGGACACCTCTCACCTCCTTAACTCGGCAATATACATATCTCGACAGGGACAGTAGGGGTCTCCCCTTCTGGCTTTGCAGAAATGTGGGATTCTCCATCCTGTGGATGTCAAAAGTCCTAAGACACTCTCCCTTTATAGGCAGCTGCCTTTTCAAGCCTTACATGGTCACATGACTGGCGATGTCATGAAGGTGGAACATCAGGTGCACGATCACATCCTGCAGGCAGCGTGTAGAAAAAGGGAGCACCTCCCACAGGGTGGGTTTTGCAGTGCAAAAGGATACTACTCTAGGCTATGGCTGCATGTGTTCTGCATCTCAATGCAGTGCTGTGCTCCCACAGATGGATCCAATGTACCACTGCAGTTCCAGGAACCTGCTCCGAGTTCTCAAAGAGTGTGTCCACTACCATTACAGGCACACTCCTGTCAAGGATATGTGACACAATGTACACTGTGTTATGTCTCTGCTCATTCTTGAACCCACGACCATTGTCTTACCACACTGTACTGCATGCCTGCCTAAGCACTACCTAATGCCGCATGCCACGATGGCTTAATGGGTACAGCGGCGCTAGGCATTTCAGTCTCCTGTTGGACTGTTGATGCTGTGTTGTGGCTGTGGGAGCCCACTGCATGTGGCATTGTGCCATGCAGTCTGCTGCTTGTGGGGGTGGGGGCATCCACACTGTACACTGCATGGGGGGGCATATGAATATTAACAGCAGTGGCTTGGGGAGGGTTTGGGCAAGATGAGGTCGGCATCTGTTCCCTGCCTGTCAGGTTTGTGTCAGGTGTGCCTGCACCAGTGTGTCACCTCCAGTGGGATGGGGTCTTGCAGTCTTGTGTGCTATGCATGGCGGCATTATGAGGGGGTGGGATTGCTGTATCATAACCGTGGTGGGGGGCATTGTGTGGCTAACACCTGGTTTGTGGGTGTAGGGCAGGGATGGGGAATGCTGGTCCATTGCTTCATGGGCAGGTGTTATGCCAGGGGGGAGACTCATGTTGCACTAGGGACCTACCTGCCTTGCATGTGTGCATGTCCCTTCAGGGTATGGGCACTGCTTGTGGGTAGACTGTGTGTGTTACACTCATGTGTTAGCACACCAGCGCACTATTTTGGGGTTCACCTTAATTGATAATCACCCTTTTTGTAGTTGCCCTAATGCCCAGTCACTCTATTGTTGGTTGCCCTTATTGCTAATCACTCCTAGTGCCAGACACCCTTCTGACGTACAGTTCACCTGTTATGTACCATCATGCACTGTTGCTGTCATGTATCAGTAACCAAGCATGGTGTGTCAGCGTTATGCTTCTGTGTCATGTTGACAAGATATATTTGAAGGAGCTTTCATCACTGGTTACCATAGAGGGAGTTCATTCTGGCTAAATGGAAGGCTGGGGTGGTGCTGTACACTACATCATCATAGACAAATGATGGGATAACCATTTTTGTGAGGAGCTGCCACCATGTAGATAGGGAGCGGGTTTCTTTGCTTCTGTACATCAAGAAAAGTTTGGGGCAAAGTTTTGCATGAATTGAATATGCTCAATGTGTTTTGCATAGTCAAGATGGGAGTCAAGCCAGATCTCTTGGTATTTATAATGGGTGAGCATGTTGAGTAAAGAGACGTCCAGTGTAATGTAAAAGAGGGGGTGAGGTGGGTAACAAGTTTTTGGGGTGTTCCGAATGTCATTGACACAGTATGTTCTACATTTACTTTTAGGACATTTTTGCCAAACCAGTAGTGGATCGAATGGAGATCTGCCTGAAGCTGGCATTTGACTCCATTGGTAGAGGAGCCAGAGAAGAAAAGAAACGAGCCGTTGGCATACATGTGTATGTTTGCCATGGAGCATGCCAACAGGAGGTCATTCAAGAAAATAGAGAATAGTATGGGGCCAGAATGGAGCCTTGGGGAACACCTGCTTGGATTGGAAGGGAGGGGGGAGAGGGCACCACCAACATGGACTTGTTGGGTTCTGTCAGAGAGATATGAGTTGAACCAGTGTACAATTTCTGGGGTGAGACCAATGATTGTTTAGGAGGAGAGAATGGGAGAAGGAGTTGAAGGCCTTAGCAAGGTCTATAAAACTGGTTACAGCTATCTGGTCTTGATCCATGCCAGAGAGGATTGAGTTTGTGATACATAGTAGGGAGGGGATGATGGAGTGGTTTACCCTGAAACCAGATTGATATGGGGAGAGGAAATCCGAGGAATTTAGGTATACGGAGATGAGAATGGACTAGCTATTCTTGGATTTTGGCAAGATCTTGGAACAGGGATATAGGCCTATAGTTGCCGGGTTGAAGGAGGCCACACCGTTGTATAAAGGAAGGACTTGGGCAGTCTTCCAGGCTTTTGGGAATGAGCATTAATAGAATGGTTGGTGTAACTTGTGGGTGAGTAGGAGGGATATTGCGGAGATGAATAAACATAGAAGACAGGGATCTATAGAGTCTGGACAGCATTTATTTGGATTTAATGAGGCCACAGCTTTTTAGACTTCTTGGATTGAAATGGTTGGGAAGGGGTAGCCTTGGGATGGGGGAGTGGTGAGGAGGGGGGATGGGTTGGAGGAGTTGGATGGGAGAACTGCACAAGTGGTGAGAAAAGGGTTTAGTGCATCTGCGACTGTAACATGGTCAGTTATTAGAGAATCATGTATATATAAGGTAGAGGTGGAGTACTGGGAAAGGGGGCTATAGGAGAGAGTGAAGTTTAGACCAGAAATTTGCAGGGGAGGTTTGAGAGGATTAGAGAAGGGTATGGATGCAAGTGGCCTTGGCTGTCCTGATTGCCTTTGTGCAGGTGTTACATAGAGCCCTGTATTTGTATTAGATCTTGAGACACTTGGAAAGCTTTTCATAGGGCCCAGACTTTGTCTCTGGATTTTCATAAGTGAATGAGGCCTGCAGAGACCCAGGATAGGTGGCACTGTTTCACTCCAGGGTGCCTGAGAGGGGCATGGTGGTCCCATACTTTGAGAAGGAGGAGGGCAAACTGGGAGAGGGCTGAGTCAACATCTGGGGCAGAGTACACTGCTAACCAGTTAGTAAATTGTAACTCATGCAGTGGTGAGTCAATGAAGAGTAAGCAGCAGGAACGGATCCAGTGGTATGTGGGGGAAGAATGAGGAGTGTGGACTTTTCAAACATAATAAGTTATGAGATGATCACTGAACACATCTGGTAGAATGCCTGCAGTGAGGATTCTGTGAGGGTGGGATGATGGAACCAATCAAGGAGAGAATGGTTTAAGGTAGAGAGGTTTGGGCAGGTGGATTCTTTTATGAGCTGTGTGAGATTTAGTGATTCAATGATATCTGTGAAAGGTTTATGACAGGGGGATTTCCAGTTAAGGTTGAATTCCCCTAATTTAATTTGTTCATGAGATGGGGAACAAGTGACTTATGAGGAGATAAGTTCAATCAGGGATGGGGGTGAGAGTTTAGGGGAGGCATATGTCACAAACCCATTCCTGGGGGTCAGGCCCACTGAGCTCATAGTGCCAACCCTTAAGTGCAATCCATGATGGGGGGGAGACAGTGATAACCTCTTTGTCCCTTTTAAATGCTCACTGAGGTCACTACTGCACCTTTACTTTGAGGATGCCAGGCATCCCTTTAACTCTGGATAAGGGCAAAATATCAGTCTTGAGCCTGGGCCAAATATAAACCTTTTCTTGGCTATTACACACAGGAGGAAGACCTAGGTACCAGACTCTCTTCACGGTAGCAGTGTAAAAGTCTGATTTGGCTTCTCCCTACAGGACATGCAACAGCCTGGTTCAAAATCTGGGCAGGCTTGTATGAGACTCTGGTATTTTCCCTATCCTTCCAGATGTCCATTTTACAGACCCTTTTCTCAATGTTGTTGCTTATGTTGGCCCCTCTAAGCTAGTAACAGTTGTCACAGATTATTAATAAACCTTCTGCAGTCACACATACAATATAAGAACTCTCACACAGGCAGAATTTCTTTAGAAAAGCTAGTGTTTTTACTAAAATAATTAAATAAATGCAGTTACAACTAAAAGAGGACATATACTAATTTAGGTTACAGTATAAGAAACAACAAAAAATGGAACAACGTACAGTGAACTGCATTAAAACTGTTAGCTAAAAAGTCTACCTTATATTTGCAGTGAATTGCAGTCCAGAAAAAGAGATGAAAGTTTTCAGTTTCTTTCAGTCCTTGTAGTCACAGTGGGTTTCAGCGGGCTGGCTGTGTGTCAGGTGAAATCCAGATAAAAAGTGTGTCCAAATGCTCTGAGCTGGGGGTTTAAATGCTCTTCTGTAATTTGCAGGGTCAGCAGCTATTCCAGTACCAAAGACATTGGTCCATTTATCAGAGCAACTACTCTGATTGGCCAGGAGATGGCACTGTTGTTCTGTTTCCAACATTTCTATAAATATTAAAAATCAGAGTCTGAGACCTATCACTTAGCATGGATATGACATTTCAGAGTGAAACCCTTTGAAGTCCCCCATAGTCCACTGGCACCGGTAAGATAAAATTCAGTGTCCTGTTAGAATGGTCATCCGCTGTTCAATTCCTGGCAAAAACATATTTGGCTTTTAAACTGGCTTAATTTAACTAGTTACAAGGAAGATTCTGAAAGGTTTATGATTATACAAACTGATTTTATTGCCGCCATTTCCCTTGGGTAGTTAACTTAGAGGAATACTCTTTGATCAGTTATCCACAAGCTTTTTAACAAGAACTTGTCAGATTCCTGGCAAGCAAGGCTGGCCTGCAGGTTAAAAGAAGGTCAACCCTTTTTTAAATCTAGTCTCTTCCCTAGGTGCCTTTGTGCTGACACTGGTATGTCTTGGCATGTACATAAAATATATACAGAATTACATCAAAATAATATATGCAACAGAATTATATATGCAACTAAGAGCTAGCAGCCAGCCAGCTTGCCACAGTGTATAGTACAGTGACTAGAACTGGGGTGGAAGATGGGTAGTTTATGGAAATAGAGAGGCATTCTTTAGAGGATGGTCGCAATTCTACAGCTACAAGGTAGGTTATTTCAGGCATAGATGGCCACACCACATTTACCTCTGTCCTGTCTGTACACACAGTAGTCTTAGAGGGCCACATGAGTGTCTGTGGTGATGGATGAGAGCAGGGCCATTCTCGATGCCCTACAGGGGGCATGCCTCAGACAGCTAGTTTTGGAACCCACTCGGGAAAGAGCAATCTTAGACCTGGTACTCTCAAATGGGGATGGAGAGAGGATCTCTGATCTTGAAGTGGGTAGCCATCTGGGAACAAGCGACCACCAAACAGTGTGGTTCATGATAAACTTAGCTGTAGAATCAGGCCACACAAAAGTGAAGGTACTGGACTTCAGCAGGGCTGATTTTGTCAAAATGGAAGAGTGCCTCAGAAAAGCACTAGCAAACAGGCAAAAAGGTGGGGTGGAGCAACAATGGGGAAACATCAGAACCGCCATCACAGAGGCAACAAGCCTTTGTGTGAAGCAAATAAACAAATCAAAACAAAAGAAAAAACCACCATGGTTCTCAAAAGAAGTGGTGGGGAAGGTAAAGGAGAAAAAGATAGCATGCAGGAAGAATAAGGAAACACAGAACGAGCAGGACAGAGAACTGTACCAGTTAAAGCAGAAGGAAGTGAGTAAGGCAGTCAGAATAGCAAAGGCCCAAACTGAGGAAAAGATAGCCAACTCTGTTAAGAAGGGGGATAAAACCTTTTATAGGTACATTAGGGAGCAAAGAAAGACTAAGGCAGGGATACTGAGGCTGAACAAAGAGGAAGGTGGTTGGGCAGAGAGTGACAGTGAAAAAGCAGGGATACTGAACGAATACTTCTGGTCAGTATTCACAATGGAAAAGCAGGGGGGGAAATACCTAATCTGGTCAATAGAAGCACTGTTGATAAGGGGGTTGATATTAGTCCTTTCAAAGAAGAAAGGGTTCTGACAGAACTCTTAAAACTGAAGGTTGATAAAGCAATGAAGCCTGATGAATTCACCCCAGAATTCTACAAGAACTAAGGGAAGAACTTGTAACACCACTGACTACCCTTTTTAATAAATCATGGGAGGATGGGGTGGTACCTGAGGACTGGAGAAGGGTGGATGTGATTCTCCTTCACAAAAGTGGGAGCAAGACAGAGGAAGGAAACTACAGACCTGTCAGTTTGACCTCAGTAGTAGGGAAAATGATGGAATCACTTCTGAAGGAAAGAATTGTTGAGTACCTAGAGGCCAGTGGGGCACAGGACCCAATGCAGCATGGATTCACAGCAGGAAGGTCATGTCAGACAAATCTAATTGATTTCTTTGACTGGGTGACCAAAGCGGTAGACCAGGGAGGGGCTGTGGACATGGCCTACCTAGGCTTTAGCAAGGCATTTGACACAGTCCCACACAAAAGATTAATAAACAAATTAGCCAGCCTGGGAGTGGGTGCCAGGGTGGTAGCCTGGGTAAAACACTGGTTGGACAACAGGACACAGCGGGTAATAGTAAATGGAGTCCACAATGAAGAAAGGAGGGTTACTAGTGGGGTACCACAGGGTTCAGTACTGGGCGGTCCTTTTAATGTCTTTATAAGTGACATTGCAGAGGGACTGGAAGGAAAGTATGTCTCTTTGCAGATGACACAAATATCTGCAACAGGGTTGATACACAAGGTGGGGTGGAAAGGATAAAAAGGGACTTGGCAAGGTTGGAGGAATGGTCAAATGTATGGCAGCTTAGATTCAGTGCAAAGAAGTGCAAAGTAATGCACCTGGGAAACAAAATCACAGGGGAAGAGTACACAATGGGGGGTGAGATACTGACAACAACAAAAATGGAAAGGGACCTGGGGGTAGTCATATCAGATGACCTAAAAGTGGGCAAGCAATGAAAGAGGGCAGTAAGGAGGGCTGGGGGGATACTGGGATGCACAGGGAGTGGCATCACCAGTAGAAAACAGGAAGTTGTTGGCCCTCTGTACAGACAGTTGGTAAGACCACATCTGGAGTACTGTGTACAGTTCTGGAGACCCCATCTCCGCAAAGACATAGACAGGGTGGAGGCTGTCCAGAGGAGGGCAACCAAAATGATGCAGGGTCTGCATCAGAAGACATATGAAGAAAGACTAAAGAAACTAAAGATGTATAGCCTTGAGGAAAGGAGGGAGGGGGGGGGACATGATAGAAACATTGAAATACCTCAAGGGAATCAACAAAGTCCAAGAGGGTAGCATCTTTCAAAAAAAGAGAAGTGCAAAAACAAGGGGGCACAATTTGAATATAGAAGGGGGACGGCTCAGAGGTAATGTGAGGAAGTATTTCTTCACAGAGAGGGTTGTAGATACATGGAACAGCCTTCCTAAGGAGGTCGTAGAGTCAAAAACAGTGGGGGAATTCGAGAATGCATGGGACAGACATAAGGCAATTCTAGTGGGGGGTAGGAGGAAGTAGGCTGTTGGTTAACTAGAATCTGCAGCTTATCTGTTAGGTTGGGAAATGGGTAGACTAGGTGGGCCAAGCAGTCCTTATCTGCCATAACATTCTATGTTTCTAGGTCTCGGTAATAGATAGGAGATCTGATGTGTGTTGTGAGACCCAGAAGTTGAGTGCATCCATTTTAGAAAGGAGGCTTTTGGCATTGATGTTAAAAATCTGCAGGCTTTGTGGTAGTCCAGTGAGTAGAGGGAGAGACAGGGCTGGGGTTTGGGTGGATGTCTCCAGATAGGATGAGGAGGAGGAGAGGGAGAAGCAGGAGGACGGTGCTTTGGGTGAAAGCGGGTGGGGGGTAATAAGGTGGAGAGGTAGCAGTGTAGTAGTTTGTGATTTAGATAGTTAGAGGCATGCAGGACAGGATGTGGGGTGGAGCTAGGGATCCGGAACGGTAATCTGGGGAGGGAGAAGGGGGTTGGAAGACGGGATTAAGAGTGATGATTTGTAGAAAGAAAGGTCGGACATGGAGGGAGAGTCTGAGGAGGAGTGTGGGATTGGTGAGCATGAGTAGCAGGCAGGCACCATACAGAGCATGGCGGGGGAGGCAAACAGAAAGGCAAAATGTAAAGTCTGTATTTCTAGGGGAGGACACGACACGGCTGAACTAATTTGTTTCAGGAGGCTAGGCCAGGAGGGGTGTTGCTGCAGTTGTCTGTTACAGAGACTGAGCAATAAATTAGTGTCTCTTTTGGGGCTTGGAGGTATTAGAGTGATGTTGCAAGGCTGGACTCTAGATGGGAAGATGGGTGTTGTTTTAATTAATTAATTTATTTTTTTCAGAGCTAGAGCATGCTAATTTAGTGCCTCTGCTGGTGCTTGGGAGTATTGGAGTGACTACAGTGGAAATGCAGCAATGTGGGCACTAACCTGGTCACAGCAAGTTCATCCTCACGCCTCTCCTTGAGCTGTTGCAGGGCTGGGGATGTGTTCCAGGGTGAGCAGTGTAAGGAGCCATGGGAGCAGGCTACACAACTCACTCTGATGCACTTAGCTGGTGCCCCCATGCAACTTACTGAGCCCCCCTGCAGTCATTGCCCCTCTCCAGCATGGCTTACATCAGTGCTGAGAGGGACCATCTAAACACAAATCGATCAACATGAGAGGTCTCAGCAGCACCAGAGTTGAACAGGACGTGTGTTGGGTGATGGCTGAGTATACAAGCCTCATGTTTGTGAACCTAGGGCAGACAGAATGGGTATATGACAACCCTCCTTTATGTCCCAATTCACAACAGCAGAATGTATCAGTTTCTCTTTACATATAGACATAGAAACTATCACAGATAAGAACCGCTAGGCCTATCTAGTCTGACCGTAGGCCCTACACTAGTATGCGGCTACTGACCCTATCTGGTAAATGACCTCTTCCTGACCTCTTCCTTCTCCTCCCAATCTCTCAGGTTCCCTTATGCCTGCCCCAGGCATGTTTAAATCCTTCCACTGTCCTCACTCCCACCACATTCTGTGGCAGGCTATTCCATGCATCAACCACCCTCTCAGTGAAGAAGAACTTCCTCACATTTCCCCTCAACTTGCCTCCTTCTAATTTCATATCATGCCCCCTTGTTCTTGTACTCTTCCTAAACTGAAAGATGTCACCCCCTTCACCTTGTTTATACCTTTAATGCACTTGAAAGTTTCTATCATGTCACCCTAGTTCTTCCTCTCCTCCAACAAGTGCATACAGTATTGCGGTTCCTTAGTCACTCCTCATATGTTTCCGGGTGCAACCCTTCTCTGAACTGCCTTCTCTTTGTTGATGTCCTTACAAAGGTGTGGCATTCAGAACTGCACACCGTACTGCAGGTGAGACCTTACCAGTGTTTTGTACAATGGCATCATCACCTCCCGCCTTCTGCTAGAGATGCATCTGCCTATGTACCCCAGCATGCCACTGGCCTTCCCCGGCGCCTTTGTACTCTATTTGGATACCTCAAGGATAGCAGAATTCCAGCTACAGAATTACCCACAAAATTGTTTTTAAACTTTAGGAGAGCTGCCATCAAGTGTTTGAATTTATTGAAACAATTATCTAAATGGTTATTCCAGGAGAGCTTATGTGAAAACCAGAGACACAAGAAGCAACAGTAATATACCTGTTTTAATAAGGTGTTATTCAATAAAAGTGTAGCCTTATAACTTTTATTTCCCCCAAACACTATAACTTGTGTTATTTTATGGTTTACCTCTAACCATTCTGCCTACATGTGTCAGCATGGCTCAGTTGGTTGCACATCTGCCTCTGTACCAGAAAGCTGTGGGTTCTCATCCCACACTGGGATTGGACTTGCAACTAAAAATGCTGGCACCCGAGTGCCCTATTATGGGGTGCTGTACTCTTGGGCTGTGTCATCCTTCAGATGAGATTTTAAACTCCCTTCTACATATCCTGGTGCTGAGCTGGTGGGTGTCCAGGTGGAAGTAGAAGAACCCAAGGCATTTTTCGCAAAGAGTAGGGGACATTCCCCGTGTCTTGGCCAATATTCCCCTTCCTATAAAACCAGTTCATGCAATTGTCCAGGTGATGTGTCGGTGCTGATATGTGTCATACAGTCAGTCACGTCACTACCAGTCTAGCATTGCTTGTAAAGCACTTTGGGATACATTGTGTAAGAAAAGTGCCATATAAATGCTGATTCTTCTTCTTCTACATATATTTCCAAAGAGATTCATTTTCCTCTGTAAAACCAGTTTTGTCAGTGAAAAGAAGATATCATTCTTCAGGACCTCTCCAAGGTTTTGAATTAAATTGTTAGTGAACAGCTGGTGGATTATGCAAGTAATAACCCATGACAGGGCATGGGGTTATACAGACATATGAATTTGTCAACAGAAACAGGCCATAATGGTCTATCAAATCTGCTCGAGTCTGGAATTCAAATTGGTTCCTAAGAGCTGCTCCCCCCCCCACAATTAATGGTGAATTGCACTCCTAGGGTGTGCAGTGAGGCATGAAGCTTAATGCTGAGTGTCCTCCAGCAGCCAGGAAGTGCATTAGATTACCATAACCCTATGCCCTATAGTGGTGTTATTGGGCGTATAAAATGGATTTTAATTTAAAACTAAAATAATTTGAAAAGTCATCTTCATGTGGAAAACAGCAAGAAATGTACTGTGTATCATACATCAAGTAAAGTAACACAGAAATATAGAGTTTGATGGCAGATAAGGCCAGCTTGGCCCACCCAGTCTGCCCATTTCCCGTCCTAATGGATAAGCTGCAGATCCTAGTTAACCAACAGTCTACTTCCTCCTACCCCCACCAGAATTGGCTTATGTCCTTCCCATACATTCTTGAATTCCCAAACTGTTTTTGACCCCACGCCCTCCTCAGAAAGGCCGTTTCGTGCATCCACCATCCACTCTGTGAAAAAATACATCCTTACATAGCCCCTGATCCGTCCCCCTCTCTATCATCAAATTGTGCCCCCTTGTTCTTGCACATCTCTTTTTCTGAAAGATGCTACCCTCTTGGACTTTGTTGATTCTACTGAGGTACTTAAAAGTTTCTATCATATCCCCCTCTCCCTCCTTTCCTCAAGGATATACATACAGCATTAAGTAGTTTGAATAGTGTTCTGTGAACAAGAAAATATTATCTGTTGTATACCCCTCCCACACACACACACACACACACACACAGAAACAGACACACACACACACATTATGCGTTATACAATATTTTTTGTGTTGTCTCTCCTCCCCCACAAACACGAGCATGTTTTTTTTAATTCAGTCGAATGTGGGCACTGTTTACTCTACCCCCTCTCCACACACACACACATGCTCATTTCAGTAAGTTTTAATTTCATGATTGCTTTTTTGCTTTTTAGGGCTGTTGGCGGAGCCTACAGCCCTTCTTTCATCAATCAGACTATAACTCTAAAAACTGCTTTTTGTGGAACATCCTTTTTTTTTTGTCTCCCTACCCATCCCCCCCTTCAGCCCAATTGCCCGCAAGGACCGGTACCTCTTTCGCTTCCACCACCGATCCTGATCACATATTGCAGCCACTGTAGGGTAACCTGAAATTACCCTTCATTGGATGGGTCCTCCTCTTCTGAGGAGAAGGGGCCTGGTGGCCTAGGCAATGGCCCTGGGTACTGCTGTGGTTGGGTCAGTCGTACAGAGTACCAAGGAGGCACCAGTCTGGGTCAGCCATCATCCTGGTGGGTAGAGACATCATGTTTCCTTTCCTGTTTCCCAAATTCGTGCAGTGTCTGTGCTTCCCCTGATCTCCACGGGGGCCACTACAGAGCAGCGCCTGTCCCCAGCCCACCCTGGGAGAGGAGAGCACTTCTCCAGATGCTCAATCCATCTCTGACCCCTGCCGACCCTCTGGCACCCGAATCCATTCCCAAACCCAGGTCGCTGGTGTGACGTGAGGTAAGGCACCAGCACCTCAACCCTCTGCACCACCGGGCTTGCTTGGAATTTCCTTTTTAGACATTTGTATGTGCTCCTCCACAGCTGCAAAGTAGTGTACTCCCCCTCTGATTTTTGCTATTTACTTCTCTATGTTAAAGGCATCTGAAGGGGGGGGGATGCTACTGTATTGTACCTCAAAACTTCTCAGGATATTAACAAAAAACCTTTTTTAACTGCTGTTTCTATCATCTGTCCAGCTCAGTTTAACAGATTTGTTCTATTTCTTTCAGCAACCTAGGGGTTAACTCATTTTCTCTTGGTTATTTTGTGAAAGTGAAAGTTAGAATCAGTGTCAGATTACAGATAGTAGAACTGCAGTCTGTTAGCTATCATTCCTTGAGCAGGACAGGTTGTATGCAAGCACTGGAAACAGAAGACTGTTTTGTTTCTCATTTTATAAAATGATGTACCGAGTGTGTATTTAGTTGCAGGTCAGGGCGTTGAAGAAAATAACAACATTTATGTAACTCATTCAAGATTCCATCAGGTGGTCAGAAAAAAGTCTGAGAGAATTTGTGTAAAAGCTAACAAATGAAAGATGTAAAAGATATCATGCACCCTGGCCTTTGAGACTGGAAGATCAGAAGGCTATGGGTTCTATCCCCACACTAAGCATGTGGGTTAAAGAGCTAGTGTTCTGCCTAAAACTAATATTAGATTTTAAAAGCAGACAACCATTACCTTTTGGGTACTTTTTATTTTCCATTTATTTAATTTTTTTTTTAGTCTTTTGGTAACCAGGTAAAGCCCACTAGGCACAAGTGCCTGTTTTCAGGGATGACATAGGAGCAGTGGGAGGTTAAGTGACTTGTTCAGAATCACACAGTATGCAAGTGGAGGTTGTGAGAATCAAACTCAGGTCTGGTCTACTGGATGTATCAAGCTCATTTCATATCTCGTTCCTCTAACCTCTAGGCTATACTGCCAGCCCAAATTAGAAGATTGTTTACCTGATGTTAATATGTGTGATGTGTGAAACAGCACTCTGTGTGGCAGCTGACATAGCTAGCTATATTACCCCACTACGTCACCAGCATTGTGACCTCACTGACTGTGACATCACTACTATTTAGGAAAAGCAATTCAGTGACTGCCAGGTCATTCACCTGTGATTTCAATGTCAGAAGACTCTCTGATGGGGAAAAGAAAAAAGACAGAGACTTCAGTAATAAAATTTTATAATTTACTACTTCTTAAAATTTATATTGTCTTCTTGTCTCTCTGGTTTGGCTCCACTAGCTCTTTAAATTCCAATACTGACACTGTAGTGCAGCATGGGGGGTGGCTGCTGCACTCTTGAGGTGTCATCTTTTCTGTCTGCCTGTTCATGTGGATGTTAAAGATCACATGGCACTTCTGAAAAAGAGTATTACCATTGTACCCCGTCACCCCTGAAAAAGGAACTTCTAGTCTTAGTGGGCTTACCCGGTCAACAAAATTCAACAAATAAATTTCCCCATTATGCCTTATGGATGCCATATAAATCCAAATCATTCCAAGGCCATCTTGACATGTAATTTTAATACCTAACAGCAAATTAGAGCCCTTATCCTGATAAAAGGCTGCCAACATATTAAATTTAAATAAACAACAAAGTCACAAACAAGGAACTAGTGGCTTATGGAAAAATCTACATGGATTTATACAGGGGTTTGATGCTGCCTCTACAGGAAAAATACAGATAAAATGAGGGCTTGTTACAAGAAAATGGTTATTTGGATATGGGAGCACTGTGATGATTGTGACTTAACAACACTATATGGCACCAACAAGAAAATAACTTTGGTCATTTGGTAGCTCTTCACAGCCCTATTGGCTCTGGCTAGAGTTTGTTTAATTTGGCACATTCTAGAAAGAGATAGCTCATTCACAGCAAGACTAAACATCCACAGCTGGGAGAGAGGTGAATGTTAGCACAAGGACAGCAACAGCCCCTCTGAAATGAGCAATGACTATGGGCCCGATTCCGAGATGGCTGGCGTAACTCGCAAGCAGATGCAGTTATGCTGGTCACCTCTACACCAGGGACCCTATGCCACATTCCGGAAGTGGCAGGGTCCCGGCACTGCGACTTGCTGCAAGTCAAGATCTCCGCAGCAGCGACAGGCACCCCTGCAAAGCCTACCCCTGGGCCATTGCAGAACACATCGGGGGCATGGGGGGGCAAGGACAGCTGCCAAAGGCATCCGGGGGGGCGCTACTGACACGGAACCTTGGGGATCCCTCATGATCCAGGGTTTGGGGGTGGGGGGTGTACTAGTAGGGGCCAGGAGGACAGCATGGCATCATTACTGTAGTGTTGCATGGCTGCATCTGACAGTGCCAGCCTTTGGATTCCAGTTATGACAGCTCAAAGCTGTCAGAAGTCAGCTATGCCACTGTGTGTCCTGGAATCGCAATTGCGGGTTGTGAAAGTGGGCCTTCTGGAATTGGGCTAAGTTGCTGTTGCAACCCACAGTTGCACCAGGCATTGCAGGCTATGGTGTATGTGTGGTCATAACTTGCAATTTTTGCAGCCCGCAGACGCAATGGCGTAGGTGCCCTCCTGGAACAGCAATGGGTGTATCACATAACATAAGTCACGGGATATGCCATGGGGATTGGCGTCTCCCACCTTACGCTGGCGTAGCCCATCTTGGAATCATGCCTCATGTCTGCAGATGAGAGGGTGATGAGATGGGCAGGCATACAGAACACTCATAACAGGGCTACAGGACTTGTTAGCTGGGTAAAGATGGACAGTATGTATATCTGCAGTGATCTGTGTGCAATCCGAGCAGCAAGGACTCTGGTATCAGTCTCTCTCCGTACTCACTTGCAGTCTCTGCATTCTACTTGTGCAGTCACAATGTTGATTTCAGTGCATGTTTTCTTTTTGTGTTGGAAAACTGGCTGCACCATCAAAAAATGGTACATTTATTTATAAAATGGTTCTGGAAAAAAAACTGAATGTATCACACAGTGATACACAAAAATGGCTGCAGAAAACTTTGCTGAGAAGGAGATTGGGTACAGTTATTTGGTTTGGGTAAACAGGTTGTCAACTCAGGGGGTAAAGTAGTTCTACAAGGCAACTGCAAACAGAGATTCCATGTGACAATGGCAACTGCGTAATAGCGATCGCCGTTTGGGCAAGTCAGCATCACCGAAAATGAATTTCAGTGATGTAGACTCATGGCACACTGAAAAAGGGCACTGGACACTTGAATTTTTGATTTTGCACCCCAGTACTAAATGATTCTCAACTTCGGGGGAGGGTGCATGTTGGGGGGGTGCAAAAAGACAGAAAAATAAAAGTTCCCAGACCGGCGCAAAAAATGAGTGCGCACCCAAAACCGAACCCAGCACCCTCCCAACCCTAGTCTGCCACCAACCCACCACGCCACATGGCCAGCTTGGCAGCCTATTATTGCACTACACCTTACATACCCTCCCACTCCTTCCACCCATCACAAGGCGTTGCCCCCAGAGTGTGTGTGTGTGTGTACATATAGTGACATCCTGTCGGTATATTTGTCGACTCCCCCCATCCAGTCACCATCCCTGCCCGGTAGCCCTGTATAAAAGCACCATGATTAAATCACCCTATTTGAAAGCACCCAATCCCGGTCAACTAATACACAGGGTACTGCGAATAAACTAGGGGATTAAGTAAATGGTTAGGTGGTGCAATTGGCATTGGACCAGTTTGGTTTCAGCTTTTACCAATCTATTTTATGAATCTCTGTGCATAATCTCCTGGCCACTGAAAAACAGGGTTTGGGGAAAATGTATAGTACAACTGTACTGACTGAGCTAAATGAGAAGCTCCATGTAGCTTTGGACGTAGGGGATGTAGTACTGTATGTGCTGCTGTTATAGATCTATGTAAGCCCTTTCACGGATTTAATCATGTTGTATTCATAAAAACACTCTTGGATGTAGGCCTGTCAGTTGACACAGCTTAATGGTTCTCAGACTACTTGGCAAACAGAATTCAAAAGACAAGATGAGCTGAAACTCTCTACTACTGTACAGTTACTGGCAACAGGGATCCATGATGGTTCTATCCTGGGACCTCTGCTTTTTGGTCTCTATGTTAATAATGTCGCAGAGATCTGTGGCTACTCCCAGAAATACTGTACACATGTGACATAGTAATTTTTAAAACACCCCAAAACTGACCAATCCTTGAGTAATATCTGCAGCACGACTTTAAAAGGTGTGTAGCTGCTTTGCAGCAAATAACATTGTCATTAATCCCACCCCCCCAAAAAAAAAATGGTGTTGTTTGCAAGTAACCACAGCCTGAAGGGATGTCCTGGGATGTACATTACCACACCTAATAGAAACTTGATTGAGCAAAATCAGGTACTTAGATACCTAGGAATATGCCTGGACTCTTATCAAGTCCTTTTCCCAACATGTATGCCTGCAGTATGGATACATGTTCAGTGCACAACAGCACTATGTTTGTCTGCATTATGGCTACATGTTCAATGTACAACAGCACTATGTTTGCCTGCACTATGGCTACACATTGAATGTACAACACCACTGTTTGCCTGCATCATGGCTACATGTTTGATGTACAATAGCACTATGTTTGCTGCAGTATGGCTATGTGTTCAATGTATAACAGCACTGTTTGGCTGCAGTATGGCTATGTGTTCATGCACAACAGCACTGTTTGCCAGCAGTATGGCTACATCTTCAATGCACAACAGCACTGTGTTTGCTTGCAGTATGGCTACATGTTCATTGCACAACAGCACTGCAGTATCTTTGCCTGCAGTATGGCTACATGTTCAGTGCACAACAACACAATGTTTGCCTGCAGTGTGGCCAGGTTTTCAATGCACAACATCACTACTGTATGTTTGCCTGCAGTATGGTCATGTGTTCAATGCACAACAGCACTATATTTGCCAGCAGTATGGCTACATGTTATATACACAACAGCACTATGTTTGCCTGCACTATGGCTACACGTTCAATGTACAACACCACTGTTTGCCCGCATCATGGCTACATGTTCGATGTACAATAGCACTGTGTTTGGGTGCAGTATGTCTACATGTTATATGTACAACAGCACTGTTTTGCTGCAGTATGGCTATGTGGTCAGTGTACAACACCACTGTTTGCCTGCAGTATGCCTTTGTGTTCAATGCACAACAGCAATATGTTTGGCTGCAGTATAGCTACATGTTCAATGTACAACAGCAATATGTTTGCCTACTGTATGGCCATGTGTTCATGCACAACAGCACTGTGTTTGCCAGCAGTATGGCTACATCTTCAATGCACAACAGCACTATGTTTGCTGTAGTATGGCTATGTGTTCAATGAACAACAGCACTGTGTTTGTCTGCAGTATGGTCATGTGTCCAATGCACAACAGCACTATGTTTGCCAGCAGTATGGCTACATGTGATATACACAACAGCACTGTGTTTGCCTGCACCATGGCTACTCATTCAATGTACAACACCACTGTTTGCCTGCATCATGGTTACATGTTTGATGTACAATAGCACTGTGGGTGCAGTATGTCTACATGTTACATGTACAACAGCACTGTTTTGCTGCAGTATGGCTATGTGGTCAGTGTACAACACCACTGTTTGCCTGCAGTATGCCTTTGTGTTCAATGCACAACAGCAATATGTTTGGCTGCAGTATGGCTACATGTTCAATGTACAACAGCAATATGTTTGTCTGTAGTATGGCCATGTGGTCAGTGCACAACAGCACTGTGTTTGCCTGCAGTATGGCTACATATTCACTGTACAACAGCACTATGTTTGCTGCAGTATGGCTATGTGTTCAATGTACAACAGCACTGTTTGGCTGCAGTATGGCTATGTGTTCATGCACAACAGCACTGTGTTTGCCAGCAGTATGGCTACATTTTCAATGCACAACAGGACGGTGTTTGCCTGCAATATGGCTACATATTCATTGCACAACAGCACTGCAGTATCTTTGCCTGCAGTATGGCTACATGTTCAGTGCACAACAACACTATGTTTGCTTGCAGTGTGGCCAGGTTTTCAATGCACAACATCACTACTATATGTTTGGCTGCAGTATGGCTACATGTTCAATGCACAACAGCACTGTGTTTGCCTGCAGTATAGTCATGTGTCCAGTGCACAACAGCACTATATTTGCCAGCAGTATGGCTACATGTTATATACACAACACTATGTTTGCCTGCAGTATGGCTACATGCTCACTGCATAACAACACTATGTTTGCCTACATTATGGCTATGTGTTCAATGTACAATAGCACCATGTGTCACTGCAGTAAGGCTGTGTTCAATGCACAACAGCACTATGTTCACCTACAGTATGGCTACATGTTCAATGTACAGCAGGGCTATGTTTTCCAGCAGCACTGCTGTGTTCAATGCATAATAGCACTATGTCTGCCTTCAATATGGCTACATGTTTAATGCACAACAGCACTATGTGTGCCTGCAGTATGCTTATGTGTTCAATGCATACCGGCACTATGTTTGCCAGCAGTATGGTTACATGTTCAATACACAATAGCACTGTGTTTGCCTGCAGTATGGCTACATGTTCAGTGCACAACAGCACAATGTTTGCCTGCAGTATGTCTACGTGTTCAATGAACAACAGCACTATGTTTGCCTGCAGTATGGCTACATGTTCAATGTACAACACTATGTTTTACAGCAGTATGGCTATGTGTTCAGTGCACAACAGCACTATCTTTGCCTGCAGTATGGCTACATTTTCAGTGCACAACAGCACTGTGTTTGCCTGCAGTATGGCTACATTTTCAGTGAACAACAGCACAATGTTTGCCTGCAGTATGGCTATGTGTTCAATGTATAACAGCACTGTTTGCCAGCAGTATGGCTACCTGTTCAGTGCACAGCAGCACAATGTTTACCTGCAGTATGGCTACATGTTCAGTGCACAACAGCACTACAGTATGTTTGCCTGCAGTACGGCTACATGTTCAGTGCACAACAACACTATGTTTGCCTGCAGTATGGCTATGTGTTCAATGTACAACAGGACTATGTTTGCCTGCAGTTTGGCTACATGTTCAATATATAACAGCACTATGCCTGCAGTATGGCTATGTGTTCAATGTATAACATCACTATGTTTTCCAGCAGTATGGCTACATTTTTAATGCACAACTGCACTATGTTTGCCTGCAGTATGACTACCTGTACAGTGCACAGCAGCACAATGTTGGTCTGCAGTATGGCTACATGTTCAGTGCACAACAACACTACAGTATGTTTGCCTGCAGTATGGCTACATGTTCAGTCCATAACAACACTATGTTTGCCTGCAGTATGGCTATGTGTTCAATGTACAACAGCATTATGTTTTCCAGCAGTATGGCTATGTGTTCAGTGCACAACAGCACTATGTTTGGCTGCAGTATGGCTACATTTTCAATGCACAACAGCACTATGCATGCAGTATGACTATGTGTTCGGTGCACACCACTGTGTTAGCCTGCAGCATGGCTGCATGTTCAGTGCATAACAGCAGTATGTTTCCTGTGATGATGGTTTTGTAGTGTTGCCTTTTATACCTAATCATTTAGATTTTCCATCAACAGTGATTTATTTTCTTACTGAATTCTTCAGTTTTCCATGCCTTTCACTGCGTCCCTATGCTTCAATATTATGTGTATAGAGACCGTCTCTGAGCTGCTGGAATTATAGTTCCACTCTGAAAAGGCCTGTTTTTATTCATTGATTTATTGTTGCTGGATCAAGCTGACAGAGTACTGTAATACTGTAAACTAGAATTCAACAAGCACAGCTACGTGGTGTATGCACATAACAGTGAAGCACAAGGAGGCAGTGAAAAGTATGGAAAACTACAGTTTTCAGTCGGGGGGGGAATCACTGACAATGGAAAACCTAAATGATTTTGCATGAAACACTCACCGTAAATACAGAAAGTGTTGTGCCTTTGATAATCTTTTGTTGCTGAACACTGTCATAAACTGATCTGTCAGCCAAGAATGCACAGCAAGCAGCTCTAAGGCTATGACAGAAATGAAAATACACATTAGTCAGTCGAGATGTAGTTCATCAAAATAGATGACAGATACTGTAAAAGATGTTAACGAAAAAATTAAATAAGAAATAAAGTTAGCGATGGCAAAATACCACAGCTTGAAGCACCAGCCATGAAATGTGAGAGCTGTCAATCCACACATGCGGCAAAACAAGTTCCCTGGCTAAACCAACTTTTGAATCACTGCCACAGTCATGCCTACAGCTGCCACCAAAGAAGATTGCAACTGCACTGACTATGGATCTGCACCACAACCGTATGTAAGAAACAAGAGTCTGAGCATGATGCCGACCAGTGTGGGTCTGCCTTGAGTTTGCTGCACCAGTAGCAGCTTTATTTTTTAGCATTATCCCTGTCTTAAGTTTGTTTCCTTTGTTTTTTTTCTGTTTTTGTTTATGATTCTTTATTTTTTGGATTCGGACATACCCCCACTATTGCTATTTCGAGCCGTTTGCTTGAGCCCTGCTTTTTCCCTGGAACTGGTTATCTGATGGTGCGGAGCATATGCTGTACATTTCTGACTCTGGTGACGGTGGACCTGTGAAGACTCTGTAGATTTTGTTTTTTGAAATTCAAAATGCTTTATTGTTTTTAGGCATATACACAGAACAGGACAAAATACAAGACATTAAAATACACAACCCCTCCAACTCCCCACCCCTTCCCTCTCCATGGCATCAGCTTGTCTAACTGTTAGAAGCACATTCCAATACCCTATATTGGGATGTTCATACAGAGTACAGGGTTTGCAATTTTCTCAAGAACCTGTCAAATTTGGGCAAATGATTATTCACACTAGCAATGATCTTTTCCACAGATAGGTTGGACAGTAATTTCTGCAGCCACTCAGAATAAGGTATGTCATCCCCTTCCAGCCAGTGCCTAAGTACCAATTTCTTCACTGACATGCTATCATGGCTAGGTGATACTTCCTCTCTGTGACAGGTAGGAGAGAGTAGTCCCCCACTAGACAGGCTAGTGGATATATATGGTCTGCTAGGCCCAGTAAGGGGTCCACCCTCCATTTAATGAGGGACCAGAGTGGTGCTATCTTAGGGCAGTCCCAAAAAATGTAGTACAAAGAACCAACGCATTTCATGCAATGATTGCAGGTTGAGTTGGGGGCCCCTATCCATTTTAGCCAGTTTTGCTGGAGTATAGTACATGTTGTGAATAATTTAGAACTGCATTAGTCACAGTCTGTCCTGAGTTATAAACCTGTGAGTATCTTGTCAGATTTTGGTCCAGTTGAGCGTGTTCCCCAGAAACTGAGTGGTCCAATATTTAGATGATCCATCCAGTTGTGGGAAGGCCCTCTCCAATAGACTGGAGTAGATTCCTAAAACTGCATGTGATTCTGTAGCAAGTGATCTTATGTGCTGCAGAAACCTTCCCTCTTACACTGCTTCTTGCTTTAACTGTGAGTTAGCTATCAGGTGCCTAATTTGGAACACTTTAAAGTTTGAGTAGAGACCTAAGTTATTACCTCTAATAATATCCCTTGTTGCATGGACCGGTCCATTCTCCCATGAGTCTGTTATTAGTTTCCCAGCCAGCTGTGGAAGCCAGGAGACTTTAACCATTTGCTCTCCTACCATGAAGTTTGGGTTGCCCATTAAAGGTTGGTCCGGGTCCTGGGTATATCTATAAGCTAGGGAGGTACATATCTGAGTGCGAATTTTCACTGAGACTCCTATTGGATTGTCTTTCAATGCTAAAGGAAGCAGTTTAGGGGGTATATGCAAGAAAGCGGGGGGATAAGTCCCGAGCCTTTATGAGATCCTTCTCCAATAGTAACCATAAGGGACTGTACTGGTCCAGACCTAAATTTTCAGGTTGACCTTACCATCTCAGGTATTTTGCAGCATGGCTTGCCCAATAGTAAAGTTTGAAATGGAGAAGTCTCAACCCCCCTTTAAGTTTAGGGCAGTTAGTCTGGCATAAGCCATATGGGCCTGCCTGTTTTTCCGTATAAATGTGGTGATCAGGGAGTGTAACTTAGAGAACCATGATTGTGGCAACCACAAATTCAACATGTTGCGGGGATAGAATATTCAAGGGAGTATATTCATTTTGACTAAATTTATTTTGCCCCAGAGTGACAGTGGAAACTTCATCCATCTGTTTATGTCCTGTTTGATGACCTGAGTCAGTGCCTCTCAGTTACAGTCCCTGGAGAATTTTGTATCTCTTGTTAGAATAATACTTATATAGTTCAATTTTTTGTACTCCCACTGCACTCCTAGGATTTCCACCACATTTTTGTGGGTGACCATATTTAATGGGAAGA